>JACAXG010000027.1:3788055-4115555 GCA_018881555.1 Amblyornis subalaris | reverse complement strand
CCACCCTTGTTAGAGTCACTGTTAAGTCAAAATATATGGAAGTTCAGGAAGCAGAAATGTATTTAGCATGTTAATACATCAGAATTCTTCAGCTCTCAATTAATAAAGCTGATATTGAAAACCTTCGTACAACGCGTGTTATTCTAACTTGTACGGCATACAATATATGTCACAAACAATAATGCAATTAAGTCTTACTTCTTTGTAGTGGCACTTGGGGACTATTTGGATTAAATATAAATTTCCTAATCACCACTTCAGTGAAAAGATTTAGCCACTGTTTTGACATGGTACAGCATATCACAAAGTATCTTGATCCTCACTTACTAGATTTACACAGCAATGTCTTGGGTAAGCAATCACGATACATAGACATCTGTTATCTTTCTTATTCAGACAGCTCCAGAGGGAAATATTATTATACAGCGAGATTTTCAAAGGTGGAAACGGAGTGAAGTATTCAGTTAATACTGATTTTCAGTCAGATGTCTAACTGCCTTTGTAGCTTCAGAAATTCTCTCATACATATTTAGGCAGTCCTGTGAGGAGCAGGGAGTTGGACTTGATGATCCTTTTGGGTCACTTCCAACTTGAGATGGTTTACAACTCTGTGATTCCATCCTCATCTGAGACACTGACCCATTCTGGCCAGTATCAAAAAAGGTAACAGATACATCAGGGGGTTCATCAGTGTAATGATACAGTCAGGTCAGAGGTAAAAGAAGAAATAACTGGATGATTGGGGATTTATCTTCAAAAGGAAAGAAATACAAGCTAACAAGACAAAGACTTTAAAGTAATATGAATTGTAACACAAACACTGCTTTTTATCCCTTTCTTTAGACAAAAAACATTGTCTCACCCAATGAAATGAAAAGCAACATACCTAAATCTTCCGAAGGCCATATTATTTCCAGGCATTTTTTCCACAATAGTGAATTGATCGATACTTACCTCTGACAGTGGGAAAATTGAGACTTGGAACCAAAGACAGTAACAACATTTCATAGAAGTTTTTTTATGTTTTCAACACTGACAAAGAAGAAAATATATAAATACTGATAAATTTTGCAGGTAGCAATATGTGCAGATAGCAAGAACCAGGCACTTATACCCAGTAAAAGAATATATGAAGACAGCCAAATCACGGGTCTTGAGTACCTCCTTTTCGAAAGGATTAAATACTGACACACTTGTCCCTCTTCCTCCAGAGGACATCTAAGTGTCCTTCTTTTGAAGCAAGAAAATGAAAACTCAATAGAAAAGAAAAACATTTCATAAAAGAGAAATACACGTCATTACACTCCCAAAAGCATTGTGGAATTCTGTACTTTTGGCTATTTCTTAAAAACAGAGAAACAAACATGATTCYACAAGTAAAATTAGTAAAGTAGAAGGTAGGATATGCTTTCCTTAAATAACAGCAAAACAATTGAACCAACTTATTTTTCACATCTTCAGTGCAGAACAAAGAAGTGTAAAAGTTTGCTGGAAGGTCACAGAACACCTGATGTACTCATCTATATAGGATAGTGTTGGGCAGAGTGATTACTACTATATACAGATCTAGAGGGTTCCCTGTTGTCAGGCAGATTGCTGTTGAGAATTTTAGGATGCTTAGAGTAGTTAATTAAAGAGAAGCACTGGGAGCATTGCGAGGCTATAAATTCCTCCCTCATAGCTTATGGGGCTCAGTGCTGGAACTTTCCATATGGCTGTTTTTAACTGGCATAAACTTGTTTTGACCTTAACCAGCATTTTAGACTAACATTACACAGGGCAAAGAGAGAAAAGGCAGGGAGAAGTTATTAGTCAAAGAGGCTTGCTTTAAGACAAGTATAATGGTAAAATGAGCACTCCCGATTTATCCACTGGTATGTTAAAAAATTCAAAGCAAAGACAACGTGGCATTTTATAATCTAACTGTTCTACAAGAACATAAATTAATACACATTTTGCAATCAAACCAGCAAGCCCTCAAAGAACAGGTTTGTTGTATCTGTAGGTATCAAATATCATAAAACATAAATTAACGAGTCTGTAGATTATTAAATGACAGTTGAGATGCCAGCTTTCCTTTTTTTATCATGGAAGATATTCCCAGGATCTGTGACATCTGTGGTGGCTAATCCCCCATAGAGAAACTGACATTAAAAGGAATTCACACTGTGGTAAAGCCATACACCATTACAATGTTAGCTATGGGTTTCCAAAGCTCTCCTGGATTCTACACTGCAGAGCAGAACAGGAGTGAAAACTGACAAGGTTGGTTTCCACATTTGCATTGCAAACAATAGCTTTATAAACTGTGACTTTGAACTGCTTCACTGTGGTGAAGATTTCCAACATCTTTCACAGGAAAAAAGAAATTGCTACACACCACTGTTCTCATCTGGTGTCCTGAATGTCTTGTATCTTTCAAGAAATATTTCTTTTCAATTGCTATCCACATCATTTGAAGCATAAGAATTAAATGTGTTTTTTTAAAAATTTGATAAAAAATTTGATAAAAAAGGGAAGATATCACTATGAAATATGTCTGTAATCTCTCCAAACCGTGTAGTTGACAAACATATGGTTATTCACAATAGCTTGTCAGAGAAAAAAAATCACTAAGTACAAGGGATGAACGAACCTACTTCCTGTACCACCTCATCCCAGGTAGTTAAGCATGGTCTTGCTTCCATTCCAAATTCACGCTCCACTGGTCTTCCATTCATAATTTCATTCCTGTTCTTGCTTTCTCCCACAAACCCCTTCAATTTAAATACTGCTCTCATTTCATTCCTGATAATAACAGTATCATTATTTTTTGGTTTTTATCTTGTGCTTTCGGATTGCAAGTCTTTTATGTCTGCATCACCTCATTCTGACCTCCTCAGAACCTTGTTGCACTATAAGCCTTCCAGTACCAACTAGCTCAAAATGTGACTCTTCCTTTTGGATAGAAGGTTCACATCATTCAATGATTCCATCATTCTCCCCAAAGCGAAGAAACCCAGAAACCAGCAGATCACTTCATAGAACATCACCGTTTAAACTGAAACTTCAGCCACCTTCTTATAAGTAGCTGGGGCAGCAGTTGTAAACCGGCAACTAAACAGGACAGGCATCAGTAAGAAAACAGGCAAGTACCCCAGAAGAAACTGTGTCAGTAAAAACAGAACTGCAAAGGAACTCAGCTGCATTTGCATCCAGCATTTGCCTCTGCTAGAAAGATTTGAAATAGGAAGCTATTTCTGCTCCATTACTTTTAGAAATAAAACTTCTAAAAGGGACATGACCTTTAAGGATTTCTTACAAGGAACTCAACCTCATTTACAAACCAGGACTAACTCTTTATAGTGGTATGGCAGTAACTCCACACATAAAAACATCAAAAATACTTCATTTCTACAGCATTAATCATACTTTCCGCTAGCCTTGAAACACAGCATTCTTTCATCCAAAACAGCATCCCCAAAGTGATACTACATATTTTAGCTGTGCTGCTATGATGAGAATAGCAATTACTGACTATGCACATACTTTCCACTTAGTCAAAATTACCCACTCTTTTTAAAGCTAGTATTTTTTACTAGCTTGTATGATAGCAAATATATAAATGAGACCTTTCTATAGCATAATATTTACTTCTCATATAAGGAAAATCACCCATTATATTTATCTGAATTGCAACACTCTCCCATAATTATATATTCATATTAACTAGATCTTCATTCTTTTCTTCATTACGTGAAATATTTTTTCAATGACTGCTTTACCATGCAGTGTATAATATATAGGATTAAAACATCATTAATTAGCACTGGGGAAAGAGAAAAAAATTCAACAAAAAGCCAAAAATAATTAAATAATTAAAATAAAGGTTCAAGTTACCTCAGAGGAATCACTTCTAAAAAAAGGCTGRCATATGATATTCTAAAAGAATGTAAACAATGTAAATAAAACACTGACACAATTTTGTTCTCCCAGAAATATCTAAGAAAAGAGACACCAAGTCATTGGGTGGTAAACACTGTAACACCACCAGAATTACAGCTCAATCCTAGTCTACTTCAGCAAGGTTCTGTCCCATCACTCTGAACTCTTTAATCTGTATAAACACAAAATGAACATATTAAATGCTCCTCAGAAATACTGGTTCTGTTGAGCACAGTGACAGTCTCAGTGAACGGGTGGTCCCTGAAAGCACCTGTCTCACTGCACATAAACACAACAGCAACCCCATGCAGCACTACACTTTCTATCTACTCTGTGTATTTCCTCTATTTTTAACTCAGGCACATGACAGATCACACAAGTAAAAATCTATGGGCAAATGAAGCCATCTAAGTTTTAAAAGCTTTAGCTTTCTAATGGGAGCAGATGTAAATCACATTTTGAGTCACTGAAAATATTATTAGGTGATAGTACAGGAAAATATTCAGAGCATCACAAAATACAARAAGTTGTAGCTCCACTCTGGTTTGCATCTAGATAGCAGGATATTTTGGATAAAGACCATCYTTCTGTAGATAGCTATAACACTTAGCACAATGAGCCCTTGACTTATATAGCGACAAAGCAGCTACCAGAGCCATCAGACAGATAACCTTTTAATATATTCTTATATTGCAATGTTAACTGAAAGAAAAAATTAGGTCTAAGGCTATCAAAATCCATTAAAAAAAATCTAAGCGTTTTCCCATGAACATGAGATCCAACAGGCTTCTAATATTGGTCTGACAATCACAAAGAATAAGAAATTGTGAATTCTAGATGATAGGGGCAATATTTTCTCTGTGTGATCAATATGAATATAGAACCACAAATTTAAAAAACGTGCGTCTGACTGTGAACTAAGACAATGAAATATGGAACTTAAATTTTGCTTAGAAGCAGTAGTTCCTATAGCATCAAATTTGAAATCATATCAGATATCCTTGCATTTATATCCAAATCTCAGCATTTCTGGAGAATCAACRCTGACCTAAATCCTGAATATTATGCTCAACTGAGTCAAAAAGGAGATAGCATAATCCTGACATTCCAAGCTGTGCACAAAAGCCTCCTAGTCACCTTCCCAAGGTCCCTAGGTGCATGAACAGGCACTTGAGCTCTTCAATGGCCTCATGGATAAATTGTTGTTATACTGAAGATCAGGCAGCTCTCTAGGATGGGAAGTTGACCTAGTGGTGGTCTTCTAAACTGTCTGCAGGCTGGAAGGTACCAGAGACATGTGACATTATAAGAGCAGCTTAATGGCCATTTTTTATGGTAACAGCTGAGGAAGGCAGCCACCGTTCCCAACAGGGTTCCTGCTGCCCTAAAGTTCTAGGAGTTGGGCCAGGTGGACTGAGGTTTTCCTTCATGTTTGAATGCTAAAATCAGCCTGAAGATTTTTGGCAGTCACATCCAACTATATARAGGCAACTTGAAGCAGCCAGAGGCAAAAAAGTAAAAGTAGGCGGCTGGAAAGTCAAGGGCACAGGAAGAAAGGCATGGTAATACATCCCTGCGAGAAAGTAGGAGAGCAAGTGCATTCTCTGAAACAAAGGACTAGGAACTACAAACCAAGAAATTATTTGCTGTCGTTTGATCCCAACCATGTTTAGATAAGCATTACTATAGGTATTGTCCGTGAATGAGGAACTGCTTTTATGTGTCTTCCCACATGAATATCTCTTCTCTCAGCAGAAACAATCTGTAAAACTCTAAACAAGTTATAAAGCTCTTTGGCTATTAATAGGCTGCATTTATGAAGTACCAGTTGTCATCAAGAATACTCAGTGTACCAGCCACTCCCAGAGTAACAGACCCATCGTAAAATATCCAGCAAGTGGTGGTGTGATTATTAACGACAGTGAAACATAAATCTAYATTTGGATAAAAATAAATAGGGAAGAAAGAATATGACCAAATTTGCTGTGGACGCCAGAAATTTCTACATCTCTGTTTTGTAATATCTTCCTCCTAAGCACCAATGTAAATGGCCAACAATCTACATGTTTTTAACATATTTAGAAAATTTGTGTGAAAAGTGTAATGTGATTTACCATTGCACCTGCAGCARATGTCATACAGAATTCACACTGAGAGGTCACTTTAGCGTTTTCCTTCAGGAAAACTCTTTTATCCAAAAGATACAATTTGTTCATTCCAATAATTCAGGTATTTTAGGGACTGCTCACTAGTAGTAGAACTAACCAGAACTTCCCTTTCCCAGAAACACCGACCAACCTTCCCTCCTGTGCCTTTGCATTACACCRAGATCTAAAATACGGCCTCATCACAAACATCCTTGTTTGGTGGACATCTCTATAGCCTCTGCATCATGAAATACTTGGAGTGTCTGGAACTGTTCTGAACTGCAGTGTTATCTTGCACCTAGATAAATCGTGTGAGTCTTTTGTATTCATAGAGAACCCTGGTCAAACAAACAAGATCCATCACTTCCAGTTACATTAACCAGTAACCCATACTGGACATAACCAGTCCCCACTACTGGATACCCTTCAACCCAAAAAGGTAATTGGTAGGACTAACCCGAGAAGGAAAACTGATATTATTCAAAAGTATTAAGTAGAATCTGTGTTAAGGTTAAAAGGAATACAACAACCCAGAGGTCCAATATAGTTGCCAACATTTTTCCCTTTTGTGTGTCCTCTAGAGAAGGACTCAAAACTGATCCAGGAAACCAACATAATAGCATGAACTGAAGTTTCTCTCATCTAAAATGACCCAAAATGCCCTCCTGGAAAAAAGAATCAAAAAAAAAAGGTGGGGTGGGGGGGGAGAGGAACTTGYCTTCCCACACTGCTGCTAAATCTCTGGGTTAAAAATCCATGCAAATCTAATGCAATGAAGAAATGTGATGAAAATGAAATTAATGTACTTTTGTACATTTGAGGATTTGGAAGAATCCCCCTTTCTTTTGAACATATAAAATGAAAAGATCCACAACACCCAGAAGGCTGTGAATAATTATTTTTACTAACAGGACTGCCAGAAATTTTTAAACACTTACTAAGCACAAGATTTCAAGATTAAAAAAAAATTAACTTTTAAGTTTTTTTTCCCCAGATTCCTTTCCTCTACAGACTTCACATAAAGAACTTATTTCAATTTTCCCCTCTATTAAAAATAAATGACATTAATAAAGCCAAAGAGGAGGCATTTCTATTCATCTAAATTCTGCAAGGAAGCATATTTATGCAGATGGATTTGGCAGTGAACAGTACAAATCATTCAGAAGTGTGGCTGCAGCGCCTCAGGTTTGGCCTTCCTTGTGAAGTAAACAATAAGCTCGATTCTGCTCTGTTAACTTACTGATTGTATAGGTGCCACTCAACAGCATGTTCTCACAGCTGATACAAAATACATGTTCATCTGATTTCTTGTGAACTTTCAGTAGCTGAAGCTCCGTATCACTCAGTGGCAAATGAAGGCTACAGAACAGAACTCAGAATTATTTATAATGAAAGCCAACAGAGAGCTTACATTCTTCTGTTGTTTGCACTGAAGTAATCCTAAAGTAACATGATTTCTAGAACAAAATTGAGTTTTGATCGAATTTTGACTAAAATACTCCAGGAGTTGTGCTAACAATTAACTGTAAAAGAGTGAAATAGTCTTTTTCCCCTCGTGGGCTAAGCTATACTCTTCCAAGGAGGAAGCATTTAACTGTTTATGAACTACAGCGTTCCTGAGAAGAAACAATGGTCCTATCTGTTTTGTTCTTTTCTCTTGCTGGTCAGCAAATATTTCTATCARCTTCTGATCTCTAGAACATGTTGGTGTGGGCTGTGAAATCCACAGCCACCAAGCCTGACACAAGAATTAAAGTATTTTTAACTTTTGTAAAACCTGACCTCAGTTCTCTAAAGTGGTAGTCAAGATGGAGGTGTAACAAAAACAGAAGCTCATCCTGGCTGCAAAGTGCCTGGAATCTCATATTCACAGAACTAACTTCCTTGGTATAAGGAAAATAACAGAAAGCCTATGGTCAATGCATGTTACAATCTGTTTCTAATGCAAAGAGGTTTGTAATCTATTAACAGARTCTTTCTGACTCTCACTGAAAAGGTTTAATCAGCTGTGTGTTGGCTATAAGAAATCATCACATTTACAGCCTTACTCCCTAATTTAGCCAAATTAAGCCATGAGCTTTTTCCTTTGATTATAATTGTAAAAGCTCCAGGTATCTAGCTGGTCTATACAGTAGGCAGAACTTTGTCAGTGAACAGCTGCCAAAGCATTTAAGCAAAAAATGTTGTCAGTATTCAAGAAGAGCCCATGCAACTCCTTCATTATAAAATGAAATGTATTTGAAGCACATTCAAGGCAATTATTCACCTGAGTAAACCAGGTGAAAATACTGGCCCTGTCATCTGGATTTCAATTCCAAATTTGCTCTAGAAAAACAACTACTCTGGGTTTTTTTTAATCAGTTTGTGAGGTGTATAAATAAGCATCCTTGATAGAATGATAAAGTTCTAGCAACAGTCTGAAATAGCCTGGAGAGACTGTTAAATATGTCACTGTGCTAAGGAAGTRCTGTACTTTTGTGAAATGCTTTAATACAGGGATATTGACAGGACCATGAGAGCCTAAGGTAAATAAATACTGTCTCCCTTTCGAGAAAGTTGTTTGCTTCATGGTACCTTCATCCTTAATAAATGCTCAGACTCACTTTATGAGTTACACTTTTTTCAAAAAATAAGGATTATTTTAATCACTTCAGTGAAATACACCATGACACCTCCAGGCAGGTAAAAAGTTGTTCAGGCACTGTTGAGTCAGGCATCAACAAGCAGCTGTAGAACATCTGCATGTTAGTTCTAAAGAACAGAGCCTTAAATAATCTTTATATATCCAAAGAACAGGATAAACCAAGAAATGGTGATTTATCTATCTAGCAGGTTTTTCTGTATTATTTCTGTATTTGCCTATGTGAGAAACTGTAGTAAAAGCAGAAAATAATTTAAAATCAACTAGAATAAAGCTATTCTACTTCACATCCTTCAGTTTTTAGGAAATATTATCATTTCACAGAACAGGCTGTTACTTTTTGTTTATATTTAGTGTTATATGTCTTTCAAGATCATGTACTGAGCAACAATCTAAAATAAATTAATACACTCAGCAAGAGATGAAAGAAAGCAAAAATAATGAAGAGGCAACAGGGTGTAATACTTGTTATAAGATAAAGAATTTGTGAGATCAGAGAGAGGAAAAAAATCAGTGTAACTAAAGGTTTAGGTGAGACTTGGGGTCAGACTGTACCTGTCCTTCCATTGATTTTCTCGACAGACCTACAGCCCAGGATATAATGTGTGTTTAATACAACCAACCTGTGTAACTGGAGATGCTCTATCCTGCCCTGGCTCCCTATCCATGCTGGGCCTCTGTGCCTTAGCTCTGACCACAACTMCTCCTTCCACCACTCCTTGGTAAAGCTGATTAAATATGGAGCATCTCAATGGACTACTGCATAAATACTAACTTCATTTTTATTGTATAGTATATAAAAATGCAAATTAAAATACCTAAACTGTATGTAGGAAATACCATTGAATATTCTAGTATATGGAAACCATTAAGAATTCTATGTAAGTAATCTCAAAAATTACATAACTAAATTGCTCATTCTCCTTTCTCCTCCTATCCCAGCAAAATAAGAGCAACTATCACAGTCAATATTGCATATACAATYCTACTTTTGAATTCTGAACGCTGACACTTCAAGTAAGGCTTAACTGCTATCTTGAGCTAGGAGTAGAGGGTCTAAATTACCTATTTTTAGTTTTGTCTGTACTCCTTCACTGGTTTATCCCCAAGGCACCATGGCAGCTTTTAGTTGACCAACAGGGGACAAGGTAGAAAGCTATTAAAATAAAAGCTTTTGTAAATCTTAGGAAGAGTGGCTCCTACTGTTACTATGGTGATATAGCAAACCAAGAATGTGATTGCAACACAGAYCAACAAAAAGTTCTGCAGAGACTGTAGATTAATAGTGCCCACATCATTTCTGTCTCCATCACTGCTCAGTCAAACGGGCCARTAAAGGACAAAAACACAACTTCTTTTTGATACAGATCTTTATGGATACTTAATGTCCCTTCACCTTGTCTCATCTATGTGTACTCACACCAAGTGCAAAGCTACTGATTTTTGTTCTTTTTTGGCCATGAGGTTRGCTTAGCAATACACCTCTGCAAAATGTTTCAGTTTTCACCATATTACTTACTGCTGTACCAGCATTATTCCCTTCCCATGTTTTACATCACAAATTATGTCAGAATAATAATGAATCAAATCAAAACACAGAATGACAGTGTTTACCTGATGTGAACATGCTCCGAGAGTGAAATTAGAATTGCTAAAATACACATGCATAAAACTCTCATCATTTSTATACATCATTTAGTATTCTTGAAAATATGCAAGTACGTATTATGAACAAAGTGTAGTCCAGCACAAACTGAAACCATGCTGGACCTGCTAYAAGTTCATTGTCCAACAAAAATTAGCTTTTACATGTTGTGGCAATACCTCTTGCATCATAATTTAAGCCTTATGGATTTTTTCTGTTTTGTCATATCCTTCCTCATCAAACTTTTCTTGATGGTTTTCCCAAAAGTATCAACAGAACTCCACATTTTCCAATTATCTGAGAGTTTTTTGCCCATTTGCTCTACATMCCAGGACATGCTTAGCTATGGCTCTTCTTCCTAAGCAATTTTTGCTTAAAACCCTGCCATTTTCATACATTTCTTCCCTGGATAAAGTAAGTCTGTAAAACAAAATCATTTTAAGCATATTACCTGTTAAGTTAAGTCATTGCTAGGTAAACATGTGTTTGTCTTCTTATGGTTGCTCAATTGAGTCAGGTAGAACTGAGATCCCAGCACTTTCTAACAACCACAATTAGACTGATAAGAATTTGATGGTCTTGCAACCTGCAGGTGAAAACTCCCGGTTAAATTACAGTCTTGTTGACTTTTCTTCCTTCACTCYAGTAAAAGCCAAACATATAAATGGGGGAAGGAAATTAAGTAATACAAATTATACAGAAATATGTTAAAATGGTATTCATCAGTACTTAAGTTAGATATCCCCAAACAATCATTCAYAGTGCTTTTGATGTTAACATCTTTAACCATTTTGCACATCCAGAAGAGATTCTATGACATTTTGACTTCTGTATTTTGTTAAAAACAGCAACAARAMAAAAAAAAAAAAAAAAGTGTTTGAGTAAGTATTATCATAAAATATTGATTTTAATTTAAACAAGAAATAAGCAACCTGACTGGCAATCAAAACATTAAGACTAAGAAAAACACTATAAACTTTATCTTATCCTGCAATTCTTCTAAATAATGTTTGTTTATAGCAATCAAAATAAGTATTACAATGTGCTAGATAAGAACATTTTAGGATGATTAAATAAACCTAGTGCTATTTTATCTTTAAAAAAAGATCAGACTTGCAAAGAAATACTCATTAGTAATTTGAAAACCATGTTATGCTACACTTGCACTTAATAAGGTAACAATTTACATTTATGCAGTACCTTTTATCCCAAAGCAATTTACAATTTACAGCCAGAGATTATCACTTCATCTCCAGTGGAACTCAGCAACTGTGAAGTGTTCCTCTGCACTATAAAGCACAAATTCTGGTAGGTAACAATAAATATAAGGTTTCAGTTGAATAACTTTGACTCTTATATTTATGCCTCCAATTAAATCAAACAAAAATATTATTTTACTGAACTTGCATTGCCCTTTTTACCTACCATCCACTTGCAAAATGAGAAACAGGTTCTATTTGAAGCAGAAAAATATTTGCCCCTTATAGATTATCTAAAACACAGTAGTATTGCTGGTCCAGCAAGGATTCTGAAAGTGCCATCTAAGATATAGTTAGAGCTTCCTGAGCTGCTTCCCATGAACAACAGTATTTAGGAGTAGCTTGAGATCAGGAACCACTCTAGTGCTCAGACATTTCAATAAAGATAATGTTTAAGAGAAAAAAAGATAGCTATACCAAGCATTCAAAATGTAACAAGTTCGACTTTATCCACTAGAATAATCATATTACCTTAAAACACATTGTCTACTTCCATTTTTCTGTGAATTTACTCTCTGGAATGCACATTTTCGCCTTATAACCTGCATTAACAAAGATGAAAAATTGCTCCTTTAAAAAACAAAGAAAAAAACAAAAAACATTGAAGGCAAGAAGTTATATGCCTAAAAATACCATGGTTTTAGGGTAAAAACGCTGGCTAGCTTGCTCTAAGGTTAAAAAAAGTCGGTTTTGGTTTTCCAAGAAAATTTGTCATGAGGGTGACTATGACTGAAATTCAGTCTTTCCTATATAGAAAAACAAGGCATGTGAATGAAATGGACAGAAAACATAAAACACTGATAAAAATGAAAACACCTTGTCCAATTAGCCTGTGGAAGCAGCTGCCATACAGTATGGTGAAAAACAAAATACAAACTTAAAACTTCAGATACCAGTAGATCATTCCATCCCCAGAATGCAAGACAAAGTCCTTCAATAAATAAATGTTCAACATTGGGATGTAACATCAGGACCTGACCATGCCACTACACATTAGAGTTGGCTAATGCAACTCTGTAAACCTTCATAATCCGTTAAGATAAGCAATTTTTAGAATTAGTAGTCTTTGGAGACAAGAAAACTGCGGAAGGGAAAGAAGAGTTTACTAAAACCCACATAAGAAGTCCATTCCAATTCCAGGATCAGATTCTGATTCTTGCCCTGGGGCCTCCAGAGGGCTGTGGTTCAGCTGACCTCCTAGCAGAGGTGGGGGAAGGCACTGCACCAAGAGGCAGCTCTCTAAGAACCTGTTGGTGACAGAACCCGACAGATCACTGACCTGATTGATTTCATTTCACAGGATACACAAAAGTCCTACAAGAAATGGCCATATTGTCATTTCCACGTTTTAAATTAATAGAAAGAATAAGTAAAGCACTAATTGATCATCTACTGTGAAAAGATCTGGAGAAATACTTAAAGCAGCAATGTGAATACTCTGTCAGAATAAATTACAAAACATGCATTTCCATATATGTCTCAGAGTGAATACTTCATGCAGTCTGACAAGGCCATTTTGAATTGATCACATCCAGTTCTTCTCGGACACTCATGCATAAACACTTCCTACAACAACATTAATGAGCAATGACATAAGGAATTTTGGTCTAACCAAACAGACTCCAACTGAACAGTTACATGCTTAAATCCTTAAACTCCTTCCCCATCTTCCTTAAGCAAATGAGGGGTTTTTTTCTTTAAAGGTGAAAAAAAGTTGATCTTATAGTTGTCATTTAGTACATTTCTTTCAGAAAGCCCTCTCTTTAGAAGTGCAGCATAATAGACAAGCATAATAAGGCTACAGAGGAGCCATGTTCCTCCTCACAGGTTGCATCCACCTCCCCTCTCGTTCCATATCAGGCTAGTTGTTCACAAAGACTTTGGAAGAACTAAAATTGGTGCAGAGTTCTGGTAAATCCACCTAGCCAGACAAGTCTCTCATAGTTTTCACTTAATTTAATTTCTTCTGCAACTGTCAACTTTCTGACCCCAGCCAATCTCTTCTAAAGTTCTTATGAATTTTTAAGAGATCCTTAGCTTGCAACAGGTCCTTAATATATGGATATTGAAATAATATTATTTTGGTTACATATAATCAGCAATCTAAAGGGTCAAGTGACCCTACAGTCCACTCTGTTTATACTGCTCTCCTCCAAGCTTTCACTCAGAGAACAAAATTGGAACATATTACAGGAAGATATTACAGAACCTATAGAAGCACGTTACAAATTGTGTTCCCATCCACACACAGCTTTAGTCACCAGTACCACTCAGAAGTTTCAGGAAACAATATGTATGACACAAGGACATCAATTATCTGCCACCTGGCTTGTGGCAGGAAGGTTAAAAATATTTCAGGTCTAATTTATGCAAAAGTCTGTGGAGTGCTGAAGGTATTCATTCCAATGATCCAGGATGTCATCATTCATAACAAGCATTATAAGCAACAGATAACCATCACTGGTGTTTCTGTCTTCTGAAGCACCAGAGTACACTCTGCACCAATTTGAAAAGTAAGCCCCTCCTTACAGCCAACATGTGAAGTTCCCACTTCAACTATACATTCTGGATTGCCAGGGAAATGTAGCAAAACCTAAGCCAAGGTCCCAAGTAGGTTACTACCCACTGGGACACTACCCTGGTTGTCTGTTCTTAACATTAGAGACTACTATTACTTAACATTAGAAGTGCTACTTCTTTTAGTACCTAAATTTGGTACAATAATCAAGAAGAAGACTACATCAGATCTTCAGTTGAATCTGAACATGCCTGGCTGAAGTTATTCTTAATTTTTATTTCTTTCTAAGCTGTAGACTAAATGCCAAGCCAAACTCAAGCCAAACACCGGTCAAAACATCTTTATTTTTTCCTTTGTTGATCTGAAAACTAAACTTAACTGTTAGTTTGATATTTCTGTCAAACAGAAATGAAAACTTTCTCTTTTTTCCCTCATTTTTTCTTTACCCCAGAAAAGGAAATTCTGATTACCACTTCAGAACAAGAGTTAGACTAAAACTGACATTCCTTAGTGGACCTCATTTAGCACAGAAATTGTTTATTTCTGCTAGAATTTGCAGAGCAGCATTATACTGATTCTTTTATCTTCATTTTTCCCCCTTGACATGAACACCAGTGCATACAATACAAATTTTTGTCTCTGCACACACTGTTCTGCAGACCCTGTGGCATCCTGCTGAGCTCAAACACCCACCTTAAAGAACTTTAAACTTAAAGGTGACAGAAGGATGGACCTTTAATTCTTCTTATCGCATGGAGAATAAATAGGCCCCACCAACCTGCTCTTGCACACRTTGCCCTCCCTTTTGGTGCTCACTGCACAAGTGTCCATGTGTCTCACGGGTTTTGCAGCACAGCACGCAGGGCTGTTGGTGCCCATTCCCTCTGCTTTGTGGCCACAGCTTGTGCAGCTCAAGCCAACCCCAAASCACTGCGGTGCCACTTCTCCTCCCAAGCTCTTCAGTCACTTGTATAAAATACAAACACTTGGGGAGAAGCTGCTGCACCTGCTGGGAATGTAAAGGACACCAGGCTCCAGCAGATGAAAACCAAAGCTGTTACTGAAGTCCCACATGGTGGGGGAACACTCCAGATTCCATGTGGCCCTCTCCATTTTTAAATTATACATTTTTCACAGAGAACTGTGTCAGGATTTCTGAACCAACCAACAGACCACTAATAGCTTGAACACAAATGCCTTCAGAAAGAGCCGAGCTAAACAAAGAATTCATTACACAAAAACTACTTTGACTGCCCTCATGAAACTAAAGGTCTTTAAAAAGTAACCACTCATGTAATGTCTTGTACAGTGCTTAATCAGTTTATAAAAATGGTCTATTATGTAAATTCCCTTCACTTGAACATGACAAGTTGCTTTTCCTTTGCATATTACACCACCAAGTGGCCTAATGGTCTYATTTTTTCTGTTCAATATGTTTCCTCTAGAGGCACCAGCACACAAAACAAATGTAATTAAAAAGATGAATTGCTACCTAAAAAAAAAACATTAACTGGAATATCATCTGAGAGATTGAACTAGACACTTGTATTAAACTTTCTCCTGTTATAGCTTACAAGTGTATATATATATAGCAAATCTAATATAAGTACAAATTTCATCATCTTTTTGCATCTTACAGCAACTTAAAACTTACAAGAAGGGCTTTCTCTCCACCTTTATTTGGGTAATACACATCTAATTGAGCTGTGTGATGTGTCTGCTGTGAGCGCAGGCATTTCTTCATTAAATTTAAGATATGACAAAAGTAATTAAAAAACATACTGTGGGAAAAATGGTTTAGGACTTTAATTAAAATATGGCCAACSATGTGAATCAAGGAAGTTCAGAACTGGCCGGTAATATCTTAATTGAACAAGCAAATCTTGCATGTATTTGAAATAAGCAGGACTACACACATGAGATAGGGCAATGGGATCAGGCCTAGAAACAATAGTAAACATAATTTGGTTACATCTGAAGAAATTATTAGGTTGGAGCCATCAGTTCAAATTGGAGGTCAAACTTTTCGTTTTCATTTTAAATTCCCAGTCTTATGCTGTTACCAGATGGTATCTGGAAATCTGCTCCATATTTTGACAACATTTAGCTCACCATTTAGACAACATTGTGCTAGAATTTTAATGTTAAAATAATGCATTCCTTAAGTTTTCTTACTGAGACACTCTTAATAAGAGTTAAATACACCTCCAAGACTGAGGGAAACACTTCTTTCAATTCAAATACAGCACATGTCAAGCAAAACTTTGACCTTGTTGTTTCAAGCRCTGTAGAAAGCCAGTAGCCGGGTTGTGCGCAGCAGTCACACAGATTTGAGCTGCACATGCACAGATGTAGAGCCACTGCCCTGCTATGTGGCTACAAGCMCATGGCAATCAAAGGAAGCTTCTGTTCTTCACTTGTTCCAGGAACTTATTCACCCCCTGATAGCTGCTGACCTAAAGAGGTTAGAGTAAGCTCAAAGTAGTAGAGTGTAACCAGTAAGCAAGTAAAGAACACAACGGGATGCAGATTTCAACTAGCCCCACTCAGGTATACAAGTATGATTCCTGTTTAAAAAGGASTATCCAAATGGAAAGAAAGAGGAGAGGAAATGAACGATAAAGAAGCAGGGCTGGAACAGGTCACCATATAGGACAGTACTCTGCCAGTCACATCTCTCCTCCCCAGGGAAATTACCTGCTGCAATTGCTAAGACAGGCTTCGGTTCCGAACTTGTTCACTGCTCAGGTTTCTCCCTTCTTTTGCTCCAAGTCCGCCACTTGACTAGGGAAAAGCAGGGATGGTGGATAAATCCCATTTTTCCATCAATCTCYACTCGTGAGGATCCAGCTGAATCCTGTTTCATTTTCCCAAGCTGTGTAGCAATAGCAGCCAAGAACCAAGGTCATAAATGTTTAAATTTCATGCAATTTCATGCATGTCTAGCAAAAATTTTGCTATTTTAGTTCAGAGATGTGCAACAAGGTATTTCTTCAGGTGCATAAAATAATTTCAAAAGAAACTTATTAAAAGAGGTGCCTGCAGGATTTGGGCAAGGTCACAGGAAAGATATTTACAAAACACAGRCTTGTACAAATATATGCACACAGATGTAAAAGCATGATCCATATGACTGCTCTATGGACAAAAAGATAATCATCCTTATGACTGAATTACAATCTTATTATAAACTTTATTACAGTCATAAAGATCTTGGGGTAGAAACAGATAATTGTCTATTATAATGAGTAAATGAATTAGACACTTCAGTGCTAAATTAAAAAAAAGAGAAAATGCATCATAATRATGAGACTGTCTATTCAAACTAAGGGAAAAATCCCATCTGTCGCAGTGGATTTTGTCCGGATATGCRCATGGAAAATTATAATGTCCCTTTAATACTCACAGACTCAAGAAAACAGTCACATTGATCACATCTTTCAGCTAATGAGTAATTGATTTAAAATTTAATATTAATATTAATAACACAACAATCAATTAAATATTGACTACATTCTTTACTTTAGCCATGCGTGTTCAGGTATTTTTAGAAAGGTGTGTGAATGTAAAAAACTGGTTTAAAAAGAATGTCTGCCACAAAAACTCTTTATCTCAATGTTTCCTCATGTCACAGACTACAAAGCAAACCTGCTTATGAAAACTCCCAATGACTTTAGCATCCCAAGTTTCTATATGCTTTTACACTCACAGAAACCTTCTTCCAAAGACTTTGGCACACTCTCCTCTTGTGCTTTGCAGCAGTTTCTGCATCTTTCTGCTGTTACCAGGATCTACTTCTTCCTCCTGAACTAGTGATTAAAGCAACAAGGTTTCACCAAGCTATTTATATCTCTGTTAACACATTAAATTACAATGCCTATGCTATACACCCACTGATCAAAGACAAACCCACAAATGACTGTGTTTATTGCATCCATCTTTGCTTCGTGTTTGGGGGGAAAAGCCCAACACAACCATGACCAATTTAAATAATTACATTATCTGATATCTAGTTAAATTAACATACACTAAGATGATCTCATGCTTTCCACAGGTCTCAATCAAAGCTCTTTAAGAGACGGAAAAATGTACATATGAAAACACTTGAACATCTTGGAAGTGTTCAAGGCCAGGCTGTTTGGAGCTCTGAGCAACCCGGTYTACTGAAGGGTGTCCCTRTTSATGGCAGAGAGGTTGGAAGTAGATGGTCTTTAAGGTCCCTTCCAACCCAAACCATTCTGTGACTCTATGATCTATTTTCAAATATTTKCTCTGTTACTTAGTGGCTAACAGTGGTTAACAACATTATTGTCTCACTCTTAAATGCTAGTTGCTTGAGAAACTTGACACTGATTAAGATGAGGAACATGACCCTCAGAAAATATGCAATGAATTGAAACTATTAATCTTGCACATTCAACCAACAAGAATGAGAYCTTGCTTTTCTAATATCAAACAGTGATAACACTCTTCATAGGCTTACAAATGGTGTTTTAGGCATCATGCCCAACCAGGGTATGAGGGGTTTGGAGGGGGAAGAAATACTGATCTTCTGGTTGGAAAGCAGAGCTAGAGACAAGGACAGCAAAGCCAGTGTGTATTCTAGGTACATGTGTGAGGACTAACCACTCAGATGTGTACTTCCCTAATCCAGAGGATGCTATTGAAGGACACATCTAGCAAGGGCAGTTCTCAACCTTGGCCAGATCTCACATTACTTGCTTGTGTGTAATTCTCTCAAATTTTATTAAATTCAGGACAAGATTAGTCAGGAAATTTCAGAATAACAATTGAACAAATGGTTTTGCCATATGACATTTAAAAGAAAAAACCTTAGAAAGTCTGCCAATATTTTTGTGGGAACAGAGGATATAGCAACATTTTTTTCATTCTATAAAACATGTCCTTTAAATATTTACTAGTCTTGTGTTTTCTACATGTGGCCACATCCCAAGGAAAAGCCCTCTACCTCTCGCTAAAGTATGCTTAAGAACATTCACTGCATATGTAATAAGAGTATTAAAGGATCCAGATGTGAATTAGAAAAACAACAGCAYCCATTATAGCTGAATTTCAAACTACTGGAGTAAGATCAAGCAGGAAAGCTGTGGTTTATTCCAGAGCACCACCCACACAATTCTCTGAGTAGGATACCAAATGACAGTAAATGTAACCAGCAAAATGCAAAACAAAGCTGTCACATCTGATTACATTCCCAGAGACTGAATGGACAACAGACAAGAGGTTTTCTCAATCTTCYCAAACTCTCAAAATAAACCTTGTATCAATGTACAGCCACACAAATCATAAACTTCTAATTAACAATTTTTTTTTTTTCTTTTTTGCTATAAAACATCATGTATGATTCAACAAACAAGGAATACTCACAGGACTATTGTGTGGGAATAAATTAAAGCTTCGCTTTTGAAATTGAAGCAGTTTATTTTTGCACTCCAAACTTCAGAGAAGTGAAATTTCAAGATGCATTATAGAAGAGGTTTTGGCAGAAAACAATACCTACACAGTTGTTGGAACAGCAGAGACTGCAGCTTAAACAATAGCAACAAATACACTATTAACTTKGAAAGACTATACAATCAGTGTTGTATTTAAATTTGAAAACCATTTGCTTGCTTTGAGAAGTACTGCCTGGCAAGGCAAATGGGCAGCTTCCAACATTTCTAGGAGGTCAGAATTTCTAAGTTACTTTTAACCTCTAATGGCCAATATATATATTTTCCTTAGGTTTTTAACCTGATTATGAAGTATTTGCTTTCAAAACCGGTGAGCAAGTTTAGGCGCTGAGTCTGCAAGGCTGATCCTGTGCCAGCCTGTGCAGGACAGGCACAGTCATCACTGCTGTTTGCCAGGGCACGGGAGACGTCTCCCTTGGACGGGTACGGACTCTGACGCCTCTGTAAACCCTTCCTCGGGCATAYGCAGCCTCTGCTCTTCTCGCTGGTACAAATTTAGACACAGACTGTCAAACTCCAGGAACAGCAAGCCACGGCTAGCGGTCTTTATCCCGGACTGGGAGTCTGTGGAGAGCTGGAGCTCTCCCTGGTGGGCCCGGTCGGGCAGCAGCGGCCGGGTCACAGCCACAGCACAGCCAAGGAGCTGGGAACCCTCGCAGCACCCAGTGGGGTGCAGTGTAAACTCTGCTGTCAGGAGGGACGGCTGCCCCAGCTCCCCTTCTGCTGCTGTCACGTTCGGCACTGGCACTTACAGTCGTGGCAGGGCAGATTCTGCTACTGCGAACACAGGAGAGCTCAGGCTCACTGCTCCCGTGGTGGAGTCACCGTCCCTGCGGGTGTTTAAGGAAAGACAGGACGTGGCAGTCAGTGCCATGGTCTGGTTGACGCGGCGGTAATCACTCGATGACCGCAGAGGTCTTTTCCGACCTAATTGATTCTGTGAATCCTGCCGTCCCTGAAACGCTGCACTGCCCCAGGGACCCAAGGGTGGGGATAAGAGGGATAGGGATGCAGGCACAGCCCGCCTCAGGCCGGGAGCAAGGGGAACAGGAAGGAGCTGCTGGCGGCTGCGTGAGGGGAGAGGGCGCAGGAGGCTGAGGGCAGGCGCAGGACAGGGGAGATTCAGATTAGATATTAGGAAAAAAAATTCCAGTGGTCAGGCACTAGACCACGCTGCCCAGGGAAGTGGTGGAGTCACCATCCTTGGAGGTTTTTTATAGGTGTGCGGATCTGGCCCTGGGTGATGTGGTTTAGTGGTTTAGGGGTTACAGTGGCAGTGGTAGGTTGGCGGTGGGACTTGACGATTTTAAAAGTCTCTTTCAACCTTGAACATTCTATGATTCTGTAGGACGCTGTGAGGGCTCTGGAGAGGCAACGCTGCCCGAGGAGCGGAGGGGGCTGAAGGGGCTGCTGACAGGCGCTGGAGCGGATCAGGGATCACGGATGAGGGATCACGGATAAGGGATCGCGGATCACGAAAGACGGATCGCGGGTGAGGTATCGCAGATGAGGGATCGCGGATCGCGGCGCTGCCCCTGCCATGCCTACACACACCCGGCCGCCACTGCGCCTGCTCTAGACCTCCAGACCGCCAGGGGGCGCTGCGCGGCCGCCACCGCCTCCTCCCGGGCCGCAAGGGGCCGGGGCCGGGCTGCGCCTCAACAGCGCGGCCTCTCCCGGGCAGGCCGGGCCGGGGCCATGGGGAAGAAGCACAAGAAGCATAAGTCGGACAAACATCCCTACGAGGGTGGGTCCCTACGAGGGTAGGCGGGCAGAGGCCGCCGGGCAGCGCGGCCCAAAGCGGGCGCGGGCCCTCGAGCCCCCAGCGGCGCCCGCCCCGCCCCGCCGGGCCCATCGTCGGGGAGGTTTGAACGCTCCGGGCTGGGGCTGCGGGGCCCGCGCTCCGCCGGCGGGCCCGGGCTGCGGAGATGGGCGTCAGGCTCGGCCCTGCGCGGGGGAGAAGCGGCTGCAGGGTCTGGAAATGAGGAAATGGTGCGGTGACAGCCTTTGGAAGAAGCCGGAGGCAGCGGAGGGATCGCGCGGGATTATTGGGGAAGGGAGTGTGTTTTCTTGGGTACTCACACAGCTTGTTTCTCTCGTGGTTTAAGAATACGTAGAAAAGCCACTGAAGCTGGTGCTGAAAGTTGGGGGAAATGAAGTTGCTGAACTCTCTACTGGAAATGCAGGACTTGATTCCAGCCTCTACGAAGACAAATCTGAACATGAAAAACACAAGGACAGAAAAAGGAAAAAGAGAAAGAAAGGAGAAAAACAAGTTCCTGGAGAAGAAAAGGAAAAAAGAAAGAGAAAAGTTAAGGTATGTGTGCATGCTACTGTGTTTTAGCAAAAAAAAAGTTTTTACTTTCTCTAGGTTTCATATCAAAAGGTGAGCAGATATTATTGTAACTTGTGTCCTTAAACTGTAATACATTCAAACTCGGTGTATGAGTGGTTCCTGTTCCGCTTTTAAAGCATACACATCAGGTAGCTTTTACATTTTCTGAAAAATTAATTCGGTGATACATTGCATTGTATGGCTGAATTATTTCAGTGTCCAGCAGATGGAGACAGTACATAAAGAATACAGGATTTTTAAACGCAAACTATTCTTATTTTTTAAACTCTGTGAGATTGTTTTGAAAAATCCAGAGAGCATTATGTACGGTTATAGTGAGGGGTTTGCAGGTGCTCTTAAGTGTCCATAACAATCTTTTTAGGAGGATAAAAAGAAACGAGATCGAGACCATGGAGACAGTGAGGGAGAACAGGAAATGAAATGTCAGACCCCTGTGAGAATGGAATTGTCACCAGAGAAGCCACTGACGAGCACTTTATCAAAGCAGGAAGGTAGGGGGAAAARAAGAAATTTCTTTTGCTAATTCCTGTTTTCTTTTATTGACTCATGTTTTATTGTTCTTTGTTTCTATAGCAAGTGTCTTGACATTTTTTACAAACTCAGTGTTTTTCTCCTTCTCGTACAAAAGTTTGGAATTGAGATGCTGTACACTTCTTTTGCAGAGTGGTATTTAGTACTTCTGTCAGAGTGAGCAGAATGTCAAGTTATGGCAATGAGAAAAGTAGATCCCCTGTAGGCATTGTAAGGCTTGCCGCTGTATTCATTTCTTTATATTGAGTCCTCAAGGTGCATCAGTTTAGTTGATTTCTAATATGTTTTAAGTTTAATATCTCTGTCACTCRGTTCTGTCTCACACCCTTTCTTCCCCCACTTGTTTTTGGTTTAGAGGTGGAGCAGACACCCCTTCAGGAAGCTCTGAATCAACTCATGAGACAGCTGCAGAGGTAATGTCTGTGCTCCAGGCTTGCAGAGCTATGATATGAAAGTCACACACAGTAARGGAAGGGGCACATACAAAGCCGAGTGAACATATTACTGCTAAAGATATTGCTAAGAGAGTTATTTGGGAATTCAAGTACTAGTTTAAGAATGTGTACTTAGAACTTCTCCTCAGCTTAGGCTTCTTGTGAACACCTCCAGTTTCAAGTTCGTCATACCTTTAAAAAGCTTTCAAAACCAGGACAATTTTCCAGTAATATGATGCTTTATAGGAACCTTTTGAAAGGAAGGCATAAGAGTTTGTAATGAACTTGCCAAAGCTTCTTTTACCTTGAGTTCTCCTATTTTAGCATTATTTACTATAAAAAGGAAGTATCCTCTTGAAAGTTCAACCACGTTCTCTTACTGTCTTATTAACCAAATGCCTTTTGATTAAAACAATCAAGGTTGTAGTTCTTTCTGGTAGTTTCTTATTTAAGTCTTTCTTGATTTTAAGAATATCTGTCTTGTACTAAAGTGGTTGAAAGATCKTTCCCTTTAGCTGTCTCACCAGATTAAGTTTGAAACTTGGTTTGCAAGTTTTCGAGACCTAGGTGTCAATTTCAAGAAACTTAAACTATCAAAAAATGCCTGTGTTAGTTTTAACTCCTTTTCCATGCATACAGAAAGAAGCAGCACTTTTGATTTTGAACCCTGTCTCTTCTCTTCTGATAATTTCAGAAGTGATGAATGACAATAATACCTTCTTATGATATATATTTCTTTTATTTTTTAATTAATTATAATATAAACTCCTTTTGTTAGAATCCAAAACCTTAAAAAAAGTTTTGGGGTTTTTTTCATCTTCTTGGGAACACAGGTAGTTATCAAAATATAGAAATAACTTCTAAAGTATGTTTGTAGCACTTTTTTGGTATATGGGTTTGCATATGAGATCTTTTCAACCTTGAAAGATTGTGCTGACACAAGCCATTTCTAGCTTTATGGTTCTGATTCCTTTTCAGCTTAGTTCTTTGCTTTCTATTTAATTCCAAACTCAGTATGTTCTTTGTTATAAGTTGAAACATAAAAAACTGTCTTTCATTTCTTAACAGAAAGGATCCAAGTTCTTTCTTTTCATTTCCTGTGACGGACTTTATTGCCCCTGGCTATTCCATGATCATTAAAAACCCAATGGATTTTAGTACCATGAAAGAGAAGATCAAGAACAATGGGTACCAGTCCATAGAAGAATTAAAGGTAATGTTTTGAATTTTGTTTTGACTACAGAGATGTAGTATCCTCAATTGACTTGAAGTCTAGTATTTTATGAGAATATGACAATGCCAAAAAGAACCGGTATTTCTGCCTCAAGAAATGTTTCTTGTTTAATTTTTGTGAGCAAATACGTTCTGAAAATAAAAGGGAAAACACTTCTGGTTTGTAAATCTGCGTCTCAAAAAGATGCAGATGGTTTCAGGTTTTGACAGGATTACATGGAATCTGTCAGTTTGTCCTTCAGCCTGTCTTTTTAGGTCTTCAATTAAGAATTAAAATGTTAACATTTTGTCAGACTGCTTTTTTTTTTTTTTTTTTAATGTATTGCATCTCAAAAAACAAGGAGTGGTGAATTCATTGGCATTGCCTGTCTGTTATTTCTCCCAGGCTAATCTTGTAATGTAGATTAACAAGTGAAGGCACGATGAGCTTGGTCCTGTTGGCAGCAACCACTTAACTCAGTGCTATAGTGTGTCTAGTGGATTCCAGGGCCTGTTTTGAAAGCCCCATAAAGCTTTCAAAAGAAGTGGGGCCTTGTTTTGTTTTGTTCATCAGAAATACTCTCTAGTTCTTTACCGGGCTAGATGAGGACTTGTGAGGTGYAATTTGTGTGTAATTAACAGTTCGGCAGATATTAGTTAACAGTATTGGTTGTATTTTCTTTCACTTTCTTCTTTAGATCTCGGAAACTTAAAAAGAATGTTCCCTGTTGTTACAGGTGTTTCTGGTTAGTTTTTAATTTTAACTTTGTAACTAGATGAAAATGCCATAAAACAGCCACCTGTAGGAGCTCTGCGGAGAGTGTAGAAGTGCAGTTTCTAGCTCAGTTGAAATTCAAAGAAGTGTACATTTCTTCATTGTAACAAACTTTGGCATATTCTTTGTAATACTGTAACTCTGAACTGCAGGTTTTCATTGTGTTTTTTGTGTTGCCTCACTTTGTTTTTGTTTTAATGACTGCTGATTGGTCAGGAGGTGGGTAGTTGTAGCTAAGAGGGCTTCCCTTAAAGCTTTAAAAACTAAAAACTACTGAACTCTTGAAAATACTTTCAGGATGTTTATTGGGCTGATAGATTCAAGTCTTAAAACTAAGTTATGTACTTATTCCTGTTTACATTTTTAATAGATTTCTTAAATTCATTCATTAAAAATGTTCTTTAAAGTTTTTTTCCCTAAAGCTCAAGACATTGCATTTGCAGCAAGGATATAAGTATAGTATGCTATAAAATTAATTTTCAATCCAAAATTATTAATGTTTGTACAGGATAACTTCAAACTGATGTGTACTAATGCAATGACTTACAACAAACCAGACACCATTTACTACAAAGCTGCAAAAAAACTGCTGCACTCAGGGATGAAGATACTTAGCCAGGTAACAAAAAATACAAACCAAAATATTAAAAAGTATGCTGCTTCTGGTTTTGGTCCCTCTTTATTCCCTTTTGCAAGGATCTCATGAAAATTAATAAAAACTTGCTTGATATTTGTCAAATGCTTGTATATTGGAATTGAAATAGTATATTGTTTTAGTACTGCTGCCAGATAAGTCATTGTAGAAATACTTGCATTTAGTATTTCACTTTCTAGAATGTGTTTATATTTGCTAGGGTAAGAAAGAAAGAACTTAAATAAAATCAGCCTCTTTGGTTAGGTTACAAAAAGATTCATTGAAGAAGCAAATAAAAGGATTTTGATGTTATTTAGGAGAGAATTCAGAGCCTGAAACAAAGTATAGAATTCATGGCTGACCTGCAGAAGACAAGGAAGCAGAAGGACAAGACAGAACTGCAGCAAACTGGGGAAGATGAAAATGGTCCTGGGAAAGACAGAGGAGAACCTATGGATGGTGACACCAAAGCATTCAAAACACCTAGCAAAGAACACAAAAAGTGAAGTATTATTTGAGTAATTATGGGATACATCCTTTAAATGCTACTGAAGCAAGATGACTTAGGGACYAGTGGATGTGGGTTTCTCTCTGCTACTGCTTATACACTAAGACACTTTCATCTCAAAGGATCAACACTTACATAAAGCATCCTCATACACTAAAAACAAATAAGTTTAGAATCATTTATGATACAATCATTTTTGCATGTAGGTAACCTTGTAACTTTCATCAACTCCATTCCTTCAATTATTTTCTATTTTAGTGTCCGTTTCACAGAACTAGGACAATTTTGGAGAAAGCTTTTAAACGTTTTTGTACAAAAAGCTATATAACCAATTTCATTTACTTTTTTTTTTTTGCATAATAGTTGTATTTGAAACATGCAGCTATCTAGCTACAGAAAGTGTACTTCCTAAAATAGCTTTTCGTATCTAGAAATGCCAGATATGAAGATAGTAAATACTTATGTAAGATAAATACTGGATACTAAAATTAAGACTACCTAATATACCAAAAGTRTCTTAGTTTTGTAGGAGACCTTTACAGTTACTAGCACAAAAAGCATTTGCTGATGTAAACCTTTGTCATGTGCCTTTCCCAGCTGTATTAAATACATATTAAATGGCACTTTTTTTTGTTGTGAGTTGTTTTGACTACAAAATCAGTTTGCAGAGTTGGCTAAAACAATATTGTAACAGTATCCTTTTGTGTTTCTAGCCGGTTGGTGTTCCAGCTGGTCACTAAGTTGTGTGGGTATATTCACAGGAAGGACAAAGACCTGCTTGAAGACAAATTACGAAGCAATAGCTTGGAAAGGGAACAAGAGCAGATCGATCGGATTGTCAGAGAATCTGGAGGCAAGTTAACAAGGCGACTTGCAAACAGCCAGGTAATTCTTTGTGTGTTTGGTAGCTCCTTCCACTTTCTGGTAAGCCAGGCTTCCTTAGCATCTTGTACCGGTTGAAACTCCACATGCTTTTACTCCAGCTTACACCATTTTACATGATTGATTATCTATGTAACATTGGAAGGTTAAAAAAAAAGCACCAGTTGAATGCATGCTGAATTTTATCAGCAGAACAAGTTGAGCTTAAATTTTCAGAAACTTTTGATAAAGTAATAGAAAAGGATGAATAGTAGGAAGCTTAAGAAAATAAATCTGACCTGCAGAAATGTAGTTTTGAAACAGACACATATCTGATCAAAGGTTATTAATGTTACAGAAGACAGAACTCAGTTTGGTAATGCTACGCCCATTTCATTTTCTACATTTTTTATCTCTTGGCCTCTGCAGAAATGTTCATATTTATCATAATATATTAATTTCTTGTGCATATACCAATAAGAAAGTTATCTAATGAAAATAAAAATTTAGAGCAGCACTCACTTCGGAGTGACTGATTTCCTTTGTGATTCCTGCAGATAGGACAGTTTCATTAAATGTTTTCATTAGTTTAAGGACCAGGAATTTCAACTGCTATGTAAATTAAAATTGTCTGGTCTTATTTCAGTGTGAATTTGAAAGAAGAAAACCAGATGGTACAACAACTCTGGGCCTTCTTAATCCGGTTGACCTTGCTGCAGGAGGTAAGTTGGCTAAGTTCAGGTAACAAGCCACTTCCACCTACCTGGTCTGCTGCTTCTTTGCAGGGGCAGATAAGCCAATCCTGGCCAAGCACTGAATGCCTCTTTCCAGTCTGTTAAAGATCTGGATTGAAAAGCTGCAGCTGAGGGATCATGTAGGTGGGCTTCAGTTGTGGCTGTTGTTACCGGCAGCTGGAGGGAGCCTCAGTGGCTGTTGCTTCTCTGTTTCGTGTCAGCTGTTTGTGGAAGCTGCAGAAGAAAGCTTTTTCTAGTGGAGAAGAGACTACCTGCTGCGTGGTTGGGCACATTTAATTCCTGGGAACCCCTTAGGTCTGG
The DNA here is from genome assembly GCA_018881555.1 of Amblyornis subalaris. NCBI lineage: Eukaryota > Metazoa > Chordata > Aves > Passeriformes > Ptilonorhynchidae > Amblyornis > Amblyornis subalaris. The sequence goes on along the minus strand of JACAXG010000027.1, from coordinate 4,087,581 downwards.
TCCATGTACAGAGTGCTGTGTCTGCTGACCCAAAATGTCACAGATGTTCCAGAATTGGGAACCGTTTGGTCCCAGATCATTTAGTATGAAGCATTTGGAGAGGAAAACACACTTTGAGAGTCGTATCCTGTGTATTCTGAGTTTTTAGCTATGAGTATTAAATGAACTTAGACATCTTCCTATACCTTCTCTGTTTCTGTATTTTGATATATCCTACTGTAGAACCAGGTTACTGCCCTGTGAAGCTGGGAATGACAGCAGGAAGGCTTCAATCAGGAGTTAATACGTTACAAGGATTCAAAGAAGATAAAAGAAATAAGGTTACTCCAGGTAAGTGCTGATTTTTTTAAATACAAGTCCTTCTCATTATATAAACAAAATGTGTTTATCTTGTTACTAGCACACAAATTTGGAACTAAGGATTTTTAAAGATAAAGCACATTATTATATGTGTCCCTGCCCGTGGCAGGRGTGTTGGAACTAGATGAGATGATCTTTCAGGTCCCTTCCAACCCAAACGGCTCTGTGATTCTGTGTATCCATCACACAGCTAAACAGCACATCACAAAGGCCAGCTTAATTTACACATACAGAAGGGGCGAGATATTCACTGTTCATCTACGTTGAGAAGAGGTCTACCAGATAGAGGAAGGGGTTTGGTAGCTTTAAAAGAGCAGGGGGGGAGCCTGAGAACCTTGTTTCCAGCATCAAAGTGTTCGTGTTGTGCTAAGGCACACAGTGGTGTTAATAACATATTTGTAAATACAAATTCATTTGATTTAGAAGTTACTAAAAATTGTTACGTTGTGAACAGATGGTATTCTGTGGAAGCTTGTTTTCACCTTAAGAAATACATTCCTAGAAGTTTCTTTTTGGAGATTGTTATACAGCCCCTTCTCATTTCTCTCTGATGCATGCAAAGCATGGATAATAATTAAGGCTGTTGTTATTCATTAGTGACATACTTGAATTACGGACCCTTTAGTTCCTATGCGCCTACATATGATTCGACATTTGCCAACATAAGCAAAGAAGATTCTGACTTAATCTACTCCACATATGGGGAAGACTCTAATCAAGGATCTTCCAGGTAATCCAGCAACCAGAATGCATGGTACAGCTTACATGGACAGAAGCAGTTATGTGCAACTCTCTGCAGGATGGGCTGTCTTTGCTGTTGAATGATGGCACTGCTGTCTTTATAGCACAGAGGGTTTTGTTCATTTAAGAAGCAAAATCTTTAATAAAAGAACCTGCCTCTAAAGTGAAATTAGGCAAGATGGAAGAATTTTGATGCTGCTGATCCCTAGGAACACACTAAGATTTAGATGTATTTATAACTAACTGAAGGACTCAAGTTCGAAGCCAGAAAAGTGTTGAGTTGTACAAATGTTTATACAAACTGGATTTTTTTAACAYTAAGTACTGCCTTGAATGAGATACAGCTTTGTAAAAATAATTAATTCTCATTGGTTTATTCTTGATAGTAAAAACTTCAGAGCCCTTTTGTTTTATGAGAATTTCACAAGGAGCATGCACAGTGGTATAAATTGATAGGAAATGGAGGAATACTTAAGCACAGTGTAAATGTCAAGTGCCTGTGCAAGTTTGTTTTCGTGTTGATACAGCTGCCTGAGGCAGTACGCTTTTCCCAATTTTCCAGTTTTCCATTCTGAATGTGTTCCTCAGCTACAGAAGACATGCATGATTAAACTAAAGCAAGCCATTTAGATCAGATCCTGTGCTACTCTTTGTGTTTTCTATGCATATTGGCTTGACTTTACATAACTTTTTTACGTTAAATGTCTGGTATGAAAGTAGTTACCTTAACTGTCTTTATTCTTCTAGTATTCAAGATTTTTTTATGAAATCTCAGGACTACCCTCTCTTAATGGCTGATAGTTTGCTTGATGTTCTAACTAAAGGAGGACATTCTAGAGCTCTCAGAGAACTAGAAATGGTAAGAGTAGATTTGTGTACTGTCTGGTCTTTGGTTTTAGCACACAAGGTCTAAAGCGAGAGAAAGATGATGCTGATCCTATTGATGGGTCTCTTTTTAATTGGTAAAATTTGAAAGTGAAGATTGATCTTTGTCTCCAGTGGCAGGATTTTCTGGAAAGGATATATTCTATTGTTAATTAGTGAAATGTGAATATTAACAACATATTGTAGATAGAGATATAATCACACATTCTTTGTCCATTGTCCCATTCCCATAATCACTAACTCCTGTTCCAAGACCAATAAGCAGTTGTTTAGAAATGAGGTGATCATTGATAGGCTTTGTTTTCCATTAAAAGTTTATCACATTCCTAGCAACCACTGTTTAGTTCAGGACAATTAATATGTAGTTTTTCCATTTAGTTGATGCAGTGCTTTTAAACTCAAATATGTGCTATGTAAAAATATCAAACAGCAATTCTTCACATTCTAGGAGATTCCAGTCCTGACTATGCTAAACATAACTGGAACCAAAGGGGCTCATTTGACAATCCTAACTTAATTGACAATCCAAGAAKTACTTGAAAATCTCCTCAGAACTGTTCCTGTTAACTAAAAGTCTTGCTTTGAGTTTCAAATCAATGCAAACTATTGAAATAAACAGATTTTAGCCTTTTACTAATGATTCAAATATTACCTAAATTAATATTAGAAATAGATCCAAAGATGACCTTTTTGCCTCAGTTCAGATCTTTCCTTAGCATTACATGTTTAGCTCTTTTGTAGTACCCAGAAGTGGCACTGACTGACAGGGTTACTCTTGGTGAGAAGAGAAATTCAGTTTCATACTGAAACGGAAAACATTTCAGCTTCTAATAACAACCCTTCTTTTTCCTCCTGTACTCCAGTAAATAGTCTCTGATGTGACACTGCATGTGAACTTAGCACAGAAAAATAAAATGTGTGTGGCAAAAATGTATTTTAGTAAACATTAATATCCCAAGAAAGACCATAAAAAATAGCTGCGTTATAAGATTTTACTTTGAACYTAAAAGAGTAATTTTAACACCACCTTTAAAAATCCTTTCTCTATTCAGCCATTGGAGGAAGCTGAAGGCCCAAATGAAAGAAGTGACGCAATGAAAGATGTAAAGGTAAAATTTTTCTATATTAACTGCTCCAACCAACCTGTCCAAGCTCACAGATATAAAAGTCTCTACAACTTTTAGACCTATACAGCCACACTGAGACTTTGACAAGCTGTAAATACACACTGTGACTCATGAAAGTGGCCTGTTCCTTTATAGGCATGAGGAGAGTAAGATTCTCCAAAAAGTCTTAACTAGATATCAAGAGAACTGGAAGAAAATGCTTATATATTTTTGTTTATAATTGTTGGGAGCTATAGCTTTTGTTTCTATCTTAATCTGGTTTGGTTTCATTACAATGAATTTGTAATACAAATGTAAGATGCCACACAATACATAGCAGTCTTTGAGAAGTTCTCACTTTGTACACCTGTAGGCAATACAATTATAGATCTCAAATCATTCCACCCAAACTTTGCTCAGTTAGAGAAAGCAGTCCTAGGGCAAGGGCTGCTCTCCTGAAGCATCTCTTCATCTGCAGCCAGTGGCCAAATTCCTTTGGAATTTTGGCCTCAGATCTTCTATAAAATCTGCTTTAGGTAAGCTCAAGGAATTTTTAAATTGTTTTTCAATTGGGATGCTGGTCTTAAGTTACTACATCATTTTTGCATGTTCCCAGTGGCTTTGGCAGATGCTGTTTTCTATTCGAGTATGAAATAGAGTARTAAACTGTGGAACAGCAAGTTTCACAGTGTACCTTTTCAGCTTTCCCTTTGTATGTTCACTTTGCTTTTGTAGAGCAGACTAACTTTAACTGTGTGTTCTGATCTTCCCCAAACAGTGTTGTTGTTTCGAGGCTGAGCTAAGTATTATCTAAATTAGGACTTGCTGCCTTTTTGTTTTTTTCCAGATTATGGAAATTGATATTGCTGCCAGGTTGGAGGCTGCTAATAGTGACAGACTTACAGCACTAAAAGCAGTTACAAACTTTGGCATGCCTATAGAAGAGTTTGATTCTGAGGGTGAGTTTTTGTGGTAGCCATACTTCTGATATATGTGTGCAACTGTTTCAGTTTCTCAGTTCCTTACCATAATTTATATCATAAGGTAAGTAACTAGTTACTAGTCAGAACTTTTTTTTTCCTCTTTAAACAGAGGCTGAAATCTTCCAGAGGAAACTTGATGAAACCACAAAGCTGCTCAGAGAACTCCAGGATGCTCAAAATGAACGACTGAGTACAAAACCACCTCCTAATATGATTTGTCTGCTGGGTCCATCTTACAGGGAAATGCACTTGGGTAAATACACTTTTTCTGATCATTCTTGCAGAACTGATCAAGTCCCAACTTGGATCAACTCCAAGAAAGAAGAAAGCTCAAGAGCTCTAGTGCAGAATGTGTGAATGCGTGCCCTGTTAGGCCTAGAAGGTTAATTTAAATTTTTTTGGAAGTAAAGCCAGATGAAAATTTTGAACAGTAATTACAAGTATTTCCTCTTTATTCCTGAATGCCCCTAGAACTTATAGGAGCTTTCTCTATGCCATGAGGCAGACAATAGCCAAATACCTCTAATTCCATGAGTTCTACAGTGTCTTTGGACAGGGGTAGCTTAAGYATTACCAAGTTCCTAYTGCAAGACTAGCTTTGGTCCAGGTTGGATCTATTTATCAGTATATTGTGTTGCACCAATTAATACCAGTCATATATTATTTAATTATTTGAGCAAAACTTCTTGTCTCACAGATCAGTTACACAACTTGTGTTAATGGCAACCCTCCAAGACAGGGCTGTATGCAGAGAGTGTCTATTTTGCAAGTAAAACTTGTGCAACACCAACTACAGCATTTGTGGTCTAAACTAAACCACCTCAATGTGATAAATTGCCTGTTACTGAAGAAAAATATATACATACATATTTCCAATATATGTAATACCAAGTTGGTATTACACCAAGTCTAAACCAGATCAAATACTATCTTTTTTAAGTTTCACTATTTACAGCTTCCTTCTTGAAGGAAAACCACAGTTGTAGCAACAAGAACAGTCTCTCTAGTTTATATACAAAGCTCAGTGCTGAATCCCAAAATCCACTAATCACTAAAACCAGTGCTGTGTGGGTGCCACCAGCCTCTCCCAGCTGCTGTAAGTGGCCCGAGTTTCATTAAGTTACTCTGTAACTCCTGGTGTTTCTTGATGGCAGCAAGCCTTGGCAGTGGCTCTTTCATTCCTCATATTCTTCTTAGCCGTCTCTTTTGGTTCCCAGGATGTCTTGCATGGCTGCACGCAGCAGGACACAGCTCTTAACAGTATTTAACATAGTTCCCTTTGTACTTAAATAATTCAACTGTTTGCAGGGTGATTCAGCAATTTTGTGTCTATATATAGCATATAAACACATCCTCTTATCTTTTCTAGCTGAGAGAGTAACCAATAATCTGAAAGAACTTGCACAACAAGTGACTCCAGGTGATATTGTTAGCACCTATGGAATCCGGAAAGCAATGGGAATCTCGGTTCCTTTACCTGAGACGGAAGACAGCTGGGTAGATTTGACAGAGGGTGAGTATACAAAACCATATTGTAGCATCTGTTCAGCTGAAACAAAACCACATCTGCAAATCCTTAGACTGGCTTGTGGTAGAACATGCAGTACCATAGTTCCAAATTTTCAGTTCTTCTCTCCTTTTAAAATTGTGTTTCAAATGGAAAGTTGCTGTCTTTGGTCTCAGTCCAAAATTAATCTTTTGGATGTATGGAGCTTTGGTTCAGCTACATGGTTACTTTACAATCCATCTTACAACACTGCCAAATTTTAAAGCTTGGCAATTCACTCAATTTTAGTTTTTCCATTTAACATGAGTTGCAAGAGAAGAGTTAAAATTCCTCACTTGTTAAAATGGAACATCGTGATTTCTTCTTCCTCCAGGCTTTTGGCTGTGCACTCCTTTTGCTTAGTTTGGCCAGCTGTCATGCTTTGTGAGTTGACATGAGTTCAACTCACCTCATCCAGCCAAAAGTAGTGGCTGTTTTTGCTGGATTAGGGAGTCTGGTCAGTGGAGTCTCATTGCCGGACCCAGACCTCCCCCATGTGTCACAGGCATGACAAAACTGCACCCAGAGCTGGGGTAAGGCAGGGAAGAATTTCCTCTCAAGAAATGTAATTCACACAACAAATTTACTCAAACTGTGGTTTATGAAAGTTTACATTAAGTAACATTTTAACTGAAGAAACAGGATTAATTCAGGAGTTTATTAGTATTTTCAAGGAATTTCAATTTCAAAATTATTGAGCATTTTCTTTTTCATAGCACTGCACCAGGGAGGGTTTGTAATGGAACCAACTGAAACACAGGATTTTCTGGGACTGTTACAGAACATAGAGCTAACACAGGACTATCTGCACAAATAGAAAATGACTTGAGGTGTGCTCTGCTGTATATGCATGTCTTTCACTTGAGCACTCTGTGTGGTCAGTGACCTGGTATCTCTTGTAAACTTTCAGACTTTGAAGATCCTAAAAAGACCATCACCGTCCCTGAAAACGAGTGTGGGGCAGTTACAGGCTGAAGCTTCTGTTCAGTTTACAGCTGTTTGATTCTGTTTAAGAACCAGGTAAAGGTCCTTCAGGTGCATTCACCCTGCGTGTATATTGTGTGTTAAACTACTTTTGTTTATTAAATTTTGGAACTGATGGCTTTTGAAGATTTTTTATTAGAATTACTTCTGCTACATCAATGCACTAACTTATTCTTTTTGCATTCTGTGTTATTTTAAAGCACCTCTGCAGCATTTAAGTTTTCCTAGATTATGAAGTGTCTAGAAAAGTCAAAGCATATTGAAAATGTGCCTAGATATGGTGCAGGGACTCAGCCAAAACTCATAGAAGCAATGTCTAGACTCTGAGTCTGGTTAGTGCAAACATCATTAGTAGCTGAACTTGCAACTTCCCCTTCTTAAAATTACTGTGCAACTCTCATGAACATGAGGAAGAGAAATAAACTTTTTATATAAAACCAATGTAGTGTGATGAATTAACAAAAGCTCAGCAAATGTGGATGAATCTCCTCTTAAAAAAACCTCCCTGCCTGCTGCCAGTCTCCTAAACCTGGAGGTCAAGCTCAGACCTGTGACCAGCAGGTGCGACTAACAAACGCACCTGCTGTGAGCAAGTAAAAATACCTCATTAATGGAGTACTGTCAACTCTTGAGACACTCAGGCAGACAATTCTTCATCTATGGAGGCATTACCAGACACTGTCTGGCTAATGAGTCTAGGCTTGCTTATCAGAAAGGAGCGTATATTTAGAAGCCTCCTCCCAATAAAAGACACATCCCTGTTCAGCAGAGCTGCAGACCAACAGCACAGCTCTCAGGCACAGAGAACTCAAGCACTGTTGCAGTGTTACAGGTGCAGCCAGCAGCTCCTCCAAGTAGGCTTTTCCCTGTTCTCCTCACTTACTCTCACACCATCACACAGTGCTACACATGGCTTCTGCCACAGGCATCCTTAATAGTTTTTAAATGTTGTTCCTCTTTACCCCATGATTCCAGCATAATCTTGGACTCCAGAGGAATGGCATGTAGTGTTCCAGTTCCCTCTGATCAGCCATCACTGACATGTGCAGGGGCAGGGAACTAAGAGGTAACTTACAGGCCAAGCAGCATTATGAATTCCACCCTCTGCCCCCAGTCTTATGGCCAGCATTAGCCTTGCACTCCCTTCCTTCCTCCTCTCTAAAAATAGCAGCAGAAACATTTATTTTTTTTTAAACTTTCACAATTATTAAAATACATTCCAAGAAGTTTTAACTGTCAACCTGGGTTTTTTGCCAGTAGTTTCAATTGTCCCAGAAGAGTTCTTAATAATCACCACTGGAATTTTTTCAGTTCTAGGTAGTTGCAGCTGAAATATTACTCCAGGGAATTAATTTTTCCATTAATATATAAGTCATTTTCATGCTACAAGAAAAAGACAAGATGCATGGCAACTGTGCCAGCCAAACCCTTACTGGCTCCCTCCATAGCATCTCATTGCCCATCACTCACCTTTTAGATGGTGCAGGAGGTGGCTGCCAGTGACAGAACACCAAGTATCAACATTTCTCATCAGGTGTTGAACACAGGGATGTCACTCTATGCATTTTCTACTGGCAACAGTTTTTTAAAAAGATAAAGTTTAGTTTCTGAGTAAAAGCAATCCCATTAACTCTATAGGGCGCCTCCTTTTCATGRGAATCTTCATCAAAATAATTGCAAAACCAAGCATGGGTCAGGAAGTTTTTTATTGCATGGTAAAAATAAAAGTTTGTTCTTTAAAACAGATTTCTAGTTCCAGGTGTTATTAGCTCTTCAACTTAGATACAGTGCCATTTTTCCATTTAAGAAAAAAAGTAATGCTGTAAGGAAGATTTTTCTACCATGATTTTTCCTCAATGTTAAGTTTCACAGTTTGCTCTCAGAAGGACTGCTGAAAACAATTATTTCAATAGAGTTGCTTGTTAAATTGAACTTTTGCTGTCATTGAATATAGGTCTCATATTATACAGTTCCAGTTCTGGTGAGAAATTAGTCATCCTCTTTTTCATTACACAGTTTCTAACTTCCCCAGGAAGGCTGTGCACAGCACAGCAAGTGAGCAGTCCTTTTAAACCTGCAGCAAAACCCAGCTCCTTCCCCTTTGGAAGCTACAGCTCTTCCTGCCACTTCTGCAAATGAGGCTGAGTTGAAGTTACACCCAAACAAGTTACCAGCCTAACAGGCAACATCATGTAAACAAAAGCATTTCAAAATGCTGTAACAGACAGCAAATGTTCTTTCATAGATAACTTACATCTACAGTCTACTCGTTCTGTGAACAGGAGCACTTCAGAGCCAGCTCTATTTATAGGCGTAATGCATTTTTCAAAATAGATTCATGAGACAAATGGTCACTTTACCTAACATGACATCAAAGACTGCTCAAAGTAGCCTTTGACCATGTGCATGGTCCCTATAAAACAATAAATATCTCAAAACAAATGCTTGCTGAGCACCTGTAACTACAAATACACAACATACAAGAGCAGCAAAAGCTGTTTGAAGGTTTATTCAACTACAACACTGACTTGCATGAACAAAACAGCAAGTATGACACTTCCCTCTTCAGCAGAGCCCATGTGTGGATTAGACAACCTCAAACTAAGGTTTTCTAACATAGCTGTTTTCTGTTGGAGACCTACTACACACATAGATTTGATCTACAAAATTGACAAAGGCTACAAGCACAATTTTTAATCCACAGTTGGACAATATTTAGATTTGTTCCTGTCTTGAAACATAATCACTTCATCTTTTAAAGAAATTACACAGTAATTAGAAAGCGGCAGTGATGCACAGGGCTGCTTCTTAAACAGGATGGGTTTGTACTAAACCCAGAAACATTAGGAAATGCTGTTCTGTTTGTAGAAGAGTAAGGCTTAACCAAACAGGTGGTGTACTCACTAAGCACTGTGCTGTCCAGCCCTACTACATGTGGTATATGGGGGAAGGGGGGAATCCATCCTTAGTTAATAGACATAATTAAACACAAGATGTTAGTCTTGCAAAATACTATCATCTCCACCAACAGAAAACCGATTAAGAGATTGCAGTAAGTAGAAAAATGCCAATTTAGAAATTAGCAAAAGCCACTAACAGCTTAAAAACTTTACAAACTACACTAAGGTACACCAAATCCACGATGATTTTATGAATGGTCTACTCGTACTTCCAGTATTGGGCCTCTGCTGAAACATTTCCATTATGGAAATGTTTTTTTCCAAACATCCTTTTGTAACCTTCAAAATTAGTTTGTTTCATAAACTGCATTGCCTTTGAAAGGCATAGAAACCAGCCAGTGGGCTAGTCAAATTGYAGAAATAAGAACAGGGGAAAAAAAAAGCATACCCCACCATGGACACAGTTCTGTTTATACAGTATCTGCTACTGTTTCTAATACTATTTTAGTAATTCTGGTCTTCAGTTTCCCAGCAATTCAGAACAGATTATTTTTCTTCCCTAAGTGCCCTCAAGAACACAGCACACAGGATTCCTGCCGGGGTCAGCAGCAGCAGCTGCTGTCAGAGCCTGTCCCTGAACACCCAGACAAACCACGGTGCTCCGCACTCCTCGCCATCATATGGGGTTTTTTTAAATTTAAAGTCAAAAATTTCAAGACTTACATGACTGAACAAAATGCACATGCAGGTACTAAATACAGAGAAATACAAAGGAGAACATGTAATATAATGTAAACATGCTGAACTAGATGAAAGGTATTTCTGAACAGCTCTTGGTCATGAAAACATCTGCGTAACACAAGGTACTGCTGTGGGGGAGGCAAGCATGATGAAGTGACCCCGTACTGTGCAATTCGGGGGACTTTTCCCAAGGGGGCTCAGCACAATTATCATGTTATACACTTGAGTTTACTTGCACTCATSTTCCCATTATTCAGCTGACTTCTGCTGTGAAGTCTGTTCAGCATTAAAAGCAGGATATGCAGTGCTCACAGTATCACTGCACATGTCTGGACAAACACAATACTGTAAGCAGGTGTGTGTCAGCGAGGCAATGGAATGTTTTAACATGGTAATGAGTTCTACAGTGCATCCACACATGTTGTCACTGGAGCCGTTAAGACTCCCACAGTGCAGGTAAGGAAAGGAACTAGCTGAAAATGCTTCATGGCAATTCCAGGTAAATCCTCAAATTACTTCAGGAAAAAGTAGTCTTTTTCAGACTGATGGTTGTGTGTCTTCTAGGAACTTCTCAGAATTCTTCTTTATTTAAAAAAAAAAAAAAATTCTCTTATCTTGAGATGTAGAAGAGATAGGAACAGTATATACATGTTTTTAGAATAAAGTCCTTCACATAAGGAGGGAAATTCTACGTCTTCACAGAAGGGAGGCAGTTCTAAGTCTATGTTGATTAACTTCATTGCAGCCTCAGTTCAGTCCCATGCCTTGGAATTTGGCTGTCTCAGTGCAAACAAAGTAAGTCCTCAATTCTCCCTTGCCTTTGACATTAATGAGTCCCCTACATTCACACGAGTATCCCAACTCCTGTAGTATTTTGCTCGTTTCTTCTGTGACCTTTGAAAAGAATTAGAAACTCTTGTGAAATTCTTCTGGTTATTCACATTAAAACAAAATTCCACGAGCAATTAGAAATAATTCCTTAGACGTTGCAAGGCTCATATGTTTACCTGGATCTTCCCAAGCTCCCCCGTACTCTCCATTCGGCTCGCAACATTAACAGTGTTGCCCCAAATATCATACTGAGGCTTCCGGGCACCGATCACACCAGCRATCACAGGGCCGTGATTGATCCCTGGGTAAACAAAAGCACGTGTCGTTACTGAGGTAGAAAGTGATGTGACATCCAGCTTCACTATTAGCTGCAGCTTCAGGGGAAAGAAACAACCCAAAACTTAACTCTGCAACACATTTCTAGCAATCAGTATTAGCACTGTTCTATAAATATTCATGCTGAGGCTCAGGAGATGTGAAGTGACTCACTGATTGTAAAACRGGAAGTCTGAGGAAGAGCTGGGGCATGGTTCATGCCAAAGCAAAATTCTTCCTCTTCTAGTTTTAATGTATAGAAATAAACATTGTTTAATGACAATACTGTCTTTAGTCAACAGTCACTAACAGGGTACTTCACTCTTCTTCTGTATCTTTCATTTCCCCCAAATTCATCCACCTGCAGTCTTCCTACTGCTCCCTCGAGTGATRAGAAAAGCCCATCCATGGAGGAGCTTGGCCTGTCTGAAAAGCTGACCGGACAATAGTACCTTCAGCTATTCAGCACTTGGACCTACATCATCCTACCTCATTTCTCCCTTCTCTGAGCTGTGGAGTTCACACAGAACTTACCAACACGTAGGCGGAAGTTGTTAAAGGAATGTCGGTTGATGCCATCCAGTTTACTCATCAAGGCAATTCCATATTCCACCATAATCCCAATGTGAGCGTGCTGTCTTTCCCTGTCCTGTGCGATTCATAACACATATTCATGATAAATTACAACATGGAAGGCTGTGTCAGGCTACTATTCCAAAGCAGTACTAGTAGTGACTGGAATGTTCATAAGGATGAGACCACCCATCCTTGTAATTGCAGAATTGCACAGAGCAATAAACATTCAAAATGAGTTTTCAAAACTACATTAAATTCAGCTGGGATGGCTATGAGGTGACAAGCTTGATATGATTAAATTTTATAACAAATTAATGTCTGTCCTTTAGGATTTCAGCTTTAATTTTACGTGTTTTGGGTATATTATTATGTGCATCTTAATGTCATACACAAACCAGCTGTACTGAAAATGTGCCAGAGAAATTGGTGTTAATTCTTCTGGGTGACAAACAGTTTGAGACCTAACATGACACTTGAGGATTCCGTTTTTGTGCCAGTTCCCAGGTAGCACAAAAAGCTTACTATCCAATTCTGAGATGGCCTTTTCTTTGGCTCCTGTTCTTTGACTCCTCTATTACTAGAGCCCTTCTGTTATGCATCTAGAAATGTTAAACTGCTGGAATCAAAGATGAAAGATGTAAAAAGTAGGCTGGGATTACAGATTTAATACCTGCTTTGGAAATAAAATGGACCTAGGAGATAAATAGTGAATTCATCAGGAGACTATATATGTTTGTCTTTTTCCACATTTCAGGAAGTCACTCTTCCCAATTTACTTTCTCTTTCATATCCCATTACATGTTGCTACTTTGAACACACCTATGCACCCACAGAGTACTGAGGGCAGATTTCAGAATAATGTACCTGGTTGTTCTCCTGGCCTGGTGTGACACTGAGACCAGCTGCTGCCATGTACGTGCTTCCAATCGTCTTTATTTTTTCAACACCACTAAATTTAGGTTTTAACAAGAGCTGTTTGAATGGAAAGAAAATAAAAACTTGAGACTTTAATGCCATATTTCAGTGTAACACTTAATCAGAGATCCTATACTCTCTACAATAAGCATTAAACATCTCTAGAAATACTATCACTCACATGAAGGTTAAATAACAAAGTACTGAGGATTGATTTCACAGTTTTGCTCTACCCACTCACAGGAGAAATAAAAGCACTGAAGTACTGAAAGTCTTTAAATTCAGGACTTTCAAACCATACTTCTKCTGGATCAGATGATGTACTTAAGAATCCTGACCAGACGGGAATATCTCTTTCAAGATTGCAAGGCTGAAGTCAGAATATTAGTTCAGCATAAAAGTGGTTTTTCCCCCCTCTAATGCTCACAGATCAAGTGAAACACTTATATTGCAGTAAATATGTAATCCAGTGCATTTTTGGCAGCTAAATTACCTCATCAAAATCAGCAATGATTTCATTTAACAGCCGCAAGCATTCCAGGCCTTCTTTATTGACATCACATTCAGTGTAAAACACCTTAAAATCTGGTACTGATGCAAACATGACACAGACACAGTCATAGGATTGATGGTACCAGTCCTACAGGAAAACAATAAATCCACACATTGTCAGCAGTCATGTTCCACCACAGGTATTCAAACCCATGAAAATTGTTTGTAACCAGTAATCAAATTACAGTTTTCCTATGAAGTCAACCACATCTCTTATTTTATCAGAAACATTAACAAAGTGAATTTGCCTAAGGAAAAATTAAGATATCTTAAAGATATCTTGAAGGTGTTCGTCTACTTGGACATTGCCAATCTTCTGAGACACAGCATTATTCCCTCTGATGACACGCTGGCAGAATGAGATTTCTCTAAAAAAATCTTTATCAATGAACATCTCTTTGGGAGATACTATCTGTTCCTCAACTAATTTCTCTAAAAACTATGACCTATCCACTCTGGTAAAATGCAGTCTTTAGAAGGCAGTAAATCCTGTGTAAATATTTGCCAAACTTGAGCTGTGTCCTGGAGCTGAACTACCAATTCTGAAAACAGATTTCACTGAATGATGCTGAAAGTCTGCATTTTTTTTGAGGCCATCTGGTTAACAGGTTCTTGGGTTTACAAAGGTCTTGGAATACAAGCAAGAGGTAAAGACTGCAGAAGTTAAGAGTCTTCTGTGTTCTTTTTCACATCACATGTTATAACACAGAGGTCCCATTTACTGTCCTTCACACAGGAAAGACTCAACACACCTCATTTCGTTTTTCACCAATGAAATATGCAGCAACGTGTGCCGGAAGTACATTTTCCAGCAAAAGCCTGTTAACATTCTCCATAGTTTCAAATTGCTCATGTTCTTTTTTAAACTTATTCTTCCACAGACAATCCAGTCGACAGTAATAGTCAATCTGCAAAGAGACCAAGTATGATAAATTAAATCCATAAAATAACTTGCTGAAAAATATTAGGCAATTTTTTCAAAAAGCACGGTAGCAAAATAGTTTCTTCAAGGCCTTTTGAGCCTATATAGTTATGAAAAATGTGCTTTGAGAACAAAGATCAGAAAAATGTGAAGCAGCCAGTAAGAAAATTGCCATATAAATACAGATACATCCAAACTGGAAAAATCAGGAAGTTCTCATTTCTGTGATGCAAACACCATTGAAAACTATAAAAATGCCCCCATCCTTTCACAGTAAAAATTTTTGCATTATCTGTAAGTAATTACAAGTAAGTATGTTATCTACAACCAAGACCAGAATATTAAAAAAAAAGATAAAAATATATACTAATTTAGAGCACAATTTCAAGGAACAACACTTTTGCATTTTATTAAAATCAACTTGCTGCATGTAAAAGAATTAAGTGATTGTGTTTTAAATACATACCTGTTTTGCAAGTAAAACTAGGGTTATGTAAAACAGAACCAGATATAAATTAATCATTATCTTTGGCTCTTTGATGAAAAACCTGAAAATAAAAAAGCAATACAAAGTCATCTGCATGCTGTAAGAAAATCTGCATGATGGAGGGTTGGGGTGGGAGGTGAGGGTTCAGACTTGCACCACAATGTCACTGCTCGTTTGTGCCAGTGGCTGGCTGGGTACAGATCCTCTCCTAACAATGAGAAAGGATTATCAGCCAGTCCAAGACAGGGACTGATGCATTTCCCATCAGGACACACTGGGTGCTGAAACCTTGTTGAGTAGCTGTTGTAGTGAGATATTCAAGTAAACATGGCTTTATCTTAATGAAGCCATCTTAATTTCCACCAGACAGAGTTTCAGCTTCCGCCCCACACCACCCTACAAAAACACAGCCAACAAAACCTTGAAGTAGGAAAAGAAACTTTCTTATTTGTGGAAGACAATAACAAATAAAAACCTGATACCCTTAAACAAAGACAGCAATTAAATCATATCTGAGTCACCGCTCATATTTCGTAGTAAGATCAGTCTTACCACATCTACCAATTTTTACGAATGCAAATCAAATTCTCATCATATGAATGATTAAACTCACTCAAGCTTTTTTAAGGTGTGCTAGCAGCTCACAGCCCCTGCAAAATAAACTTATTCCAATCTTCAGCTATGAGACTGTGCTGAGGAATCTAAGACTTAAAAATGAACAGTAAAATCTTTGCACGTGATTTCTCTTAATTATTTTCAGTTTCTGCAATGAGATCAGGTAAATTGCTGATACTTTTCAAAATACCTGCACATAGTAAGGTAAGTATGTGAAGAGTTCACCATCCTATTGACTACCAAGGCCTTAGAAACACAGCTTAAGCATCAGACCTTTAGCAAGGCTTTTCTCCATAACTTAACAGAGGATCAACCTTATTATGACATTAATATTCTACTTCCTAGTCCTTAATGTAACCCAAGGCTTCCAGGGATCTCAGAAGCCACAGTACAGAATTTTTTTGGAGAACACACATTTTGTTTAAAAAGAAAAAAAGCTGATATGGTCTAGTACGATTTCCACGTCATTAACTTTACARATAAAGGTTTGCAATGTCTGGCTTACACAGTTTTGATATTTCAATATTCCAATAAGCGTACGAAAATCTAACACCTCTTTAAATGAAACATGCAATTATAAGAAACTGCACTGCACCTGGTGCTGTTGCCAGCGACGCTCGGGTTTCCGTGCTGAAGGGTGTTGAAGATGATGAGGTAGACAGTCACAGCAATGGACAGGAGCAGAACTTTGAGTTCGAAGCTCATTTGGAGAAATACCGAGCAAGCGATGAACCCCAAAATACAGCAGTAAGCATAATACTGTAAAAGAGGCATTTAAAGAGCCTTTGCATTATTCAGAATTTGTGCCTAAGAAATGTTCAAACCATAGCRATGCTCTGAGTTCATGGTCACTTTAATTGAAACCGAAGAAATTACAATTACTTGCTACATATACTTAAAGCTTTATTTTTAATGACACTAAAAGGTTGAACTTAATATTGATTTTAGCTTTTTAATTTGTTATGGGTAAACAAAAAGATTTAAACAAAAAAAACATCATTCCAATGTAAGTAAGCAATGCCGGATAAAAACTGAAGAGTGTTGAGAATTTATCGTCTGAGGTTTATTAATGTAAGCAATTATTTCTTTAAAGTTCAAGACTAAAGTAGGCTCACAGTCCACTGAACCAGCCCTGAACCAGAAAGTCCAGCATTCTAATCCTATTTTGACTGTGCGCTCCCGTTGTAACCTTCAGCAGATACAACATTCCCCCCTCTCACACCAGTGGCATGTGAAGACCATGACCAGTTATCCAGCCTTAGACACAGCTCCTTCATAAGAACTTTGATGTTAATAAGCATTATCACGCTATGGCCATTATCCAGTGGAATTACTGAKCACTTTTCCAGAGGAACTCCAGTTCAGGCAGGGCCGTGGGCATGGGTGCAAGCTGCTGAGCTGGCACACTTCAGTCTACAAACAACTCCAAAGCTATCTCAGCTTCTGCTTGTCAAGAACTCATTTCTCTTTATGCACAAAGCACAGTTTTCCCACCCATAGTAGCACAGACCTCCCAAAGAACTGTGAGATTCCTGGCTAAACAGTTAACATTTCTGCAGAAGTGAATGAAACCAGAACAATTTATGGGGCAACTCCTAATCAGAGCCCATATATAACAGATTATACCAACTCTGTCATCATAAAGACATTGAGTCTACCTCCAAAAGGTAACAAACACTCTCCCTGAAGCCAAACCAGGAACCACTATGCAGAGAACACCAACACTGGTCTGTCAGCCGTTTCAGCCCTTCCACTCTGTAAAGACACTTTACTGGGACACTTGCAAGTACAGCTCTCGTCTTTCAAACTCAAACATAATCATCTCCCTGTTCTACTCTTTTTTCCTTAAAGTTTTAGAACCACATTTAAGTCTCAAATTTCAAAAAACTGCAAGGCCGTACTTTGTTCAGCATAGCAACAGCAGATGAATAGGCTTGATTT
This sequence comes from Amblyornis subalaris, assembly GCA_018881555.1. Lineage (NCBI taxonomy): Eukaryota > Metazoa > Chordata > Aves > Passeriformes > Ptilonorhynchidae > Amblyornis > Amblyornis subalaris. Next base: position 4,070,181 of record JACAXG010000027.1, on the reverse strand, counting down.
CATGAAGAACTTTTCTGCTGTCAGATACCTAAAAAATCTGTCTTTTATACAAGAACCGAACTTGCCACTTGTCAGTAATATACACAATATTTAAAGACCTGGCTTTCAAAGTAACATTATTCGCTACTTACAGTTTCCTCAATGCAGGAGTGAGTTGTGTTTTCAAAAGGCTGAATTACAACCATGCAAGAACAAAAAATTACTAGATGAGTACAATGTGCATTTTATATATGTAAATTATCATTTGTCATAAGCACCTGAATGAAAGAGTTCTCACACAACCTGCCGCACAGCATTCAAAAATATGTCCATCATCTAAAGGGGTGTACAAAGGAGCATCCTGGACATTTGGGTGAGCTCAGAATACTACTTTGGAATTATAGAGATAAAGGTGAAACCCTCAGAAATAATAGTTTTGTGCCACTAGTAAATGCTGAATTTACCCTCACAGAAATTCTAGAGAACACCTTTCGAATGTGCCGAGAGACTAAAAGAAGCCAACGCTTCAGTTTTGTACATGAGTACTCTGGACTTCTGAAAATCCCTAAAGGATGCACAGGGAAGCTATAAGTAATGATAGAAAATATCCCTTAAAACTGCCTTGTGGCATGATTAAGCCTGTGTGTTCACCAATTTAAAAAAAAAAATCTATCTTTATAAAAAAAAGAAAATATATCAAAATGTTGCCATCCATCTATATTATAGGAGCTGGACTTGGATGGTCTTTATGGGTCCCTTCCAACTCAGGATATTCTATGATTCTATACCCACCATCCAAGACTCATTTCATTTTAATCCTAGAAGTTAAGAAGGTATTCTACTTACATAGGTGGCAGCACCTGAGTCATTTGATCCAGTAATGTTGGCAGGTTTGTTCTTTTCAGGAGTCTTGATTTTTATTGGGGGAAAAAAAACAACACAAAACAAAACAAATCAACAAAACCATCACTGATTTTAAGTTTTTTCTCCATGTATTTTACGAAGAGTCCTAGTTGTCTTTTCAGTGCTACTGAATAAATGTTGAAATACAATGGGATCCCATGTAGTTGTATTAAACACATATGCACACACAAGGTGCAAGAATGTTAAAATTTACTTATTTTCTAACTGGAGGATAAAGTTTTACATTATGGCTATGTTAATCTAGCAGTTATCTGGCACAAACATGTGGTTTCGTCTCACTCCCCAGCTTCACAGCTGCTGTTGCTGTTTTCTTTCAGGCTGTCTCTGGTGGTGTTCACATGACACCACTGAGTCAATTCAAGGATGTAAGCCAGCAGAAAAAACACCCTACAAAAGAAAATTAAGCATTTTCTGCAGTACTGCTTTCAGATTTAACTTCCCATGGAATCAGAAGAATGGCAAAGCAAACACATGGGATCAGGAGGACATCACTTTTAGCAGTTAGCTATCAGTTAGCTGGAACTGTTAACACACAGAGCTTGTTTAAATAAAACCACGGCAGAGTGATTCAAATGCACATACCCCAGGTGCAATTCAAACCCTATTCAAACTAAATTTAAAAGACAGRTGCCACTTCCATAGATATCCACAATGCCTTTGGTTTTAAAAGGGAACCAAGCCATATTCTTCCCTCCCTCATCCACATTACTACCAGTGAGTGCAAATACCATAGTGAACTGCTTGAAGTGCTGCCTGCCACAGCCAAACATTTAAAGCCACGTTAAAAAAGGAAAGGAAGACCATCTTAGTGATGAGGGTTACAATCAAGAGTTATTATAAATGCCATCCCGAATGCAAGAAACGGTGGTGTAAACTAGAAATGAAGTCTATCACAGGTAATTTCAGTTCTACACACTGGGAGCTTTTACTTGTAGTGCTTTTACATGACATCATGCATTACCCCTGTGCAAATCAACTCCTGTTGCAAATCAGGCCTTGGAAAAAGCAGCAAAAATCTGGTACTTGATGAAAAAATACACGAAGCTACTTAAACTGTGGATGTTTCAATAAGTTCACAGTACAAAGATAATGTGATTACTTACCAAATTAAAAATGGCTATAATCAGCAAGGCAGCTATAGTGATGACTGCTAAAGGAAGCCTAAGTAAAGGCATTGTTTCCACCTTTTCTGAGATAGCACACAGATGGCGCAGGAAGGGCCACTGATCTGAGCAGCACTTCTGTAAACAAAATTCATTAGCTTCAGTAACATGGGTAACACTTTGATACATGAGGAGAAATATTTCTAAATATAAAGTTTCTCTTTTTTTCTGCAGGAGAATGTCAAGAGTCTTCATTGGAATTCTAATTTAGGACTTTGAATCTCGTAATTCAGAGTCCATGTCTAACACCTTTCCCCAACCAAAAATAGAGACAATGCTTCCTTACTTCAAAGAGGTTGGGTGCTAAAATTTTCTGAATTTGTCCTTTAAAAATACARAATTATGATCTGACTGAAAGTTCTAGACAAAAGTTAATAAAAGTACAGTGACAATTTTGTTGTATTTTTTTAGCTATGGAGCTATAATGTTATATTTGGAACTACATTTTCAGATTGCTAAATCAAAACCAACCATAGACAGTTCCCATTCTTGCCATCCCTGTATCCTCCGAGTGTTGCTATAGAGAAAAACATCCCCTAAAGCATATAATTTTAATGACCGCAAGTATTATTCTGTGATGCTGCACCAAAACACTCCTAGCATAAAACTTAAGTCTGATGCAACTGCAGTCTTGGAATTTTCTTTTTGTCTCTCCAGGTGTTTTTACAAGTGTAGAAAAGATATGTGAATGCATATACACACACTTCTCTCTCTACATAGACAAATATGCAAAAATCCAAATATATATAAATACCATACATACATAAAATATATATATCTATCTAACCATTCTATTAAATGAATYGCACATGTTTATCCCATGTTTAGGGTGCAATTTAATCTTGTTTTTTCTTTCCCTTTTACACAACTTGAACGTGGCTCTGTAAGAGACYATTTCTTTCCCGGGAGAGCTCCATCACCACACTGGGATGCTGCAGTACAACGGTGGTGCCACGTTCTCAGCAGCCCTTCAGAATTCCYTCTCACCCCTGGTCTGGCACAACCCTGATCTGATGAGTGCAAGGAACTCTCAAATCCCTTCCCTCTCCCCACACTGCCACCAAGCAGTTCCTGAACTCCAGAAGGACCTTTTTTTATTTTGTATCATTGAACTCCATGTCACCATGGGCTCTCTCTGTCACTATTTATTTTTAAACAGTAATTGCATGCATTTAATAATGCAAAGAAAAAGGAACTACAAGTGCAAAGTGTCCTAACTGATGTAATGGTGAATTTGGAATTCTAACAGCTATGACATTGTTGCCAAATAAATTATTCATATGTTTGTAATTTTCATGACATTTTATAAATTATTATGAAAACTGATCTTCCTTTCAAACTTATCACAATTTTAATATTGTTTCCAATATAGAAGATAGCAGTGTTTACAACTGAAATTAACAGTAGTGACAAACAGAAAAATAAAAACACATTTTAAAAAAYGAACCCCACCTCCTCCCTCCTACCCATCTATTCTGGCACCCAAATAATTCTGAATTACAGTGAGAATTTTGAGACATGAAAATCTGTCTCAGGCAATGGAGTCCTCTGGTGGCGTGAGGTTCAAGGCTTCAGTAACTCCTATTGAAATTACCAACTTAATTCATCATCCTGAAAGATAGACCAGGTTGCTGAAATATATCCACTCACTTTTGAAAACAAGAAACTTTTTTTAAGAATAAACTTACCATACATTTCTCAGCAAAGCACACAAACAAAATAAGTGCAATGATGACTGCCACAACTCCAAAGGAAATTCCCATTTTTGCAGTTCTAAACAGAAGAAGAAAGCATTAAACAAACCAAGTTTAAATGTAATTTTTCTTCTAACAGCACCAGATGACSATAACATCACACAGGTTATGGTTGCTCTGTTGCACAATCACTGCTTTAAGGGATTCTGCTCCTGGTGGCCTGAACCACTGCCCTGTGCATAAACCACTTCAAAACTGCACTGCTATGGCCATGGAAAACAAACGTGCCATAAAGTTCAGAATCATCCATCATCTGCTTTCTCAGAGGTATGAGAAGAAGCTCAAAGTTCCCTCCTTGTAGGTCTACAGACAAAAGGATCACTGAGCACAGTTTAAMCAGCTAAATCCCATTTTCCAACTGCTCAATGTGCTTACAGCCAACTGTTCTTATAAAATTGTATTTCTCACTTAACTGACCATCTCCCTGTGTGTACTAAGCAAAAAAAATATTAAAGAAATATTTCTGTTTTATTTTCATACTGATATCTATGCTCTTATGCCGACAACATGAATGTACTCCTTTATCAAGAGGTAAATTAGTTCTAAGAGGTGTGTGTTACTTAAATGTAGACCCTCAGGATCTCCAAAAAGTCCCATGCACATGAGTTTCACTTTAGCTATTGGTTAATTTGAATTATAAATAATTAAAATACCAGCACTTACTTTGGCATTATAAACATCTGTATCACAAATATACAGAGGAACACAAAACTGGCACATGCGAAGTAACTCTTGAGTTTTAGAATAGGAATGGTGCGGTACTGAAACACAGATGAGAATAAAACATCAGGGTCATTTCAAGGTTGTTTTGTCTTAATTCTAGTACATTTTTATCATAACACATATATACGAGTTTATACTGTACTATTAAAAATACACCTAGAACTAAAACGGAAGAAAACCACCATCAAAAAAAAAAATCATCTGGACATCTTTCAAGAAAAGCCCAGTCCAAAGGATAATTTCCAACCTAGAGGGAAATCCAGGAAGTATGTAAATCAGCACTCCACTGATGCCCGTGATCAAAATCCTTATCAAAAAAGGACATACACAGAAGTAAACACAAAGTGTCTATACACACCCACACCGGTAAAAAACAGAACACCACAGCACAGTAAATTACAGAGCAGTTATTCAAACAGAAATAATACACTGCATCTAACAAATACCAGCATTGTATCTACAATTAAACAGCCACAGAAAACAAAGTATTTTCATTATGGATGCAGAAATCCCTTTTTTCCCTGCCTTAAATCTCTTTACTTTTGAGAGAACTAGTTTATATAGAACAATTGCCAAACTCCCACTAACTCCCTTATGGCAAGAATTTAACCACAGATTAGAGACAATCTCCTTTAATCTCAGAATTTGCATTCTCAAGGAAGAATGACCAGTTCAAACAACTCATGAGATCTGCTTTCCATTAGTTACCAAAAATCTCTTAGAATGTGCAGTCACTTCCAGAATCCAGTTTCAGAATGAAGACGGTTTCAAACACATTCTTATGCTGCTCCAAAGTGCAAATCAAAGACCAAAAAGGATTGTTTTGTTCTTACCAACCTCTTTTTCAAGACCAGGTTCTGCAAAGATCAGTGAAAATCCACAGAAGTCATCAGATTTGCCACACCATGGACTGCAGCCAGAGAGAGACAAGGGTTACAAGGAGCACACAACAGGCCAAGGACAGAACACAAAAGCTTTGCTGCAGCTGAGACCCCACAGCTCACGGGCTGGGAGTGCCACTCTCAACACACATTTGACAGTTCTGCAAGGTCCTTACATTTCATAGCAGAACATACCAGTGGCTTTGTTTTTATACATCTGACAGGCAGATCCACAATGCTCACAGACAGAAGCATCTGCCAGCTGTGTGTAAAATGTAAAAGTATAACAGCAGATGTTAGAGACGGCTCAGAGTCTCCAAAAATTTCCTCTAAATAGGATAAGGATGCCATTAGGAATAGCTGAKGTACAGTCTTCCTATAATTTAGATGAAAGAAAGAGTTTTTCTTCTCAAATTCTTTGTTTTACATTTGTTAGGAATTTAAGTACTCTGTTTTAAATTAAAACAAAATAAAAAACCCACCACCACTGACTGTGTTTGTCTGCTTTTAAATGCAAATGTACTGCCAAATGCACCACCTGCACCTGACAGACCATTTGCCTTCAGTGAACCAGACACTAAAGCCACTTTATTATTATCCCCAAAACTGTGTTCTGACTTTATACATAGTTTTTTGTTCAGTACAGCACCCCATTTCGTGAAACTTCTTGTTTTAATAAGGAGAACACAAACATTAACTTCCTATCCCATTCTACACTGCAGTTCAGCTCATTACTTTGAGACAATCATCAGAGACAAAGCAAGGATTTTGCTGTTTCATAGTGCTACACCACATTGAACAGCAAGACTAATCACTGGCTTCTTGCTGTAATAATGCAGAAATACTCTCGTATTCAAATTAAAACCAAAAAGAAACTAAGTATAAAACAAAGACCAAGAAAAGGGCAATACAAAAATCCTGATAACCTTTCATTTTTGATAAGTAAATTTTATATCAAGGCTTAAATTGAGAAGGCAGGTTAATCTCAAAGAAAAGATGAAGAAAAAAATGAAGCACTGCATACTTAGTTGAACTGAGGCCTTCAATGGTTGACATCATTTCATCATAAATGTCTTCCTCTATCCTTCCCTTCTGAGATGAATTTCTGAGGATGAAATGAAGTCTGTATCACAAATGCTGTTCAGAAACAAGCAATGGGTACAGAGCACACTTTCTCAGCACACAGTGGGACAAGCTTCCAAGGAAAAGTTAAACAAGAATGCTCCAAACCGATAAACAAACAAATCCATGAGCACTTTGCTAGGCATTTCTCTAATTACTCAAATCATGCATTTTTCCAGACAGCATTTTGACAAACTGAGGAAACATTTCTCAAGTGAAAATCAGTTACTTATTTAACTCAGTGCTACAGGTACCATGGTAAGTGCCAATTCTTTATCACATTATAATGGCAAACATTAACACTAACCAAAACCAAATCATTCCACTGCTCTTTAGGGCTCTCTCTTCCCAACTCCCTCCCATCCTGCATCCCAGCAAGCAAATGGAGTCTGAATGACTGAGGGGCCAGTAAGACAAGAAGGGTGGAAGCTCCTCTTAGAGTCTAATAACAAACATGAGCTGAGAAATCTTGTAAAGGCCAAAGATTTACTTAACCTAATGCATGAGTACAATATGCACAGTGACTAATCAACCAAATGATCACATGCTTACAGCACACTGAACTGCAAGAGGAGCTCAGAAGCACAAAAAAAGAAAAAAAGAAGGTAGTTAACAAACCTATCAGAAGTTCTCTGGCGCCCAGTAGAACACAAAGGTATTTCCTAAATAAAGTAAGGAATTAAGAATGTTACACACTCTGTGAATGGCAAACAACTATTGAAAACAAGCATCAAGAATCTGCCAAAGCCATTTTTATTTAGAAATCAAAAAAATCAAGAACCACCCTCAAATAGAAGAGTTTATAAAAATCAACCCTTTTCAGCAATGTTTTCTGCTTTAACAAGTGAGAAGTGAGTGTTTTCCGACCAAAAAAGATTGTTAGGAAATTATTAAACAGAACTTCCCGCTCATTTTTCTCTACCCACCAAAATAACTAACACCAGCGGAGGCAAGCAGGCTGGAAACCACTTCTACAAACCTGAATGGATSGATGATTAAAATTTACTACAGGTGTGCCTCCAGGACCACACCTGAGAGTATGCAACTCTCCTATTTCCAGCTTTCAGGAAGGGCAGATGGAAGGAAAAATGAGTTTTCTTGTATTTTAAAGTCTTTTAAATCTTAAGAATTCTTAATCTTAAAAATTCTTTAATGATGAAATCCAGTTGCAGGGAGAGCATGTGGAGGGACTATTTGTTTTCTGTACATTTCAAGTAAATATTTAGTGAATCTACCTTTTTTTCCAAAACCACGTGGCAGGCAGGACCCCAAGATGGAAAAACTATACAAAAAAGGGATAGTTTTACTTTGAAGTTATACTGTGATTATAGAATGCTAGAGATTGGCAGTCTGAGCATTTTTAAGTTCTGACAGAAAGAGATGTTGCACAGATACCTTCTCAGTTCTGCGTGCACACTGAACACCAAGGGTAAGAGCAGACATTCAGCCACAAAAATCCTTTCGAGTTTCACACCGCAGACACCAGGAGCAGTTTGCAATTGTAGGTTGCCACTTGCTACTTGAGGCCTCACCTTTCTTCGCCTTCCTTGAGAACCTGAGGAGTCGCTGCTCACACTTTCCCTGTGGTTGAGGTGGGCAAAGGGCCTGGCTGCTCCCCAGGACTCCAAATACCGCGTCATCCGCACAGACGCTCGCATCTTCAGCCCGTCGTTAACCCGTGTTTTAGGGAGATGATTGTTTGATATGCATTGTTTGGACTAACAGAAAAAAAGCATCACTCATTTAGAAAACAGAAATTCAGGCAAATTACAAAAAAAACGAAGCTCTGTGTACTAGAGTAGGTTAAGACTAAACAATCTCACTACATGGTAGGACTCCGAACACATCAGCAACGTGTCAGCCGACCTGACTCCTTTATCTCATTTAATTAATGTGAGATAGAGCAAATCACAGCATACACAATGAGTTGCTTCAGCTGCCTGTACAAGCCTGTGCTTGCAATACTGCAACAGTCAAAACCTCCAGGTTTATTTACGATGATGCAAGGGCTCGCGGGATCTTATGAACAGATACAGTTCCCTTGCAGTCAGCACTACAGCAGGGGAAAGGGATTCCAAATTCCTGAGCTGGGGTGTATCAAAACAGTGATTAGAAGATCCCACAAATTACAGACTCCACATCAGATTATATCCCTATGTCACAGGTGCTGAGTCAGGCAGTATAGTCAGGGTATACAGCAATACCCTTGCAGAACTACAAGGAAGCTAAAACTGCAGAATAAACCGAGACATCAAAGACTAGTGATTCTCTAACATTTCACAAGTATCTTCAAGGGAGCAGAGACCATTTTAATAGACAGGTCCTCATTCTGAGAGTATGTGCTGTGTGCATTTAGGGGAATTGCATTGTTGAAAAATGCAACAAAGATAAGATTGAGTTCTTGTTAATTAAAAGTGGCTCTAAGCTGTTCCTTCCTGTAAAGATCATGAAGGAAAGAAGTTTCTCATCTGCATTCTTTTTTCATTTGAAATATTTCACTAATCAACCACAAGCCAACTCAAATAGCAATACTCCAGATGTTTGTAGTTACCAGGCTCTACAGGAGCAACCAACAGTTGCTAACTTTACACACTGGAAAGAAGGTGAATCTTACTTTTCAGATAGTGAGGAATCTCTGATGCTATTTTACAGGGAATGTATTTTATCTGAAAGTGGCCACATAGTAGAGGTATTCATTCATTCCTTCATCCTCACCTTTTGACCTGGATTTGTGAGACACACTGCACACAAATACATAGTCAAATACGTGTTTTTACTCTAAGTGGGTCACATAAGAGGTTTCAGCGTAACACTTACTACCTTCAATGTAATGGCATGTCATAAAAAAGCAGGATGTGCTTTCAGATCTGAATTCCCAAATCCAAGCTACTCAGGTGGCTCACACCATTCTTTAATTCTGTTCCTGAATGAAAAAGGTGTATGTACCACAGAAACCTATGTACTTATTATGTGTGTGTATACTTGAATAAATATACGTTTTTAAAAACATATACATACCCTTGGATCGACCACTAAGTAGGTTTTGATATTCATGGATTCAAGGTAAGGATCCCTCAGATGTCCATTCCCTTCTTCTACTTCATAAGCTTTGCCTAGGTGATTTAATGTTGCTTCAGTGATGTGCACACGGCTGAGAACGGGAGAAAGAACAAGAGACACAAACACTCACTGAAAGGTCACGTTAAGCATTTCATTTACATTTCAATGGCCACTGCTGACATTTCTGCTTTTCAGCCATCTCCTGCTTTGGCAGCCGACTGAAAAATCCTGCCAGTGCTTAAAATTGTATTTGCAATCTTTTACTACAGTACATCTTTCATAGCAAGCATGGTAAAAGAACACCTCCCATAATGGGAGAGTATGGGTATAAAATTAAATTGAAATAAGCAGGGAAATAAACGAAGCAAGAAGAAATGTAATCAAAGGAGATCTGATGACTCACAAGACAGACAGACTCGCAGGGAGGTTGTTTCAGATGGCGAGAGCTGAAGGGAAAACTCATGAACAAAACACAAGCGAGGACTGTATCGTGCTAGAAATGCATGAGGAGGGGAGGAGACAGTTACAAAGTCTGGGGAAAAAAGCTTGGAAGATTTTTTGTTAACTAGGAGCAGAATTCTGAAAGTGTGTCTTTTCTGACTGAAACAATCCGAGGAAAAGGTAACAAAGCAACAACACCAATACACTTCTAGGGGAACAGCCAGTATTTTCCCATACCTATTCACTTTCCCTTAAATGCTGTTTTGCTCAGTATCCCAAATTATCTATTTCCATATAAGTTATAATATCTCYGTATAATTTCTCATCAAGAGACTTGAATGTGTTCATAAAATAGCATTTCTTAAGTTCTACTTTCTCACTGTTCATCTTCCCATGGTTTTCTTGCTTTTCTTTGGCACAGAGTGGTTAAACACTGTCAGTCCTACAATCCATTAGCTCAGGGCTGGGAAAAGCACATTTCCAGAATGGAAGCTGGAAGTCTGCAGCACTCCTGCCTAACTACAGAGAGCAAGGGAATGACTGACCTATCTGCCTCTACTTCTCAGTGCTGCACGTAGGTTTTCATGAAGGTCATTTATCCAGGACCTGAAAACTACTGGCTATAGCTCCCAAGAAGGAAGAACAAAAACTTTCTCAATACTTTTCAAGACAAAAGCTAAGAGTTTTGGATTGCAGAGGATGCATGTTTTGTTTGCTGGTAATTAAAAAAAAAAATTTTAAAATTGTTACCTTGACTGCACAGTTTTGCAATCAAACACGAAATTTTGAAGTTTGCTCTAAAGCATCACTTTCTTCCACAGAGACTGGGGCATTCTGGGTGATGTCTGTACCCTGAGCCTTCAAACAGCCATGTACTGCAGCAAGTTTGCTCTTCCACTTAACTCAAAAGACAGTACATTTGTTCACTACCCACTTCCATTTTACCAAGCATCCTCTCCCTCAAATCACACACTGCCGTAGGACGTTTCCGATCCTACTGCAAACTTCTTTCCACGTCAGATGCCAGTGATCTCTCAGCAGTTGCTAATTGCTTACTGGATTCCAGGATAAGCACATAACCAAATGCTGCTCTCACAGGCAGGCTGGAACATGCACTGTTGCCTTTGCCATGCTAGGACAGAACACCCAGCACCCTGCACCCAGTTTCCTATGCTGACAGGAGAATGACACATGCTGATCTTTCAGGCTTATACATATTGAGAGAATTGGTCATAGATGCATTTCTGATTTTGGTTTTATGCTACTCCTTTCTGCTTTAGTAGTGTATTACATTGCTATGAATGTAAATTTTTAAAATCACAAGGAAGATGAACAAGGATAATATGTTATTGGAAAGAAAATACTTATAAAACTAGAAGTTTTCCTGCATCCTTTTAGAAATCTTTAGAATTCCTTCATTTACAGAAACTTAAAATATATATACTTCCTATTTTAAATAAAACCTCTAACGGGCTCCTAATGATTAAACTGCTTCCAAAGGAGCAGGACTAGCCAACGCTGGAATGAGGAATCCCTGACAAATCATTTTCCTGCAGAGCAGGAAACAAATATAACATAACATTTGCATAGTGAATAAAACCCCTTCCTCCCTGTCAGGCTCAGTCTTCCACAAATGGAAGGTGTCTCCTCTGGCTAGTTTGGAAACACAAGATAAGCAAGTAGTAGACAGCTATAGATCTAGGAAGTAATAAGGATAATGTTTCTGAATCAGCATGACAACCTAAACCAGCTTACGTCTTTACCAGCTTATCAACTATAAACATGACAACCATAGGGAAATAGCCAAAGTGTTCAAGACTGGGCAATGGTCCTAAACGTGACTAAGACAGTGTGTTTTTGTGCTGTATTCGGTGTCACGTTGTTTGCTTTTCCAACAAAAGAAACTTTACAACTCTGTATTCTTGTTTAATCGTGCTGAGTCAACACACTAAAACACTCAACCTAGCTGGTGTTGTAACTGTTAACCAAGCTCCAGTTACTTTTCTTTCTGTTTTGGTCATCAATGCAAGAAAATATTTTGATATTCATATCCCCTTATCACTTGGTAGAAATTAATTTTTAAGTTACAAGCATATACCTAAAAGCTGTCTGGGGTACAGAAACAGTAAGAAACTCTATAATATCACTGGTCAGAATCACTTATCAAAAGAAACCCATACTTTAAAGCTTAAACATATACCCACATGAATGCCATTCAATGAATAAGTACTGATTTACAGACTACCATGAAACCGACAAAATCATGGTCATATTTGGGAATGAAAAAAAGAAAAGTCTTATAATAGTCTTTTTTGGTGCAAACTATCAAAATAAGAAAAAAAAGGGGGGAGGGGGTTCCTAAATGAATTCTAATCCTTAAATTTAACTAAGAAAACAGGAAAAGAGTATATTTTCCTAAATTAGGAAAATGTAAATGCTGGTGTTTTTGAAAAATATTTATGTTTGTTCTTTTCAATGAGCTTCTTAAAAAGGCTGCAAGAGACCAACCTCAGACCCAATCCTTGTACTGCTGAGCAGCACATGGCAAGTTACATTCTGGCTCTGCCTCACCTGTTCCATTCAGGACCCCTCCCTTCCCTTCATTCTGCCCATGGCAAATGCTACACTTGGAGAATACACAATGAACGACAGCTCCGGACTCTCCGTGCTTGCAAACTCCCCATCAGGATGCATTTTAATTTCCGTGTTGTTTGTGGGTTTTGGGGGGTGGTAGTGGTGAATACAAAGCTAATATAATTCAAGTGGGGCTGATCAATACTTTAGCAGAAACACTGGGTAAATATACAGCTTGGCCTTCTCGACCTGAGTAGCACAACTATTCTTTAGCTAAACTCACAAATGTACAATTATCCCTGTGTACAGCAGGGATTAACTAAGCCAACATAATTCACTGCTGAAGACGCACACATTTCTCCAATGAAGGGAAGGTCAAGAAGCAGTCACTTGCCTAAGAATAGAATTTTATAGCTCATTGAAAACACAATCAGAAAATATTAACATTTTACAGCCCCGCTAAGTACGCATTTGTCCTGTTTCCATCATCCCATTATGAGGATTTGTGTCGTGGCAGAGTCACAGCTCCCAGGCCGGTGGCAGAGTGACTCAGCAGCGGCAGGGAGGATCCTCACCCGGGCACTCCTGCCGACTCCATGCGGTTGGCCAGGGACACGTCGTGGGACCACACGTCGTACTGCCACTTCCGCAGCCCGATCACGCCGCACAGCACGTTCCCGGAGTGGATCCCCACCCTCATGTTGATGTCCACTCCCGTGGCTTCTCTCACCTGCCTGGGGAGGGACGAGGGATTAGAGCAGGAGACACTTTTCATTTTCTCTCCCTCTTCTGGAGATCTGTTAAGGTTTAGTCTCACCACACACTTGTTGCAAAGACAAGAGACAAACTTACCATCTAATGCAGAACTATCCAGCTACAGCTAGTAAATACAGTTTGAATATTGACAAGAAAACTAATTACTTGATTCAATATCTTCATAGTCTCTATACATTAAATAGCCTTCTGTGTAATACTTACTTTATTGCTTCACACATGTCGAGTCCCATTTTGACACAGTTCCTGGCGTGAACTGGTAAGGACACAGGTAGGCCTGAGACACAGTAGTAACAATCTCCCAGGATTTTTATTCTCATGCATTCATTCTCCTGTGAAATTACAGCAAACATTTTTAGCAGGAAAGATTTAACTGCAAGTAGTCTAACAGCTCCAAAGACACTACTTTGAGAGAGTCAGGCTTTGTTCAATCCTTGTTGAAGCAAAGCTTACTTCTTTTTCTCCACATCTGAATGCCTGGACATTGCTCACTGGAGAGCAACAAAAACAACCACTTAAAGCATTTCTGAAATAAAACCACCTTGCTAGTTTCTTACTTTTTTCTTGGAACTATGTGCAATTGAAAAACTATAAACAGAAATAAAACTGCCACAGAATTTACCATCTAAAGGATGAAGTCTACTTATCTATCTTTTAATCTTCATCTTTATTAACACCTGAATTATGGACAGTTTTTCCTCTATTTTTGCACGGCAGTCTCATAAGTAACACTGTGCAGTGTCATAAAACCTCCCAGGGAAAACTTAGAAATTAAGATGCCCACTCTGGTAGCTGTGCAGATGCAAATTAGGGGGGGGGGGGGTTTGTTGCTTTAAATATGACTGAAGAGGAAGCTGGCACACACTGCAGTCTGCTGTTGCTGGTAAAAAACCCGCAATACTATATGGCAGCAAAAAAAAATTTTTCCTAACTGTGCAACAGAGGATATTGCTGCCAATGAGTGGCAGGAGAGAGGAAAGAGGAAGAGCAAAAAGCCTCTCATGCTGTCTTTTGTTAACACTTTACTGAAGAACTTTAACTACAAAGCTTGCAAGCAAACCAGGGCTAATTCTGTGTGGCTGTGTAATGTTTGATTGATAAGGAGCAATGGCTTAATTTGGGTCAGCCAATATCTCCAGCTGTCCAACCCTACCTGCTGTGGGAACATCCCAGCAGTTCCTAAATCAACTCCAAAATTTGCCCAAATCTGTGGCAGTTTCCCAAACTGAGCTGTTCTCCCTCACCACTCAAAGCCTTAAGGGAATATCCATCATTCTCCACCATCTTAAGCCACCCCAGTAGGTTCTGAGCATTGTTACAAGTGACAAGCTTAGAGGGATCAGCAGGGAAACCCAGCCCTAGATTAGAGCTGCTGCACTTCAGCATCCAGCTCAGCATCCAGCTTAGCCATCAACTTTTATTAGGTAAACTGGAGCTTACATCATTTGCATGTTATGGAAAAGATGATAGAATACTCTCTGGCAGACGAAAATAGCACAAAAAGCAGGAATCTCTTCTCACAGCTCAACCACAGAGTTGCAAAAGACCTTGACTCACTAAACCCAGACGTTTTTTAAACAGTGCAATTTGCAGACAGGAGTGAGAAGTTAAAACGTAACTCTCCAAATTTAGAATCTTAACTGGTTTTGTACTGTGAAACAGTTACAAAACCTGACCAAATGTCTTTAACCTCAGCTTCTACCTCGGCATTAAAAGCAAGGTTGTCATTTGGCAACTAAGATGACATGACTTATTCTGTCTTTATAGCTGCTTTACAACAATACAATTGCAATACAAATAGTATGACTCTCTTATTTGCTAGTACTTGAAGACTTAACAGCACCTGAATTCATGGAAGTGCAAAGATTAGCCATGTCATTTAGTCAAAAATGTTACTGAAATTTTAGACAGGTTTTAATAAGTGGTATACTTAAGAATTTATCCAATGACATCCACAAAGGTTTAATTAAAGTAATGACACTCCTCTGCCATATTAATAAGTTTAGTGTTTTCCAGAATTTCCTGATTGGTTTTTAGGATTTCACAAACCAAATATTCTCCTAAGTCCATTAAATTTCTAATTGACATTCAGTATATCCAAATATAGCCAATTATGAAATCAAACCAACATCTTTAAACAGTGGGAAGATTAGATAGGTAGTCATTACTCTTGACTAATGCTTTATGAGTGCTAAATTTCTAAAACCAGACTTTGTATTGGAGTTTGGTCCTTTGATGTCACATAGGATGCAAAAAAAATGCAGCATTAATTTTCTTAAAGCCATAACTGCATCATAATACTAACAGAAAAATCAGTGGACATGACAGAACATATATCCAGGATCAGGGACAGTTTTAGAGAATAATAAAAATCACCACACAAACATGTAGGTGGATACAGTCCCTGTAATCTGAGAAATACAAACTGGGTTTATGATTACAGCTGCAAAAAGTTACCCTCAAGCAGCACTTGGAATCAGTAAGAACTATTGCCAGGCTGAAGGGTCAGTATTGAGGGTGTGTCTTAATAGGGACCATTTTACACTACTTCCCATTCTTAGACTTCTGTAAGTATCCATTAGCAGCAGGAAGCTTTCTTTGGCTCACTCCTGAGCTAAAGAATTCTTATCATACCTCTGACTTTATAAATTTAAATGTGTGTCTGAGAGTCCTCCATTTGTGGAGTCCAACAATCCTTCCAGCGGAACTCGGCAAAGCTCCTCCGCAGAGCTTGCACACAGAACCCCCTACAGCCCCATTACAAGCATTTATCACCATCAGACAATTTCCTGAACACAGATAAACCTCCAAACTCAAGAACTGGAATTACAGTAACCACTTGCTAAATTACCCATTTTTGTTTTAAATTTTGTTTTAATGTGATTTTGCTAGTTAGCTTTAAAGCCAAAGCAGTCTTCCCCTTCTGACTTCAGGACTAACACCCAACTACCCCATGTTGTGCAAAAAGACTTCTTTTTCCAAAGGTTGCCTTTATCCCTACAGCACAAACAATAAACCTACCTTTGCAATCTGATCAAACTTTCCAAAGAGTTCATTCAGCATCACTACAAGTTCCTTAGGAGAGCAGTCACTGGCAAGGCGAGTAAATCCTACAATGTCTGCATACAGAATGCTAGACAAGAGCAAAAGGGAGAAACAGGAAAAGTGAATTATGAAGATATGTCAATTCCACAGTCAGCATAACTATTGAAATGCATTTAATAGGAAACAAGTCTCTCCTCTTTGGGAAACAACTCCAGAAAAAAGCGTTCCAAGTATCTCCACTGATTTAGAAGACAGCATACCATTTCAAGACATGTTATCTTCCCATAACAGGAAAGAAACTCRCTTCAGCCTGAGGGTCTGCCTCCAAATTTTAATTTCACTGGACCATATGTACTGATAAGAATCAGAAGCTTGTATTAATACAATTATTTCTAGAGTTTCCACTCACCTAACATTTTGGTGCCTTTTTACATATAGACTGTGGAAGTTGTTGTCATGCATTTGCCTGTTGTCATTAGTTTCCTTCAGTCGCTCAATGATTGCCAGCTTCATTTCCATAGAGATATGAGCAGGCAAGATGGATAAAAGCAAATTTTCCTAAAAGGAGAGGGGAGGAAAATAATTATACAAAATCTTTAACACAGCAAGTTTGAAACTGCAGAATTTTACTGACTGCAAGAAGGCATTAAAAAAAACCAAACAAAAATGCCTTTATTCAAATAGCTTTTGAGTAGTATACATCAGGTTTTCCAGAAGACTATTTTACATTGCTGTTCTCCAAATTATTGATTTTACAATTATGCAAAGATGTTGAATAATTTTTACTTTTGTTCCTTGTGAACTAGATGTGACATCTCTCTGTAACCGTGAAACACACAGACACACACAAAATAAATCAGTATTCAGTACTACAGTTTCTGGATAAATTACATTTTATTTTGTCCACTAATCTCAGTGTTATGTCGGCATTATCCAATAAAACTTCTGTGAAAGCTTATATTCCATATCTAACAATTAATTCAGTATTAAAAACATTTGTAAATGCTCAAAAGCTGGAAAAGCAGCAACAGATACAAAAGTGTTGACAACATGCTGCTGTAGCTTAACTGAACCAGGGAGCAATGCCACAGAAATGAAGTGTTTTGAACTGAATGAGGATACAGACTCCTCAAAAACCACTTCCATTTTTTGACTATTCGGGGCACTCTTACACTGGCTCTGACTTAAAAGCCCCAGAAAACCCTGGCAAGTTGCTGGGCAGAAGAGAAAGACAAAAAGAGAATACTTTAAGCCAGGAAGGGCTCTACCACCCCAGAGATGGGGTCACCACAGAAGAGGAAATGTTGTGTGGAGCAGCTGCAAGCAGGAACTTTTTCAGACAACACTGACAGCAAGGTTAACACATTGTGTAGCCAAGAAAAGGCTGTCCCTTGGGAGCAAATGCTTGTGCCCTTTATCTGAATACCTGATGCAGCCGTGTTCTGATGGCAGTAAGCTGCCAGGGTTACTTAACCCGTGCCTGCCAGCAAAAAGAAATACCCTGGGATCACAGTGGGAAGAGGTAATCCTTGAGCATCAAGTACTGGCCTACACAAGGTATGGGCAGCAGTTTAGTTTGAGACTGATCCCAGAAATAGAAACACCTCCTTTGCCCTCATCTGCCTTCTTGGTACTAGGAGAGTCAACCTTGGGGAAGAATTTAAACTGACAGCAGAATCCCAGGGAACATAACAGGACCACTGGGAGGCTGACACATTACGCAGTTTTCAAGGAATCAAGGAGGAACCYCGAGCTGCAGTTCTCACATCATTTTCACAAAGAAAAAGTGGGTGGCAAAAAGGATACTCAAACTTGCCTGACACATTGCAACACAGATGATAAGAAAGCTGTCCATAGATTTAAGCACATTTACCCTTCAAACAAGCAACCATTAAAAAAAAMAATCCCAAAACCAAAACCCTGAACATCCATGGAAGTTTCATTGTCCAGGAAATGAGAGCACACTGCCTGAATAAGGTGATCAGAGGCCTCCCGGGCAGCTGCATGGGGAAATTCTGCCAGAATTTTCATGCAGATTCGTCATCTTATCTCCCAAGATTAGCATCAGAGTACAGATCGCACTAGCAGTGCGGCATTATCTTCTTTTCAGCTTGATCRGGTCACTCACTTTTCAGCCCCTTCCTTTTATCTAATAACTGGTGGGCAGGGAACACAGTACACATCAGACTTCTTGTAGGGCTGCTGTTCTTAACCCTATTTATACCAGGAAAGGTGCACTAGTTTCAGCTTTGATACCTCTCTACAATCCTCCCTCAGTAAAAACTCATGTTCCTTGCTTATTCTTTAAATACCACTGGAGTTTACAGAAATAAATACTGTAATCTATTATATGATTTTTTTTTTCTCCCTTCAGGTCCAATTTTCTCCTTCTAGCAAAGGAAAAATAGCTTGAGAGACAAGAAAATGTAGGAACAAATAATACTTTAGAATTCACTGCAAAAAAAGGCAACCAAGGGAAGCATTAAACTAACTGCAGAAATTACCTTACAAGAAATTTCAGGGCATTAAGAGCATGTTCTCTTAAGTTACCTTAGGCCAGTCCCAGGAACAGTTTATACTAGGAAAAAAGGAACTAAAATGACTGGCAATTACATTCCTGTTACAAATACTGTGATTTTCATGTAGACAGGCCCCAGAGAACAGCTTCCTCCCTTTAACTTCCTTCTTTTGTTACAAATGGCACAACTTTTATTTTTGACACTAGGTGGGTATCACAAAGGTTGGACCAAACCTTTCAACAGGCGTTAGTCACCAACCTTATGAATTTATACGGACTTTGGAAATGAAAACAAGCACTTCATAACATGAACGAGCTCACTCACTTGTTGCCTCTTCTCAATCTTCAGTTTCATTCGGACCTGAATGCACTTTAATGTGTATCTGTACAGGTCCCACGAAGCAACCTGCATTTGGCGCTTGTGAAATGCACCCATGAAGTTGCCACAAAGGAAAATGACAGCGTTGGCAAGGATCTGCACAAGAAGAAAAATATTTACCTACTGCAGGGCAGMCATTGATACTTCACTAATACACATATGAGTCTCATAAAAGCAATCAATCRCAGACCATATTCCATTTCCTCCTACCCCACCACATAACAAATCACAGCGTTGCTATTAGCCAGGATGGACCTGGAAAATACAAGCTGAATTTCGCAGTCACAGGCATTCCTGTACACAGAGTAAAATA
Organism: Amblyornis subalaris; assembly: GCA_018881555.1. NCBI lineage: Eukaryota > Metazoa > Chordata > Aves > Passeriformes > Ptilonorhynchidae > Amblyornis > Amblyornis subalaris. The sequence goes on along the minus strand of JACAXG010000027.1, from coordinate 4,050,531 downwards.
ACGAAACAGAAAATTCTATTGTATGATTTAACATTTATTTGCAGGCATCAGAGTTTGATTTTTGGAGAAGCCAGCGTACAAACTCATGCATCAGCACGCTGTGTGAAGTCTGGCACAGGCCTGCATGGAATGAGCTGAGGTGCTCCTTTGAACACACCCTGTTAATAAGTGTTGGGAGCCCTGAAATCACCAAGCAGCACTCCCAGGCCCTGCTGACACCCCAGGGCAGCAATGGCCCTTTTGATCCACCCTGTGGGCAGTGCCTGATGGAGTCAGATAGACCCACCTGAAAGGGCACGGATTGGGAAGAATGACTGCGACAAAGTTAGTCATATTTTTAATGGCTTAGTTTAAAAATTAATGTACTAATCTTGCTTTTTCCACTTAGGTCAGAAAAACAACATGCAGCATGGATTTCAAAATCTACGATTTTAGAAAAAGCCCAAGCTTTTTAGGCCCAAGCTCCAAATCCATGAACTTGAAACCTCCATGTGGAAGTTTGGAACTTTTCTGAACAGAATAGTTGTGCCCATAGCAAAGGGTAATATGACTAGGGTATTTAATTAGTTAACCAAGTCGTATTTCCTTACCTGAAACAGAATAGATTCGCTATTTTCTGGAGAAGTCATGCTTACCATAGTGGTTAGAACAATAATATGGGAGAGAGCAGAAACAACACTAATTACGACAGCACCTCTCATCCCAAAGGGTAGCATGGTATAAACTGTGAAGATTATGAATAGAAAGAATGGCACCTTTGGAAAGAAAAAGAAAGAATAAAAAAGAATCACACATAGTATTAGTTGACTTCCAAAAATGACTACAGAAAAACAAGTAAAGTAGCAGATTCTTGCTCAATTTCAGGCTGAACAATCAGATGATGTTTGGAAACACAGTTAAAWCTGTAAGGACAGTGATAGCTCTAAAAGTTTTGAGGGAATTAGCAGCTATAGATTCATAGACAAGACTGTTTAACATATCACCTATAATTTTTTCAGTTGTCCTCACCCTTTATCCTGAATTTATCCTTTACAGCTGGAGATGCACTTTGGATGCACTTTGCAGTCACACATCACGAGCAGTGTGTTGCAAGGGTAGCAATACTAAATAGAATCAGATTTCTCACCTTCTGCAAGGTATTATTCTAATTTTAACATTACCTAATCACGTGTGTGTTTACTCCGTGTTTGATAAAACCAAAAACCCAACCAATACTTCCTGGTGCTCCCATGAGAGAATAACCCTTATTGCTACTAAGTATGTATCCAGCTTCACAGATTTTACAAAACACACAACAGGCCACTAAACCACTCTGGATCAGTGGGAAGGTCTGTAAAAGTTAAATCCATATTTATAGATTTGCTACAATTGTTAGCTTACGTATATGGAAACTAACAACCCTGATCAGAGAAATATATTGCAGCATTCCTGGCTCAGCTCCATCTCATCACAGCAACTCCACTCGTGCCATTCCAGACATGAGCTTCCTTCGAGGAAGTCTCAAGGTCCAGTCTGCACTTAAACGTTTTGCCAGAATAGATAGTTTGATTGGGACAACAGTAAACAAACAAACAGGCAAATAAAACTTTTTATTGAACAAAAGTAATTTTTCCATGTTCATCTTTACTATTTTAGCCGGACTAAAACCATTTTTTTTCTGCCATGTTTACAACCCCCATCACACAATATCCTGAATGCTGCGTGATGGTTTTATAAGCATGGACAAGCAAAGGCCATGCTGCATTTAAACAGTGGCTTTAGTTAGTGATAAATTCATAACTTGAGGTGAAAGTCTGAAATGAATCTATTCACTTTTCAGACTAGGGTGTCCTTGTATTTTAGACTGAAAATCAATATGAATGAATTATTACCACATAATAACACCACAGTGACTTGCAGCACTGAAAGCAGCAAAACCAAATCTTGCTTTGTTACATATTTGTATTTATAGTTAAGAAAAATAAATTTGGTGGGTTTTCCTAAGGTAATCGTTGCTTCCTTAGATTGAAAAATACTGAACAGCAACTCTAATTGCACAGCGCTGGATCCAGGCCATAATGCAAATCAGATTTTGGTTGTTTAACTGATAATTTATATCTTTCTTTATTCAAATAAAGAAGGGAAGGGGCAGAGCCTGTAAAACAAGATAAAAAGTCATTTTTATTTAATTAAAAACTCTTCTGCTTGCATTATGAGATTTTAGGAGGAGTTTCCTACAAATTATGATATTTTTGGCATCATGAAATCGCCCATCTTCTGATCAGAGATAGCAAGCAATGAAGTTTAGCCACACCCAGCAATGCCAGGATGTGTCATTAATTCTTATTGTTCACTTCACCTCTCCCACTGACTTAAAAACGTGCTCCCTAGGGCACACCCAGCTCTGGAGTCCTTTATACATTTCTTGAACACCTCTTTGACCCATATAAGTTAACAAAGCAAGTATTATTAATGAAAAATTCTCTCAGAGATGAATTCATAGTAATTAAGATTTAGTAAAAATCCTGAATAAAAATACAATTCAGTTACAACTTAAAGATGCAATTCCCACATAAATTTATGCAGTTATTCAATTTTCTCAGCTGAACTGTATTTTTGCTATAATCAAGAATACAAATTAGTTTTTACTGCAATAAATGGGTAAAACCAATTATTAAGAGGTGAACCTAAATCTCAGAAAAAAGTTATTATGCAGTTATAACATTCTGAAAAAATAAGGTACACAAGCACATTCACAACTGACTACAGCTCTGTGTGAGTACCTGAATGAACACAATATCCATACCTGTTCCCACAGCTGATAATCATTTCCTTTTCCAAAAAGAGATACATATCCTACAGTTAGGAAGCAAATCCAAATCATCACTCCAAACAACGTCAGCCACCTTCGAAAGAGGGACTCCATACACAGCAGTAGGTACATGACTGCAAAGATGGCAAGGGCAGCACATACTGCAATAATGAAGGCAAGGTGGGAATGTGCTTCCTGCAAAAGCAAAACAAAGTGGTACAGGTGGTCCAAATGTCCCTCTTAGAAAAATGAAAAATGCATCTATGCTGCCCTGGAAACAGCTTGGATACTTTAAAATATGCTAACCTGAGTTCCTAAGTAGACAAGCAGTGGCAGCATTAACACTTCCTGATATTCACACAGATGGAGATAATAAATACTATTACAGATACTCATTCTACCCCAGTTGCACCATTATTATTTTCCAAATTAGTGGTTTGGAGGTTGCCTTTTAAGCTAAGTTCTAACTATACCATATCTATAATGCACATGTACCCAAAGAACAGTATTTAAAGAGTTCAAGCTTTGCTAAAAAGGAGTGTAACAGCTCTCTTCCTAGGTTTCACAGGAGATGACTTGTTAAAAATAGCGTTGCTACATTTTTCCCTTCCTAAGAAGTAAAGGGTAAAATGGATACAAGTGCAATTGATGAGATTTGATTTGCTGCTAAAGAGAGACTTAAAGACACTTTATGCTGAAGCACAGTATTTGGAAAGCACTGTTAGAAGGCAACGAAAGACAAGAACGGCTGCCTTATTACCTTTTTGCAACATTATCTTTAAATCAACTCCTCTTTTTACCAGCTGTCAACTGGGCTGGCTTGAAGAACACCAAATTTCTTTAMGGAAAATCAAATTACGCTACATAACAAAAAATCTTTAAGCTGCATCTTTTCTAGGCCTGTAGGATCCCTGCTCTCTCCTAACTAACTATTGATTCAACAGATCACCCATTGCACTGGGAGATTGCTGTTGTGCTTTTCTTACAAAAAAAAAGAAAGAAAAAAAAAAAGCACATTAACATCTACAGACGAAATCACCTCAGGAATAACCTAGTGAATAACCAACAAGTCACTAGAATATTTTACATTTCTTAGAAGACCCAAAAAAAAGCTAAAAGAAATGCAGGACATTTTAACTTATAATCTTGTTCCTTCCTTGGCTATTTAGTACTTACTTATTATTTAGCTAGCATTTAATAGAGATTATGATTTGTTCCTAACATATAGAAAGGAAAGAACAATCCCTACAGCAACTGTGCATGTGCCTGACAACATTGTCTCCTCTTTTCCCATCCCCTCAAAAACATACACAGCATTACATGCACAATTACTTGATTTCTTTCAGCGCTGCAGCTTTGATACCATGTGGCTCAAAATATTATTCAGCCAAAAACTTTTAGTGTGCTGTCATAGTGACTCCTTATCATCTCTGAAAACACTGAATACACACGAAAAAAGTGTACTCACAGAAATAACAAAAAAGGTGATAATTAGAGTAGTCCAGAAGAGGATTGCAATGGAGAGCAGCAGCAGCAGGAGGGGATGCTGCTGGCTGGTGTAGCGGTACTTCTCATAGAGCGGGTCTGATATCCGGCACTCATCGCTTTCGTTGAAGAAGTATTTGCCTTTAGCTGGCATCTTCTCCCGGGCTGGTTGCTATTTCTCTCAGTTCCCAGGGCACACAATAAGACACAGCTGAAGCTGCTGCTTCAAAGAGAAGTTTTGTCGTTTCGCCGCCGCCCCTGTGATCTTTAGGCACACCGAGTAACCCACATTCTCTGATTTTACTTCTCATGAGCATTAACTTCAGATTTCCAATGCAATCGAAAGCAAGAATTAACCTCCCCAAAACCACAGGCAATTCATCATCAGCTCTACGCATGAATCTCCAGATCAGCTTGCATTTGTGCAGATAGGAGGTTTTGGCGTGAGTTTTTTAAATCATTATTTTGCAAGTCTCCAGCTCCTTTCCGTAAGCTTGAATCTCGATTCCTGGGTTGGATTCTGCAGAGAGACGGCAAATTAATATGTTCGGTTAAGCGTACGCAATGTCCCCAAGGTGGGGGAATAAAAATAGTTCATCCCTTAAACTTTCCTTGAACTTTCTACCTGCATGCTCTGGGCAGCGAGCAAAAGCTGTGCGCTGCTGGTGGGTGGGACCCAGGAGCCCCGGGCGTGGGCAGCGGTGCCCGGCAGCAGCAGAGGCAGCGCTACCAGGGGCTGCTCCGCTCACCCCGACCGAGCCTTGCTCTCTGGCAACTGATCCATTTTCGTATGAAAAACGAACTACTATGGGTTTCTTTTGCCTTTTGAGCAAATGACATAGTTCCCATGTTGTGCAGCTGAATGCTCACAACTCTCTTGAAATCGTGCACGCCTGTGTGTTTGCATATGTACATACACATATAATTTTTAATCACAAGACATTTGGCATTGTTTTTCAAAACCTGCATCTTAAAAATTAAGAAATCCTCTTTTATTTTTTTCACACTTTAATTAAGGCATAGAAAATGAGAAAGGAATACAGCTGTCCAAGCTAAAATTCATTAAACTTTTTTTTAAAAGACACTCAACATCAAGTTCTGTRTATTTCATTCCACTCTAAGTAACAGTGTTTCCAAGGCAGTACATGTGTTCTGTTAACGATGAACATTAAGGAATAAACTGTATTGTTAATTACTAATGACCAATGTTTTTCAAGTAGGTTCATGAAATAGTTCACTCAATGCCGAGAGCCATCAAAAAAAAGCAAGGGGATGTGATGGAAGGAAGCATGAAAAACAGGGTTTCAGAAGTCTTATTAAAACTTGATAACAGGACCACAGGTCCTTTGCCACTTGACTGCCATCACCATGGTGCCCAAGGCCATTGCTCCAGAGAGTAAGAGCCCACTAAAACCCACCTCCTTTTTCTTTATTCCCTCAGAAAAGCCAAATCCCAGCCAGTTACTTTCTAAAGGCAAATGCTTAACTGCACACTTGCGTTCAGACTACATTCACACTACCAGCAGGAAAAAGTTTCAGAAACCATACTGAGTGATTTTGCCTCTGGTAAATAGAGCCAAACACTAACATACTATCCAATTATTAATGACCAAGCAGGCAAAACCAGATATATCAACAGTGAGAGTGGATAAAAAAGAAAAAAAAAGTGAACATTTCCAAAATGAGTAACTAGAACCTCTCTCCCAGATTATACCACAAACTTGGATTAATCACAAAAAAAGACCATATTGCATCACTTTTATTCAGTAACACCCGGAATAAACTGACATATGTATTAATATATTAATATGTATGTATGTGTATAATATGAAAATAAAATTGAAGACCTCTTTTTATACATCTTTCCCATGTGTAGTTAACGGTACACCCACTATCTCCCCTGTACTGGTTATTACTGTGATTTTTGTCATAATTAAAGGCCTTCCATTTTTCACTGGAAAAATTATTCTGGTACTCATACCATCTGCATGTGCATAATAGTGCTCTTGCAAAGAAGTATGAATTTAGAAACCACTGACAATTAAAGCAGAAATAAATAAGAAATTTAAACATTTGTATCAGGTTTTAATGCATATTTCATGTCAAAGGTAACCGCAGAATTACTTCACTTGGGGGTAAGCCAGTTTTTTTTCTGAAGATGGAACTATCAGAAGGTGAGCACAGGGACAAGTATTTTAATCTGAATTCGTCTTTCAGTAACAAAGGCAACACACTACAGACAGTGGGAAGGTTTGGACTGTGATGCACCAGAGGCAGACAGCTCATTAAACAGCCTGAGGAATTCCTTTACCGTGGGGCTGGGGCTGCAGGAACACACTCTGCCTGATGTGAACCACTCTGCAAACGAGATGACAGGCTTGCTGCCCCAGTCCCCTCTAAAACTTTATATTAACTTCTTTAATATACTTGCAGAGATATGATTTTGAGGGTAATTTTTATGATACATAGGTATTTTGAGAGGCAGCTTTATTTTTCCAATTAGCAGAATCCATTACCAAAAAATAACTATTAATTGCTAAGCAGCAATACATTCACAATTATGTAAAACAAATAATCCTGTCTTGGGCTAATTCCTATTACTTCATATTAAAATCCAAGAAAAATTACTTCAGAGCTTGCTTTCTGTAACTTCTCCTGACTATGTCAATGAAAAAGCAGTACCAAGGACAATGTCTGTTCCACAGAATTGTACTGTGTGGCTGTGGTTCAATTATCTGATGCTCAAAAGATGAAAAATATGTCCAGTGTCAGCTTGAAGCTATCACCAAATATCATTGAAGAGTTTTAGAGACATCAAATTGAAGACATGTGTCTTTTCAATAGTTTAATCCATTTTAATAAAAAAAGAGATCGCTATCTTTTTGATTTGTTTCTTCCTGGCTGATCCTCATAGATATGCAAGTAATTATGAATGACCCCTGGGTCACAGAATTTTCTTCCCAAAACCCTACTAGGTAAAGAAAACCCCCAGCAGTACTTCACTGATTTACCAAGAATCTATAATACACTGCATAAATGCTACTTTGAGATGAATAATTCAACTCTGAACTAGCTTCAATTTGCATCCCATGTCCCACTGCCACTAACTCCTCCTCCTTTTTAAAAGTCCCTACTTTTACTGCCCTTCCCCTTTGCATTTTTTCCAGCAACCTTCTGGAAACGTAGAAGACAGACTTGAGAGAGAGAGAAAAAGATTTTGTCATGGATAGCATCACATACTAGAAAATCTTCAATTTAACTGAATTCCTGTTCATATTTTTAAGGATCATGTGAGCACTGTGCACCACAACATCACTTTAACTTTTTTTGGTCATAGTTTTTGAAGATTTGTTGCTATGACACTGCAAGAGAGGTGTAACCCCGAAACAGCAACAGGCCGCAAAAGCCAAAGAGCACTCCCAGAAACACCAGTGGTGAACACACTGAGCCAAATGGCGACTGGATCTGGACTGCTGCCATAAAACCACGGAATTCTGATCACTACTGTATCAAGAAAAAGCCTCATTTCTTTAAGTGTTCATTGTATTCTGGTGAAAAAGAGAAGGATTTGTCACCCAGGTTAGGATACATAAGAAACAACCCTGTCAGTATGGGTTAGAAACTGCACTGAGAACCTACAGGAATGGCCACCAAACACACTAATACAATTTAGTCAAATTTCTGTGAGCTCCACAGCCATTTGCATGCCAATTAACATGAAAAACGTTTGGCCAGATAAAGAAATTTGCCCAGTGAATACGTAAGAACACTGGACATGTAAGAGGTATAAAAAAATTGGACAACAGAATACCTTCCAGAACATGAATCAAAACAGCTACTGCCTTCCAAATTTACTGTCTTTCAAGCCACTAGGAACAATGTGTTCAGATTCAGCAACAGAAAGTTTTCTAGGTGAGTACTGGGCAAGACCTGACACAGAAGCACAGCCACCTTTCATTTGCAAGCGAAACAGACTACATTTCTCCCTCCTGTAAATCTGGCTATTTCTGATTGCTATGTGATTACCTTCCCATAGATGGGAATTTTCAAACATTGCTAAACTCTCCAGTCTCCTACTGACACATCAATAGAATTTTGCCACAAAAAATATGAAAGCAAATATTTCATTAGTCTACTAGGCTTGGACTGAAGCCCTGTTGTTCTCCCAGGCTGGCTAGAACTGTCCACCATGCCTTGTGTCAAGCCACCACGTTTTCTTAAGAATTGGCCAGGACTCGACAGCTGTGGAATAGCCATGGCCTGTTCACAGCTCAAGTGTTTCAAGGAAACACACACGAGTCCACGGGTGTTGGTGCGTGGGGTAACTTCAGCACCTTCCTCCCCAGTAATTGTCTGCATGGAGCAGTGTGAGGGCAGATGGGGGAGGGAGGCAGGGAGAACGTTCAAGGCATTGAGAGAGCAGAGCAGAAAGTCACTCATCCCAGGGAGCTCTCTGGAGCTCTGGCACAAAGAGCTGTCTCCACCCCAGCAATGCACGGTGCAGCAACAGAAAGGACTATGTGCTATCTGGTACACAAGTCAGGCTGATAACAACACCACAGCTCTTGGGATGGCCTTCCTTTATTCTCTGCATTTGCAGAGCATGAACAGCTCTCAGGTGCTAGCTCTGTCACAGGCAGGGGAGTGGGTCTGGAAAACCTGCACCCTCCTGCCCACCCTCTCGCTCACACACCAGCACGTGCAGRCAGCCAGTGATCGCATCCTTCTTCCCCTCTCTTGGGAGAATTATTCCCAGCAGCTCCTGACCACGTTAAAGCCCTTCCAAACAGAATCCAAGTATGTTGCGGTTCTGTTTTTAATTTCAAAGCTCACGATGTATTAACAAGCGAACACAGCCACAGTAATAACCACCTGGAAAATTTATAAAGTACTTTTTCTCTTACTTGTTCTTCTGCCAAGAACTCAAGTCTTGATCACTCAGAGCTGTCTGGTTACYGAAGAGCAGTCTCACCCTGAAATATTAAAACAAACCCTAATAGCAAGAACCAAGTGGATCGATATAAATTGCCTTACTCCTCTCAATAACTTCTGTGTAAAAGCAAGCAGAACCAGTTTTTTTCATCTTTAACTACTACAGGACCAGACAGATAGTACAGTTTTGATTTCCATTCCGTCTTTTGCTTCACACAAATAACAACAGTGTTTCTGAAATTACTTTAGCAATTTCCATGACAAGAATGATCACTGACTGTAATTACCCATTAGCAGATATTAAAAGGGAATCAGGAATCTATAAACATCCAGTAGAATAATTGAAGGAGATTAGTAGATGAATTATGAATCTCAAGCAAAAATAATCTCCAGTCTAGTGGACTCCACAACTAATTCAGTCTAGGAAATGAACTTTAGCAATCCAAACATGCACTAGAGGAAATACCATTCATGTTAAAGACAACACTTCCTCCTCTTAGACTTTGCTTTCAAATGCTAGCCTGCAGCCACCTTAGCTTTTTCTACTCATACAAAAGTATTGAGTAGAGAACAGATGTGTTTTTAATGATCTATCTGCTAGCAGTAAGTTTCTTTACAAAGGTGAACCTTTTCTTATACCTGTTTTGCAGGTTTTCAAGTGAAATTTCACTTTCCTTATTACACTTAATTTCTGAAGAGCTCCTGCAATATAGAAAAAAATCTTACTTATATTCACCTTCTATTTTCTCACAAAAAGTGAGCATACCCACTTCAACACATAATCATTCAGAAGTATATTTATATTAAAAAGCCAAATCAATATAAAAAGTAGTTTGTCATTTGAAAAAAAAAAATATCACACAAGGTGTCAGAGCAATCAGCAGCACTACATCACTTAGGCTTTGCCCTTGAACATTGAAAGCCATGGCAATGATAGCGTTAAATATACTGCAAAGAAAGCATTGAAACTAAATTTTTTTAATTCACATTCTTATTTCAGTAGATTGCTTATTCTCATGATGTTTGTTCTACAATGCTTTTTAAAGTAGGAACAAATAGCGAGTTGTTTAATTCGAAAATTGTTCAGTCTCTCATACAAATGGAAGGTATGAAATACCAGAGGCTGTGGTTTCATAAGCAGAGGAGTCCAAGAGCCAGCTCTGACCTGCCAAAGGAGAAGGTCTTGCCCGCTCGGCCCCCCCATCCTGTGCCAGGTACCTGCACCAAGCTCCTGCCAGGCTCTCTGCAGAGTCCATTCACCAAACACAGCAGCAGAAAGCTACTTTTGGCAAGCCACTCCTCTGCCAGGGTGCGGGAGCGCAGCAGCAAGCAGAGGTATAGATGAGCGCCGGAGCTGGCCCGGGCTTTGGAAAGGAAAAGCAAACCACAAGTAGGAAAGCAAGCACAGCAATGAGCTCGTAAACTGACTCATCACTTCTCACAGGCCCACAGCCTACGAAAAACATTATCAACAATGCCACTTCTAAAGTCGGGGACGCAGGGAGGGTGTTCGTTGCTCATTTTTAAATACCATTATTATTACAAGACGTGCTTTGAGGAAAGGGAATACAGTCACAGAAAGAAATCTCTGTACTACTGAACCAGGTAGGACAGAAGATGGTGAGAGAACGTGGCTCAGAAAACTGATTGGTAATTTAAGACTAATGCACAAACTAAGATAGTAAAAAATAAAGAAGAGTCCGTAAAACCAGGTTGATGCAACCGAATTACATGGGAGAGTTTGCTACTGTTCTAAGATAGTTTTTGTTGTGAAAACACATAATGGTTCAACCAACAAATCTACTAAACCTTATAATTAACTGTTAGGTCTGGCTCAGCAGGGTGGGGGAAGAAGCAGTCCTTTTATCATACTGGTTTTCATAAGCAGCAAACTCCAGGGTGTAAAAAGATACAATCGCGCCAGAAGGGAATTGAGCTGTGCTTTGCATCTTTCAAAATCCAAGGTGTGTGATTATTTCTTGACTTCCTGACCCCCTGTCACATCTTACAGATGGATTTTCTGACTTTAGCTGGTTTCAAATTGAACTTACCACTACAAAAGTCAATATTCCACTTATACTTTCAGTTTTCAGTGACCTATTTAAAATTCATGTCTTTGAACACAGTGTCCTCAGAAGCCAGGACAGCTTTTCATTGTGTAATTTCAGTTTAATTATATCAAAAGCAGAGTGCTTGTGCAGTTACTGAAAGCACTAAAACTTGCATTATTAAGCTATATAAACTGCAGAAAAAGACCCTGAAATACAGAACACTACATGTCAGCACTATGGGGAAAAATATTTTCAGCTAAGACAGGAATAGGGACAGAGTCTGTGTGTATGTAAGCCTCAATAATTTCTACTAGAATATCCCTGATTTTCACAAAAATTAAAATTCCTGACATTTTCAGAAGATCTGTTTTTAAGGAAAAAAAAAATGCATGGCACTAGGTAATACTCAGCCTTTATTGAAGTCAGCAATAAGACCATAATTCAAGAAAGGTATGTTTGAACTGTCAAGTCAAGTTTTTTTTTTTCCAGGCATTATCTCATTTAGGTTACAGAATTATAGCAAATAGCAGACAAAATAGCTCAGGCTGACAAATTTTCTAAGTTCAGTACAATTAATTACATCTAGAATGAAATCTCTCTCACCTCTACTACAATATTTTGAATATGCCTCAGATATTCTATTTCAGTAAAGCAGTCAAGAAGCACAGACTGCTCATGTGACAGAGCCAGAGCACCAGGATGGAACTGGACTCTTCTAAGACTCGATACAATAACTGATGTGCTAAAAGTAAAAAAAAATCTTCTGAAGAATGTAACGAGCATCACACATTACTCTCATTTTTTTCCTGTCTCACATAATTATTTAGGGGGAAAGCACAATTCAACATGGAAATGAGTCTTTCCCACACCTAGGGTAAATAGTGTATTTGCACAGAGCAGGTGCAATGACAATGTGGCACGGGACAAGGCGGGAAGAAGATAAAACCCGCCCTGAGTAAGATAAGAAATCACTTTCTATTTCAGTTGAGCCCAACTAAACCCAGTAAAAGAGAGAAGGAGGCTCCTTTCTCTCCTACCTCCAATACTCCCAGCCTACTGAAGTGAACAGAAATACACACTGGCATCTGAAATTCGACCAGTGCATTGACATCAACAACAACTCGTTTCCATGACTTTTTACAGAACCAAGTATATTTTTTAAATTATTTTCCCAAACATGGTTGTTTCTAACTGAATTTCTGCTTACTCAACTCTTCCCAAAGCAATCTCACTTTGGAAATAAATCTCAGCCCAAGGCCAAGAGGTGGACACGGAAAGTACATGACTGTGCATCACTACGTGGAGCAGTGCACTGCAGGGCGGTATTGCAGTACAAATATTTTTGTTCATGTATAAAATGCCTTTTATGAAAGCAGAGCCTTCCTACTATTTATGAAAGAAGGGGGAAGGTAAGGAGACAGATTAAATCCAATCACCCCTTTATTTAATGACTAGTGCTTCAAGAGTAAGTCCTATCAAGTATGTGCTTTAAAAATCTGATTTTAAACTATTTATTACAGGAGAATTTTAATGTTCCCCAAACTTATCCACGCAACATTAGTTACACCACCACATCCGTTCTTCACAGCCAAAAAAACTAAAACCAACACTTGCAATAAGGAAGTTCCCTCCCTTGGAGGTTAAATATTAAAAACACCACTAAGGAGACAGACGTTTCTGATAGAAGCTTTGTTTCTACAGTCATACCCTACCTCAGGACACAACAGCAGTCAAACAACCACAATTCTGTTCTAAGTTTTCTGAAATGTACTATTGGGTTTAGGAAAGGTCCTTTGTGGAGTCATTCTGAAATAAAACACTGATAAAGGACTGCAAACCTCAGAAATCTTCTATTCTCGGTCTCACTTGATAGCAACACACATTAGGAAATTGTTAGGAGTTGTATACATATTTTTCACTGATCCAGTGATCTGCCACATATGCCAAGCATTCCTGAGTGCCTGGGTAAGCTCCCGTGGATCACACAAAGCATGGAGAAGCAGTCAGAGCTTTCCAGTGACAACCAACATGGCTCTTGGAATTTCTTTTTCCACACTAACTTTTGATTGTCTACTAAGATACTAAAATGTCTGAACACAAATCTAACCACTACCACTCTTCTTGTTTCATCTTATCTTTCATCTTATGATTTCCAAAACTTTGTTTGACATCCAGTCCTGTCAAACTGTTCCCAGCTCCAACAGGCTACTGGAAACCTGCACCATGTAAAGCACTGACTAGACAAGGGAAAACATGCAGACACTTTTCAATTAAATTATCCTGAAGCAGCTTTATCCTTTGGATTTGCTGATACTAAGGCCAGCTAATGAGTATTAAAGCAGAACTGGTTAATTCCAAAGCTGAAATAATACAACAGACACAGCAAACCCTTAGGATTCGGCAAAAGTCACTTCTCAAGAAAGCTGTGCAGTTACTGCCTTAGAGCAGTGTGCAGTCCACGGAAGAGCCTTCCAAACTAGTGAGGCATCACTAACAGCCGAGTGAAGGTTACTCTGCTCAGCACCCAGCCAGTCCCCAGGGCTGGGCGTTAAACCACGACAGCAGCACTGGGAAAGCACTTTTTACCTGGGCTGTGAGGCTGAGCTGTGCACGGCAGATTGCTCCGGGCTTTTATTTACTAGAACTACTGATAAGAAACACATGCTTGTTGTTTGCTTACCATCACAGGCCACAGGATTCATTGGCAAAAGTCCTATTTCTCTGCTCCACCATGGTCTGTTCGGTCATTTTGAAATTGCTGCAGGAGAGTGAGTGCAGCCCACTCAGCTATAACCCTGACACTAAATCTTTTGATGTATCACACAGGAACCTGTAACAAGACGGGGAAGCTTTACTCCAAGGACCACTGTAGGCATTAACAATGCTTCTGTTTCTTCCCCTCATAGTTCAAGGAAGAAAAATCTACTCAATCTCCATCATACATATTATGAACCTTTACCCAGACAATCAATAGAAGAAAAAGTACTTAACTATAGTGTAGCATGCTGCAGCATGAATGTAACTTGATTGAAACACTTAATCATAGAAGGAAACGTCTGAGAAGAAGGCTCAAGACTGATGAGAGGCATCATCTTTATGCTGACTGATCCCMGTGGTTTTCAAACAAGGCCTGCATGACAGCAAAGGGCACTCTGCTAAAAATAGGATAAGAAAGTTTTACTAACTTTCACAGCATTATAGATAATGAAAGCCCTAAGTTTTTCAGTAAGTTTTATTCCGCACAAGATCAAATCTCAGCAATTAAAAAAAAAAAACAAAACACTCCAAGAATGGAAACCTAAATAAAACAATGTATAATTCAAACAGTTTAAAATATAGCAGATCAGCAAATATGACAATTTGGCAGGGAAACAGCTACAACCCAAAAACGCACCAACAAAACATTTCCTCCCTGCACCTTGTAACTCTGGATAAAGATTTATCTACTGCTAGTATGGAAATGAAGAGATTCTGACACTAACTTTGCTTGTCTTTGAGTACAAGAAGGGCAGAAATGCATATTCCTAGGATGTTGTGAACAGAAAATTGTCTCCAGTTAGGCAGATGATGACAAGACAGGATTAGGTATCATCCTTGAATCCAGTGCATCAGCTATCTAGGAGGGGAATTCATATCATACACAACAGCTCCTGGCTTTGTCTTCCTCTTGCCCTGCTTTATCCTCTTCCTATGCCTTATGGGAACACCTCTTCAGATGTGACAAGACGCCAAAGGAGTTCAGCACCTCAGCACAGCACCAGGCACCAGCAGGAGCCCTGGTTCCTCACGGTTCCTTCTTGGGATTCACTACACACTCACGAGGGGCAGGAACCAAGAGGAGTAAATGGTTATAGAGCAACGGTGAAACAATGACTCGAAGAGAGGCCCCGAGCAGGATTATCGGAATGAGGATGTCAGTGAGAACCTGATACAAGTTAAATAGCTCTGCTGGGAAGAGATAGTATCAACATCGCTGTTCACCCCAAAGCTCTGTCACTAGGGACTCACTTTGGAAAGGCAGGCAAGGGAAACTGCCAAACAATCTGGCACAAAATCAGAGTGGATGCAAAGTATTTTATCACAACAAGAATTAGAGTAAATCTGTTGTAATTTTCTGTTAATTTTTTTCCAAAACACACAAACCGCTTGAATCAACTCTCAAAATAGGCACTCCATTCTGTCGCAGTGGGTTAAACGTCCAGCTCGTACCTAGACCCTGGGACAGCTGTGACCATGTTCCCTTAGACTGTGGCCAGGAGTTAGCTGCACCTAGCCAAGCCCAACATACATCAGCATTCATCAAAGTTAGGTGGAAATGGGAAAAGGTTCTTATGAAAAAGGTCAAAACCCTGACAAAGGCTTTTGGCAGCCTTGGAGATAGATGAGAGGAAAACCCACAAGATACCTGGCAGGGTTCATCTGAAAAGGCAGATATAAATCTGCTGTGTCTGTGCATGCGTAAAAGTAGATAAAAATAAGACTTTATTAAACCTGTTACATGTTCAATTCGGAATGCCTAAATAAGATGCTGCTTTACTTTCACTCTATTATGTATCCAGGATGAACGATGAGTCCCTGATAATCATGAGGGATGCCTCACATTCCTTCGAAATGGACCAGTGTCTTCTGGAGAGCAACACACAAGGAAAATGCTGAATAGTTAGAGGATCCCAGAAATTTCATAATGCCTTTTAGAAAAATAAACTATGATAGTTTTTAAAAATCACACCGTGTTTATGAAGGTGCTGAATTGTAGTAATTCATACTTATGATGCACCTTAGAGAATTACAACACAATTTAGAGAATTAATGTAAGGACTATACCAAGTTGACAAAGTTTCACTGACTTTTAATTTCTTTTTATTTTTAAAAGATGTGCCTAAAAACATAATTTTGGCCAGAGCCTCTGATAAAACAGTTGTATGCAAGATTCCCTTTAGTTCCAGAGGGAYCAAGCTGCTGCTGCTCTAGAAGTGTTCTCGGGATCAGGTCCTGGGGACAGTGGACTTCCTATCCTAAACAGACATTATAAACAAAGATAACGCATGGGAGAAATACTTCACATCAAAATGTAAAGGGAGGAGAGTTAAAAAAGAAAAGATTCTCTCTCTATTTGTAACTGAAGCTCCTCAGAGGCACAAAGAGCAGTCTGCTGATAAGCAGCAGGTTTCCGGCAGTAAAGTGATACACAAAGTACTTGGAGCCAATTTCTGATCTGCAAGACAGACAAGCCTCTCTGCATTCAACACTAACCACAGGCGCCTATTTCCCTAGCAACAGCTTGTGGGGCACTTTCATTTTGACTGAAGAACATTTAACCAGTTACATTATGAGCCCTGCACCTTGCTGCTCCAGCAGCAGTTGCTTTTTGCACCTACCAAATTGTTATTTGTGTAGTATTGAGCTGCTGGATCAATGCTGCACCTGCAGCCCAGAGTTGCTTTATAGTGATTTGGTGGTTTTGTTTTTTTCTTTTTAAACTATCTCAACTTTATCGAGCTAAAACTGGTCAAAAGTGAAAAGAAAAAAACCACTTACAGTATTAAAGAAAGGTCTTCCTACTTAGTAACACCTGTCTATTATTTTCCAGATGTTTCCTTTGTTTTAAATTTGGATTACTAGAGCACAGAGGAGTACACGATAATGGTTCTTGATTAATTTTAGGAAGATTTAATTAGCTGCAAGAAACACAAATTTCACATAAAAACTCCAGATCTGAAGGACAGATTATTTATGAAATCCCAGACCTATGATACTTCATCAGATTTAACACTTGTAATATTGGTTGATTCTTCCCAGTTTTATTCAAGACATTCACCAGCATATTAAATAAACTGAAAATCCAGATTTCACTGTCGTTATGGAAATTGTACAGAGGGTAACCAAACACCAATTTTGTTTGACGTCTTTTTCAAAAAAGCAGCCCCCTTCACTTTTTTTTGGTCCAGTTATGAGATACACATTCTATTCCCACCAGTAACTTTACTTTTTCAACATAAATAGAAATTATTGATGATAACAGCTTTGACTATTATTTTYGAAAGTGTTCACACTATCCTTACTCAGACTTTGTGACTGGTTCTGTGGATACCTCCACAAACCTCTGTAAAGACTCACTGTAGTGCACCAAGGGTTTCTGGTTTTCCATGCAGTTTGTCTATTAACTTAGACATTTAAAGTTGCCACCAGACCAAAGGCTTACCCTGCTAGAAGGCGTAGCAGCAACACCAATATTGCTGGAGCCCTAACTTGCATGCTCATCCTATCCACAGTTGTAGAAATGTCTTAATTGAGTTCAAATTAATCACATTTACCCTGTGAAGTGAAATATTTTGAGGCAAATCTTTTTTATAATTTTTTAATTACTTCACTAATAATCATCCCACACTGAAATGCTGACATTCATTTGAAGTATTCTTGGGCAAAATACTGTGGCCTAATGTGCACTCAGTATTGGTTTGAAAGTATTTTACTTCTAATCTGTAAAAAAACCACATTTCATTACCATAATTTTAAATGAAAGTATTTTAAAACAATAATGTGATTTGTATTATTAAAATCCTTTGCCATACTTAAAATGTATCTTTACCAGCAGATCCTTCAGATGCTGTTTTACAACACTGCTGAAGTATTTTCCTCTCAGTTACATAGAGTTCATATTGGAGAACTCTCAATATTTTTCAGAGATTAAAATATATTTCATATTATCATTTTTAAAATTAACAGTAATTTATAAGTCAAACTAAAACTATTACAGATACTAAGATGCTTCTTTCCACTGCCTGGCTGTCACTTGCAGATCTCCTGAAGATCACTTCCATTCTAAATGATAGTATAAGCAAATATAAATTGAACTGATGACCAACTTAAAGGTTTTTTACTCAGAAGTGGCCAAGACAGTCTATTGTAGAAACAATATAAATGCTTAGGAACAGAAAACAGTCACAACAAAGCAAACAGTATTAGATAAAGCTGCCACTACTTCCTCTCCCACATTACCATCAAAATTACATTGAAAACYACTACAAGAGTCAAGAGTGTGTTGATTTCTCCCATAAAAGGGATTTTTCAATGCCTAAGTTACAACATGTTCACGTTACCGCTCCCTGAAGCGCCTTCAGCTCCTGTCTTCATCTTGGCTCTTGCTGCGTTTGAGCTTGGCTACCACTGTCTTATGAACTCACGTGAAATGACTGGTTTCTGGCCTCTTGGAAATAATATTTAATCCATGCAGAAACTACTTCCAGAATGCAGGAATTCTGAAGTAGTAGAAGACACACGCGAGGTCAATTTTAAAAGAAGGTCTGCTAAGGTCTACTGCTAAGAAGGTATCCTAGTGTTTCTGGTACAATATTTCTTGCTCTGACAGGTCTAAATGTTGTGTATCACTGCTGGAGTGGTTTTCAGTTTCAATAATTATGATTTTTCTACCCAGTACAAGAACTTAATTAAAAACGTCGGAAACAGTAGTTCAAATTTAAACTGCTTCAAGTCTAAAATTGCAATTTTTAAATTTTTGATAAGCAAATGCAACAACAGAAGCATCATCACTACAACRTTGTTTCAAAGAACACACGGTTTCCACTCTTGCAGCTGCAGCTCTCCAGGTTCAGTGGAAGCYATCTGAAAAAAATTCAGTGTGGGTCTGTCTGAAGCTCCTTGTCTCAGAAATTCACACTGCTGTTTTACACGTGCACCTTGAGAGGGGTGGTAGTGACAGGGATTTACACCAAAACTAACCCGAGTGAAAAGCAGAATTGAATATCTAAGGATCAGCCAAAGGAGACAGAAAATGTGCCAAACTAATAACACAATGTCAACTATTCACCTACAAACAGATCAAATGGCATAATGAGATACAAAATGAAAAGTGACAAAATTGGGAAATTACAGCCTGGGAAGTAAGCACTCAAAACTGAGAAAAAGAAATACCCATTAATGAAAATGTAATTGAACTACACAACTCGTCCATCCTGAGTTTATCTTCAGATGTTGAGGAAGGACACAACAAAATTTCGTGAATACTATACCCCAACAAAATACAAACTAATAACGGACATAAGCCATAGCCCAAAGAGCCTACCTGCTGGTAGTTCCCTAAAAAACAGCCATGATTCAAAGACCTCACATTATACATAGAAACCCACGGAGAAAGCCAGCAGTGACACACAGGGAAAGTGCTCAACCAAAATCCATGCTATGAAGCACCTCAGGAGCAGATCACTGATCAAATCTTCCCTGGTAGATCAGGGAGCTCCTGTAGAAGCACGAATCACCCATTTAATTAGTGTCAGCTATTTCTCCACTTTTCAAAATTCTGATTACTTCTGACTTCCACTGAAGTTGTTCAGCACAGTTTAAGAGCAGGCCTGAGAACCAACTGTTGCCAAAAGCCCAAGAACGTTATTTCAATAACCACATCCTGTGGTTAAAGCACAATAAATTCCAGAGTTATTTTTCTYGCCTGTAATCCCATATTTCCATCCTGTGCACATACAAATTCTCAAAACCTTCTGAAACCCTTCACCCCTGTATGAGAAGAAGAACTAATGTGTTTAAAGCCAAGAACTCAAATCCATTTTCTAACTTTCGGCCCTCCTCTGGATTTTCTGCTGGCTGGCTGCGAGAGTGTGGCATCCCCTTTCTTCTCTCTTAAAGAAACTGACCTAATACCAACATCCACCCAGAAAAGGTGCCAACAAAATAAATGTATACTCGCAAGACATTTTAGGAACACAGCAGTCCCAAGCTAATAAGACACAAATAGTTTTGGACTGTAACAATTCATTACAGTAAATATCTTTGTTGGCACTTACATCTTTTGCTGGACTTTAATCTCATACTTCCAGAAACTGATATAATTCCTGGAGGAGAATGTCTGTTCAGCTGTGGCAGGAAGCACAATGCTGGGCTTTAAATATCACATAAAATAATAATTAAGTTATTGTGTAATAGCATTATATTTTCAAAAATAAATATATAATTAGGTAACAATGCATGATGTTAAGGATAGCAGAATGCCCATCCTTCAGTTCCACTGACAGACATGGTGGTTACAAAAACAGCGCAGCAAATCAGTGCTGCAAACTCACTCACAGAAACAAGTGGGGATCTTTCCTTTAATGCCAGTTTTTCCGTAGCAAATGAAATCTATCTCTGAGCAGTGGGGTGACAGAACAGGGGATGAAATCATGAAGTTCCTTTCATTCCTTTCACATGGTTGTACAGCCACCACGATTTCTGAGGTACAGTTGAAGCTGACACATGCACCATTGCCATCGCTTCCTTATTGCTGTGCACAGCTCCCTGCCCGAGCAGCAAACCCCGAGATAGCGGCGGAAGGGCCTGCCTGTGACACGGGAGGAGAAGGGGATGTGCTCAGGTGCAAACACCTGCAGCAGCCAGTGCGCGTTTGTTCGTAAATCACCGTCCTCCCTACACACAGTTTCAATCACTTTACTGAACAGGAACCTAGAGAGGAAGTTTTGCTGTTCATTTTAAAGAACTAAGCCCACTGGTCCTGGCTATGGCTCCGCAACAGGGGCATCTCCGGTAATATTTGCTCAACAAGTTTCTCCTCCACTTCTCTCTTCCTCCCCACCTCTTACTGCTATCTTGCTGCCACACCATTCTTTCAGTATGTGCATGYCACTGTTCCTAGGTCTACACACAGTCAGATCAGCCCAAAAGTAACATTTGTCTCTCCCAGGTTTTGTTTCTTTTTGCCCAGGAGGCTGATGGGGTCAGTGACTGAGCAGCAGCTTCGAGGGCAGCCCAGCTGAGGGCAGTGGGCTACAGAGCAGAGACAGAACAACGAGGTGACAGCAGGACTGTGCTCCTTAACCTGAAAATGCTGCTGCAGCCGTCACAGGGAGGAACTGTGGACCCACATGTGCCCCAAGAAGAGGGACAGCCCAGAGAGATGCTAGGCAAGAGCAAGGAACAGAAGAGATCAGCTTCTCAGGGTGAAAGAGACCTCTCAATGCCTTTGCTAAGCAGGTGGTCAGGGTGGTCTGTAATTCTCCATTTTAAAATATGACAAAAGGCATTAACAGTTTAGTTATGCACAGTCCATGACCTGCAGGGAATATTCAAGACTGTAAAGAACAGGGACTGATAAATGCATGCAAGCAGGGAAGACTCACCCCAGTCAGATTGGCTCACCCCATCTCTGAAAACTGAAGCTGTGAGCGAGGAGATCCAAGATGCTTTCCCAGACCAAGGAGGAGAGTCGTAATTGCATCATTTTTCTASATGAGCAGTGTCAACGATTCAGGCTCTGAGTCAGTACCGAGCCAGGCAATGCCCTGCGGTGGTCCCTGGGGCACTGTGCTATTAGAAGTGATGACTTTCACAACAGGCTGCTGAGCAGGATCCAAACAGAAATACGCTTATTAAAGAAAGGAGAACTGCTACTTCATTTTTCAGTAAGAGCAAGCACATACTGCCAGTACTTTGGGCAACTTCCAGCAGCCAAATTACTGTTAATGTCCAGAACACTTTCCACTTTTGTCTGGGAGCTTCCAAGATGAGTAAATAAAACCTCATGCACTCTTGTTTCTATCAACATTTCACAGAAAGAAAAAGCCAGAAATAAATCAGACTTGCTTGAATCACTCCGGGAGCACTAGTCACATCTTTTGACTGCCAGGTTTATGCTTCCACCACTAAATCACATTTCCAGTTTGCTGCCTAAAAATCCAGTAATTTCACATGGATTAAAAAAAAAAAAGCATGCTTTCCCTCCAACTTAATGATTGTTGCCTGACAAGATGTACACCAAAAGGATCTGTATTCAAGGGCAGGAAACAGGCGAGGAATAATTAAGGGAGTTTGCAGATARAATGAACTATTTGAAAAGCTCAGCTCACAGTTTAAGGCAAAAGGAAATAAAGCATACAAGCTGAAAGAATATCAATCATTTGTGACCATTTTTCAGCTTCTAATATGTTTTTTATCTTACACACCTTCCAGACACTAATCTCAAACCCAAGTATTTTTGCATTTGATTACCAGTCTCAAAAGACATATGAGTTCCCAGTGAGAAAGAAAAGAAAAAGACAAACATTTACATGTGTAGAGTGTTTCTGATGTAACACAATCTGCAAATATTTTCAAATTCAAACCCCCACACACTAGCACTTCACCGTTTTTGTTGGTTTTAAATTAATTTTAACAAATGAAGCAGAAACCACTGCAATACAATATCATGCACAATATGACAAATCCTGTATTCATATCTATAACTGAGTCAGCCCATTTCAACCAGAAGCAAACATCCAAATGTTTCAGGGCAAGGAAAAACATAAGCCATATGCAACCCTTCAGTGACCTTAACTGTGCATAAAACAGGCTAATCTACATTTTTAGGTACTCTATGTATTACACACAGACATAAAAATGCTGTAACATTTATTTAAATCATAAAACACTGGTTTATACCCAAGATTTTACTACTTTATCACCATGCTAAGCCTAAGCATACAGACCTACAGCAAGTCAGAAACGAGGAAGAGAAGGAACAAAATGTAAATGAAAATGTCTGGAATGTATTTTTGTTAAAAAATTCTAATCCACACCTTAAAACGACTAAAYAGTTACTGTATCCAGGCATATGTGTTGAACTATACCAGTAATTTCATCACTGCCTCTTTGTTGAGTATACACATAAGCATATACAAGCACAAAAAASAGATTATAAAGTAAGCTGAAATTAAACATAAGCAAACAGTCAAAATCTCAAATCATTCTAGTTGTTCCACAGCATTTTTACAAAAAGACATAGCTGCTTGAATCTGTTCAGCAACAAGCATAGAAAAAGACTTTCTGTGTCTTTCACACAAGCTCTCAGCTTTAGATGGAGTTTAAAAAAGGTTTGTGGGGGAGACAGAAGGTTTGCAAGAAATGTGCAAAAGTTCAAGTGATGTTCATGGAAAACCAGTGGGATAAAAGCAAAAAAGCATCCCATTGGGAAACATATTGTACACTGTCAGTAGCAGAGGTCAAGCACAAATTAAGAAAGCATTTAGTTTTTATACTTAGGCACTAATTAGTGTCTAAATAAGATGAACATGCAAACCAACATTCACTGAACTCTCCACGTCAAAACAACAATTTACAAAATCCTGATTTCTTAGACAGGATGACACACAAAAGAAGTAAAATAAAGCAAAATCAAAGCTGCAAATCAGGCATCCCAAACAGAGATTTTACGTGTACTAGGAAGACTGAATGCCCGCTTTATCAACATCACAGCTGGAAATAAATCTGCACTGTGAACATAAATCAAGGACTTGAGTCATCCGCAATAAACAAAAAATTAAGATTTTGCAGAAAAATATATTCCTGACAGCAAATATAATAATTAATACATCAATTCTTTTAAGTGGCATTAGATTTTATCAACTTCCTTTCACGTTTCCTCCTTTGGCTGAGATGAACCTGGAAGTTCGCACAAACCTGCACTTCCCAAGAGACTCTGACCCGGCCGGGCGTGGGTAACCTCCCCAGGCAGACGCAGACCGGGCCAGAAATCGGATGCTCCCCCCTTGCAGCACTTGGCTCCTCCTCTGAGCACTTGAGTGACTTTCCCAGCTCGCCCTGGTTTTATGACCCCACAGAAAGGATCAAGAGGAGGTCAGTCCGAGGAACGGGGATGATTCAGTGAATGACGCATCAAGGAACTCAGACTGTGGGTCAAGAAATCCCAGAGAAGAAAAGGCATATTCTCATTCTGGCAGAAGTCAAACAAAAGAAAAGCCAGGAAACTCATCAATAAAAGCAGATATTTGTGTCAGTGCTCCTATTTTGAGCGGGCAGTATGTCTAGTTCTGGTCAGAAATTAGTCTCTTGCACAAACACACTAAAGTACAAACCCAAGGTAACTGCATCAATGCAAAAGCCTATGGCGTATTCCAGAAACAGAGCATAAAATCTTTGCCTTATATTCCTTCAATTAGTGTGCTTGAAATCTGGAGTTAATATTTTATTATAGGAAATATATGTAAAAATTGAAGTCATAGGCCCAAAGAAAGTGTCTTTAAGTTTGCTGAATTCTCCATTAAGACAGGAAGGAATTTATAAGAATGATTAAGCCCACTGACAAAACATTAGTGTTTTATCAGAATATTATTGATAGCAGACATTTTTAGTGGACCCTAAATCACAAAATTGTATTTTAAACAAATCTTTTAACCTTTGACTGCAGAGAAAAACTCAGCTTCCACCAAGAGTAGATAAAAATACATAGGAGAGGTGAGAAATCAGTTTACAGTTCTGAAACCCATTTTTTCTTTTTGTATACAATTCATAATCAAGAGCTACGTTTGGCAATACTGCAAGAAGAGTGCAATAACCCGTCAGGTTACTGCTGTGTTATAAAAAAAGGATTGGCTTTTTTAAAAAGAGAAAGGGTGGGTGAATAAAACTCACTGTTGCCTGCCTTCCGTGCTGTTAGCTATATAACAACACAGAAAAAAATTAACAATTAATGAAGAGTTTATAGGAATACAAGTAATCATCCCAAGCAGCTTATAACTGGAGAAAACTACATCTTGAGATCAACCTAGCTCAGGTATTACTTGCAATCAAAAGGCACACAATGCAATTTGTGTTCTACAAATGGTCTGTCCAAATTATCAAATTATCCAGATTTTAAAGATTTTTTTAAAGGCTACCATGGCAAAGGAAACTACCTACCTAGTTACACAAGCAAATTATTAGCAGATCAATTAAAACATGAAGATTAATAGCATGTAAAATCTCCCTTAGTTATTGCCAATGTAGAAACTCACAGCCTCCTGCAAAGGAAAGCAGAATAACTTGTCTCACATTTGCCTTATGCTGGATAATAGTATACACAGGTAATAACTAAGGCATTTTAACTTGCTCCCTGACAACATTTTGTGCAGTCACCCCCTTAGGTTATTGTCTGAAAGCTAGTGTGGCCCTAATCAGCAGCTCACTCCCCTGGTGTAYGAATACACATTTATGTTAGAAGATAACGTGTGCAGCCTGACTGTGTGCACTGCTGGGGGAGGTGAGGGAGCTCTGCTATCATGAGCAGCTCTGCTCTGTAATCACAAACTCCTCATGACTGTCACAGGAGCCGACACATATCCTGAGGCTTGCCTGGACATTACTAAAGCTCTTTAAACATAACAGTCCTTGGTTTGACAAGGGGAGCACAGGAAGGGCTGCTTGGATGGCATCGCACAGAGGAAGGAGCAGCACTGAGTCTCTTCTGCTGATATAAAGACCATCCACAATTAGCTGGCTGTTCCCCAGCAGAACAGGTGGTTAGTGCACATAAAAACCAGTTTTTCAGGTCTGAACTCAAATTGTGTGGTAACCATGCAACAGACCACCCAAGGGTCTGTGCCTGACCAGAGGCTCACACGGAGCGGAGGGAACGGGAATCAGAGTCTGCTTGGATCCTTCTCACAGAGCAAAGAAAAGCCGGTGCTGGGGGTGTCAAGTACAGGAACAGGACACAGGAGCCCTGGAGAGCATTGACCAAATTCTAAATAACATTTCAAAGAAAGAATATTCGGAGAACAACCTGCTGTATAGTTTGTTTTGCACTGACCAGCAATCGCTAGCATCACCTGGAAAACTGCTTTAAAAATTCCCCCCACAACTAGCTACATGTCTTTGTGACTGTCAGCTATCCCATGACTCCAAGAGTAAAGTGTTCCCAACACAAGGAACTCCAGAGAAGTTTACAGACAGGGTCAGAACTGATTTTAATGTCCAGGGCATTTGTTCCCAAGGTCCAGGCTCAGTGAGTGAGTGCAGAGAGGCAGCACCCAGAACCCCGAGATGCTTAAAGCACTTGCACATGGGGTGGACACAAATACTGGTTGGTGTCTTGCAGAGAAGGCACAAATCAGGGTGATATCATCACTTGCATACAAAAAGAGAACTTATTAAAATTCAACCACGAGGCTGGAAAGACCGATGGAGTTTTTCCATATTCAGAGTTTGCACATTTCCCCCACCCACTGTCAGGCCACTGCTCTGACAGCACAGCTCAGGTCACAGCAATTGCAAAGTATTTCTGAACAACTTAATTTCCAATGTGTTAGGCAGCTGCCTTCAGAAGTGCTTTTAAAACACACCACAAGATGTGCTCTGCCTTCCCCCTTCTGGTGTCTCCAGGGTCCCCACCTCAACGACGGCCCTAACCCAGGTCTGACTGAATCAGGGCAAGTTCTCCCCAGGTCCACTATAGCATCATTATACAACAACAATACAATATAATTAGGTCTCCTCTACCTGCAACCCACCCCACTTCTGTGAGGACAGTGCACAGTTAAAGAAATCCTTCCTCCTCCCCCCGATCTCACTTTTTTCTCCTCTTGAAAGCCCTCCAGTTTCTAATAAGAATATTTTTATGGCATGTAGAAATTTCAACTGATTCACAGCTTTCTTACTCCCAGATTTCCCATACTTTCTACAAGCAACACTCCTCAGACTTAACAGCAAGTAGTAGGTTTGGTTGTTTTGGGTTTTTTCAGCAAGTGCTTCTTTAAAAATTGGCTGTTTGTAAATGCACAAGCCCAAAGAACGATGCCTGGGATACATCATAACGTGATGTACACCCACATAATGTGATGAAGCTGCCATTCAGAAAGATAAAAAGAAACAAGCACAATATTTTAGATTCTGTAGCCTGTAGATATTCTTTATTTCTACTAATAGATGTATATGTATATACATACATTGTATATACATGTATATGTATATACAATATATTCATATTTTTATTGGCAGCAGAGAACTCCAAGAAAAGCCTAATCATTACTGAACAATGTAGTTCAAAACAAGTACAACACAATATATTTCCAAATACATCTGCCTGCATAAAAGTAGGGCAAAAATTAATTCAACATGTAAAACAAGTGTTTAACTCTACTCTGATAAACCAGTTTAGCTACAACTACATCCAAATTCCCTGTGTAAACATGCTTGATTAATGGTTATGGAATACAGACCCAATATAAGAAAAGAGCAACTCATTTCTTGCCTAAATCTGCCCAGAATCTTAAAAAGCAAAACTTCCCCTTTATTCTCCCAATATTCTATTCGTTAATTGCAGTTTAATCGCCTTTATCGTTAGATATCGTTAGATAATCGGTCTGCACCTGACCAGAAGCAATTAACACCCACATGTGGTTCTGCTCACACTGACAGCCTGTGTCACTGAATCATGTTCTACAGGTCCACAAGGGAGCTCTGAACATGCAAGCAATCAACACATCAGCTCACTGGGGAAAACAAAACTGCCTGTGTGGAATTTCGCCTTTTGTAGCACTGCAAAAACTGCATCAAACTGTTTTTACAAAGTAACTATACTGTTTTTTCTCTATTTCTTTGGAAGCTAAACATGGTGTTCGTACTGTTATCAAATCCAGTTCTTACTTGTTCAGAGCAACTCCTAGCTTTGAGCACCTTCCRACAGCTGTGAATTTTGTTTTATTATCTTATGTGCAATAACACTGCACAGTCTTGACCAAATCACAATATACATCAAGTCAACTGTTGCTGTAGTGCTGCAAAGCATCTTCTGCCTTATTTTAAAAGTACAGCATCCTGAGGGAAAAGGGAGTGGGGGGGCTTGTAATTGTTACGATTAGCAATCTAAAAATAAAAAGTGAAAACCACTGAATTCAAAACAGGATACTCCTCAGGAACTCGCAAAGAAAAAATAGGTGATTTTTAAAAACTACTACAGTGAAATATTTTTACATTCATTTCCTGCTGTACAAGTAAAACAGAGGAACAGGGCTCACTCTTCAGAAATTCTGAAATTGGGATAACAATTCAGCTGGCAATACCTCCAACCAAAACACCGTCCAGGTCACTTTTGCAGCATGTTTGCAGAACTGTAACTTACTACTTGGATAACCAGGAGCCCAGTTTCACAGTACAGCCACCACTGATGGGGAGGGAACTCTCTCCGCCTGTCTCTCTGGAAGTTCAACAATACATTCTTCCCACTTCCTCTAGTCTGGTTGTTCTGTTCCTTCAGAGGAAAAAAAAAATCATACTTAAAAAATGCTTATCCTATGAAAAAAAATTGCATTTTGTCCATTTAGCTCCATGAATCATCTCTGCAGCACGTCAGATGAGCACCAGTGCTGGCTTCAGGGTGGGGTGGAAGCACAGGGGCAGGAAGTGAGCAGAGCTGCTGGCTTTTAGTGACAGCTGCTCCTTGAGCCAGCTTAGCTACACCATAAAAATCACAGCCTTCAGTGCGCTTACTCCTGTGTTCATACTCCAAGTCATATGAGAATATTTCTAGACAAACACCATTTTTTACCCAAACATCATTAGTCATTGTTACACAGCAAGTGAGCAGAAAGAGATTTAAAGTTCCCAGGATGTTCCCAAAAGAGGCTGTGCCCTCCTGTACACAAGACCATGCTGGAAAAAAAGAAAAATCATTAAATTCATGACCAAAGTGGATACTTCATAACAGAGCAAAACCAGGCCCAAAAACCCCAAAACTCAATCTGCTCACAGTGCAATGTGACAGGTAGTTATATCAAATCTAGAGGAAAAGAAGAGATTTTAAAGAATGTTAACCTCAAAACCCAGTTCCTGATTAAAATGTATTAGCAATGCCTGCATACATTTATCATATTTTCTGTTATTTATATTAGTTTATTCCCATGAACATGTATCTCACAAATATATAAATGTTTGTTTCCTTGGCATTGAAATGACTGCCATCCTCATGGCTGAAACAGCCAGCAAAGGAGGAGCAGAAGGTCAGGCAAAGAGTGTCAGGAAGTGAAAAAGTTTTGATAGCAGTATCCCAAAATCCTTCCAGAGGACTAAATTTAAACCATAATCCTGTTCTGCCACTGCAACTTATTTTTTTGATTTATTCTCACATATGCTCAGTAGCAATAACAGGAGAAAAGACACAGACACACAGAAAAGCTCCAGTACAAAGTTCATCCTCTCTCAGCTTGACCCAATCTGGGATTTTCCCCACAGCCTGACTAAGTCTGAGCTTGTTTGAGCAAGCAGGTCCTGCCTGAAATACCATAACAGATGGGCTCAGGTTGACATGAGCCAGATGCTAAGAATATCTGGCATTTAAATGTTCAGGGCTTTATCGCCCATTTCCATTAATTTCAGCTGAGCTTGAACAACCCCCAGTGAGCTCAGTCTGTCCGAATCCACCTTTGTGAGCTCCTCCCCAGCTTCACTCCCTCCCCAACCCTTCTGTGTGCTCTGTCATCCTACTGGAACACTTCTTTCCTCCCCACTTTGGTTACTTGGATGGAAAACAGTACCCAAGTAAGAATTAGTCACTGTTAGGTGGTTTGACCGTCAACTAATTCTTTCAAAGAACCCCCAGTACGAATGCATATTTTTACATAAATAAAGCAGAAAATGTCCCAGACTGGACATTAAGTAAATAAGTAAATAAATAAGTAATGACTAAAACCCAGACTATATTACAAATGAAGAGCATCTTAATAAAACATTTTATTCAACTCACTGAAATGCTAAGCCATCATTATTAGTCATAACAAAAATTCATGGAGTGAAAAGTAAAAAACTAAACCCCAAGTTATATAGTTGCAGGTGAACCATTTCTGCATCTGTCTACCTATAAAACACTATGTTGTCTCCTTCCTTGAAATAAAGCATGCAGTCTCAAGACATAACAACTTTATCAAAGCCCTTTAAAGATTTTTTTTTGTATTGATTCTATTACGAGACTGTGCTTTCGGCTTTGTAGCCAGCCATTTACGAGGCAGCATCATTTAAAAAAAAAATAATTTAGTGCTATTCTTGCTGAGCATCTCAGAAAAACACATTCCTTTTGTTGTGGGCTGAATGACAACTTGCCTGTCTAACAGTACTTGTTTCTGCATCCCACAGAACAGAAGATGGGACAAAGCCCTATCACTACCCTTAAGAGATGCAGGACACAGGACAATGAGCCTGAAAATTGCCTCCTTCACTCACCTTTACCAGGAGGCCCCAGCAGCTCCCTGAGCAGTGCACACACACAAACACTACAGTGAATGCAGCACACGTGGGGCACTGGAGGGAGAAGTTGCCAGAAACAGCCAGCTCTATTCAGAGAAACTTGTCACCCTTCTCTGACTTACACCAGTTGCAGCCTTGGTACTCTTTGTTGTTGCTGTTTTTAACTAGAATGCATTATTTATTCACTTAGTTTTATGCCCAGAGACAGAAGTTAAATACACCCTGTTTGTTCCTTCTCTCTAATTACAGACCAGAAGCTACTTTTAATGCTGAAATGAGGATTACAGAACAGCTGTTAAGGAAAGAACATTTTGGCCATTAGCTGTGAAGGAAGCCTTTAGGAAAAGCGGAACATACAGCCCTGTGGTCACAGCAGAGCCAGCTTTGACTTTGTTTCATCTCTAAAGCACCAACAGACCTGAAGCCTCTGAACTGCAGGGCCTGTGCTGTAAAAATCTAATCAGCAGCCTGGTTGCTACACAGGAGGAGGTTTGTTTAYTTTTTATAAAAGTGCTACTGAAAACAGACTACACAAAACAAAGCTGTTTGAAGGGCATATTTTGACACCTGTCATAACTCAAAGGCACTGAGGTAAAGCAATGCCTTGGTTAGGAAAGGAACAACAGCCCCATGTTCTACTTAAACTCTGCTGTTTATCTTTGAGTAACCCGGACAAAATTATTCCACCTTTTACACCTTAATTTGAAGAGRTAACATTCAGCAGTAGCAACCTACACGTGGTGTGCAGGAAATATCATTACAGCATATTTATGCTGCCGTATGTTATTATTAAGAAAAGAAAAACACTTCCAAAGAAAAGATCCAGCGTATGGCTTGCCCCCCTGCCTGCATATATGGACTACCCTGTTTCTTGGCACCACAAGACAGAGCCTGGATCCTATTTGAGGAGGCTCAGGAAGATGGGATGGTGTTAGGGGTGAAAAGTCAAGCAACAACAACAGTTATTTAAAGTGATTTCCAAGTCTCTGGAGATAGCAATGATAATGATTTTTATTATGAGATAAGAGTGTTGTAAAATTCCTGATTTTTTAACACAGCATTTTTTTCCAGGTGGAAAAGTGTATATTTAAGTAACAGTAGAAGAAAATCCGAGATCTGATTTTTTTGTCTGTAAAATATAAAATTCTCTTTTTCACCACACACGAGACAGACTCTTCATGAAGTCTGCTGTAATGACCTAAGGAAGAAGTTGCACTTCCTTATTGTAATACAAGATGATTTAACTGCACAGTGGTTACAAACTATTTCACACTGTAACATCCTGTCAGTTTGGTAAATAATAATCTTGAAACTGTGCAGATGCTGGTTTAATAGATCATCTCCCTCTTCATGCAGTGTTCAGTCTTTGAAAGAACTGGTTAGCTCCTCAAATGGCGCTTTAAGGAGACTGCACTTAAGAATTTGAATATTGACTGGGTTTTAT
Source organism: Amblyornis subalaris (assembly GCA_018881555.1). Classification (NCBI taxonomy): domain Eukaryota; kingdom Metazoa; phylum Chordata; class Aves; order Passeriformes; family Ptilonorhynchidae; genus Amblyornis; species Amblyornis subalaris. The sequence goes on along the minus strand of JACAXG010000027.1, from coordinate 4,018,814 downwards.
CAGGGAAGAAAGAGCGATCTTTGGCTCAAGCAGGTCCCAGCTTTCCTCTGGAAAGCCTTGTTGGTTTAAGGAAGGTCTGTAACTCTTTAACAGTGCGCCCAARTCCTTGGAACTGCTTGTGAGCGCAGCTGCTTCTCAGAGATAGCAACAGAGCGGCAGGAGCCAGCGAGTGGCCGAGGGTCCCCCAGCACCACAGAGCCTCCCATGGCACCCCCAGCAGCTCTGCCCCGCAGCACGACCCATTCCTGCCCAGCTCCGCACACCTCAGCTCCCAGGCTSACTTCCTATGACAACAGAACTCTCTTCGGTTTACACAGAAGGGTATTTCTATACAGAAAAACCCCAAGTGACGCTTGCAATACAGACGATCTGCAGATCCTTAGTGCAGTTTGACTATTACGCTGTATTAATCTGAAGCACTGAACAAATCCAGGTAGCCTGGATCCCGTTTCAGAAAGATAAAACACAGCTTCAACAAGAACTGTAAGACTGAGGGAGCAATCCCTGGGTGAAGTGTTTCACCCTATGTTTTACAGTCTTCATAATAAGCTAAAATCAGGGCAAGTAATTCTGATAAAGTACATAATGTTAAACCCAAGTCAAAGGCGTAACACAAGAATAAATCTAAGATTTCAATTTAGAGATTTTATTGTAATTCCACGGGGAATACTGTCTTTTTCGGGATTCTTTTAATCTGAGATCGAGTGGCAATTACACAAACATCCACCTTAGCAGAAAACAGTGATCATCATCTCTAGGCCTACACCTTAAACTAATTAGCTCTCAGCCAGCACCTGCTCTTTCACTTAGCACAAGCCATGAGAACATAAATACCCCCCTACATTAGGGAATGAAGTCTCTCCCTTGTTTACTCTTAATGATGTTGACATTAGCTTCATTAAGAAAAATGTAAGAAGTTTAATGGCTGCTTTACAAGAACCCCCAATGACCCTAATTGCTGTTACTAATGGCTTTTGGAAACACAAATAACATGTTATAATGGCCATTAGAAATCCGTATTGGCTTACTGTTTTCAGAGAGGTATTCCATGTATCCCTCGGTTTCTGTCTCACGTTTCTGAATAGGGGAGAAATGTCAAGGTGTTGTGACTTTGGCAAATGCTGGTTTTAATGTCAACCACTGCAATGAAGGCTTTTTTCAGATGTACTTAGTTCACTGTAGACACAGACACACCATGAGTGCACTGTATCACAGGTCTTAACATAGACCTCAACACTTTCTTCTTTCGCCTATAGGGGGTCATAAAAAAAGTCCAGATCGGGACTTCCAACATTTGAAAGATCAGGATGCTCAAACAAACGAAGAAACCCCTCCAACACACACACAACAACCATATCCCACTGTTCGCTTATTTATTTTACTTCTGACCCAAACACAGGCATTAAACCCTCCTGGAAATTTTCTCTTTCTCTCCTGGAATCCTGCTTGCATAAAAATAGTATTGGAAATTATTCTTATTAGTCTTCAAAATATATAATAGCTACAGAATTTCTTTATAGTACTTYTCCTTTTTAGACATAAAGTAAAAAAAAGTTCCTTTTAAAAGTTTCCAGGTTCCTCTCTCACATTAACAAAAAAAACCAACCCAACAAACAAACAGAAAACCACCAATCCCCTCCTCCCCATCATGAATCTTAGCAGAAAGCAGTAAGGTCACTAATGCAGGTACATTTACATCCTATTTCCCACTATGAAGAAATTTTCATATTCATATCCCAGACAGGACAATTTATTTCCTATAATAAATCACAACCACTTCAGAATCTAACCTACAGTTTTTAGGTATATTTGTGTGGATTTCCCCCACCTTATATTTGCACAGCACTTATCACAGCACTTATCACAGCACGGTCTTGGGCCACAACCAAGAGCGTCAGGCCCTCAGTAACACAAATAAAATATAACACATCTGACAGAAGAAACACAGACTTCTATGCTGAACCAAATTCAAATATTACACTGCATATTTACTTTGCGTGTCTGAAAAGGGTTTCAAAGTGTCTCTGCCAGTTCTCAGCACTTGTGCTGACCACATCCTTACTGGTTATGACAGAAATCTCAGGCTTAACAGACTTGAGTATGGTCCCGGGTCGTGGATGATGATATGCCCCTGTTCTAGGATATCCTTCATTTGCCACTGGCAAACACGAGATCCCAGCAATAATGATCCAACGTTGCACTCTACGTTTTAAAGTGTTTTAACCCTTTTATTAACGCTTGTTATAAAAATGCCACAACACATCCTACGGAGATTAAAAGTAACTTACCTATTCAGCAGTAAAAAAGACACAAACTAAATTTCTGCTGATATTTCAAGATTTCCCTGGTATTTAAATATCCCCTTCAGCAATTTAAAGCCCTATTGTGCTAAAAAAATTGCAAGCCAAAAAGGATCCGAAATACTCTGTACTAAGAAGCAGCCAGCTTTTGGCTTTTAAGTGCAAAAGACAACTCCAAACTTCTCCATTCTTGCGGCGCACGCCAGTTCTCAGGCTTCGCAGCTTTACCAAATCCACCTTTTATACTCAAAATAAACTTGGAGAAAAGGTGTGTGGACCTGAACGCTTGTTCGCTGTTCTCAAGTGTATCAAGTGGTGTCATACCAGGTAGTAAATAACCATTATACGCCAAACCTATCGAGCCTTCGACCCTTTTAATTTCGTGCTCCGCGGTGCGCGACCCCGAGCCCTCACCCTCCCGGGGCATCTCCCTTCCCGGGGCCGTGTCTCACCTGCGGCCGGCGGAAGAGCAGCAGGCAGCGGGTCGGGGCTGAGGCTGAGGCTGGGGCTGGGGCTGAGACCGGGCTCTGCTGCTGCTGCTTCTGCTGTTGCTACTGCTGCTGCTCCTCCTCCTCCCTTCGCCCGAGGTGTCTCTGGGGCCCGCGGAGCCTCCCCGGCGCGGCGGGGGCGGGACCGGGCGGCATCGCCCCTCCTGCCGCCGCCGCTGCCGCTGCTCCCGCTGCTCCCGCACGGGGGACGCGGGCGGCACCGCCGAGGGATCGCCCCAGACCCGCCCCGGGGGCTGCCCTTCGCCTCTGCCCCGCTCGGGGTCTGCAGGTCCCGTCCGGCACGGCTCGGGGGTGTCCGTGTGTCCCCACATCAGCATTCACCCTCTGCAGGGGCGGAAACAAAATTTCTGCCCAGGGGTCTGAAAAACACAAGAGTTTACAGCCATCTTTTTTACGTCTGGCCACCGTGGTGGAGGTTCCGGCAGGACTCCCTGCCGGAGAAAAGGGACCTGACGGTCACCGCGGCCACCCCACGGCACCAGATGCCCACTGCTCCGCTGACCTGAGTCCCCCAGACTGCTCCGTGGGAGCTGCACTGGGCTGGCAGTGATTCCTCAGTGCAGCAAGCCTTGAACGTAAGGCCGCTAATTCAGACGGAGCCTGACTCTACAGCACGTTCAGTCCAACGCAAAGCTCACTGGAGGCAATAGAAGGAAATGCTGATTTCCATGGACTTTTGGATTAAGTTGATCTGTTCGTTAGTCAGTGGCAAGCGCACGCTGTCCATGGCAGGCAGGTGTGTGCCCGGCTACCCGCAGCTACAACCACGTTAGTCATCCATGCACGTACTATTACTGCAGCAATACCTTAGTAACTAAACACGACTTGTGTCTGTGTCCTGCCAGCCAGTCGGTGCTTTCCACACTCAGCAGGCCCGAGTGATGTGCTAGAATTGACTCTCTCAGAAGGAGCAGCAGCTCAGTGCACACACCACAAGCAGGACAGCTTTTTATCACTCTCCAAGCTCCTGTTCCAATAGTGGTGGGCAAATAGGAAAGGCCGTGTTGTCTGAGACTGCCCAGCCATTAGGATGCTCTTGGGCCGTTGGAGCTGGGAACCTCGGAAAGGAATTTAAGTCCAGTTTCAGCAACGTGAGACAATATAAAAGGAATACAGCTGGAGAAGCCGTTACRTACCTGAGGCACAGGACTGTGCAGCAAGTGAGCTGGACTCTGCTTCTCTGATCCCTGCTGAGCAACACTTTTATGTGCAGTCTTGAGCAAGGTACCTAATCATACCTAGGTCTTCCCGTTCCTGCTTCGGACATCATGTCCAAAAGCACTAGGAAATTACTGGAGCATTCAGATGGAGGCAGTGCATAGGCTACTCAGACCATTTCTTAGGAGAGAGGAGAAGAAGAATCTTCCAGTAAAATAAATGTTAAAAAGAATTGCCTTCAGTGAAAGTTGGATTAGATAACAAGATTTGAAAACTGCAGGAAATGGAAAATACATTGTTCTGCTGAGATCATAAATGGAGTAGTTTCAGAACAGATGGACTCAATTTATCACTTCATCAAAATTTTGTGGACCTTCCGAGCATACAGATTGCTTAACATCATTTCTGTATACCCACAACAAGTATTTGCTATCCCAGAGTAAGATCTAAATTTCCTGCATGATTCAACACGACTGACATTGTAGGGGGGTTTTAATGGCAGCAGCTCCAAACCATTCCAAGTGCTGTATGTACTCTGCTGTGCAGATTACTCTTCTACTGTTGGCAATTACTATAACACATTTTTAGCAAAATAGATGTAAAAGAAAAAAAAAACACAAAAAAGTATGGAAATTAATACCCAGTTAACTGTCTCCTGCATACGTTACATACAGACTTCCCTTGCTCTTTTTTCTGCTGTTTAAGTTTCTCTCAGCACCGGCAGCTGAAGTACAGCCAGGGCTGCTTTTCACAAAGGCAGATGCTACCACCCCTTACTGGAGAGCACCTGGCACTGCTGGGAGCCTGCTCAACGCCACTGCCCAAGCACAAGCTCCTGTCCTGGGTGAGAAAAAGTGACAGCAACTCACCCGTACTTTCAGTGGCTTATCTTTTTGCCCCTATAAATTGATCTAAAACAAATTTCCTACGCGTATGTGATAGCTGCAAATGTCTGATACTGTGAAAATATAGTCCTTAATTGGAGGTCCATCTGAAATGATGTTGTCCAGATTTGAATACAGCAATCCCTAGGGTTGTATTTGCTTCTGTAAAAGCGTTCTTCACAGACAAACAAGCACTACTATTTTCGACTTCTTGCTTAGAAAAACATCCAGCAGCTCTACAATGATAAGTACATATCAAATGTAGAAGTATTAAACACACAAATCTGATCTTTCTCAAGATTGAACTGGATAACTATAATGTATCACAAATAATTTTAGAGATTTAGTTAAAGTGCTACACATTAGCTGTTAAAAATCTAATAAAATAAAATTTTAAATTTTCTGTTTGTTTCTAGGTAGGATGTTTAAAACAAATGTAGTTGCAAACTGAGTTATAGAGCATTACAGAAGTCTGCTTTGCACAATTCAGATGTGTGCTTCAATGTAAATTGCCATAGTATGGAGGGCCATGAATCATTATGAAACAGAGAAAGATSTCTATTTTTAAAAGAAGCAGAGAGAGAAAAACAGAGTAAACTTCAAGTATAATTCTTGGGAGTTTACATTTTTCTCTTAATAAGTCATTGTGGCTTGAATCTACCTTCAGTGTGTGCATGCTTGTACTACTCATAGCAGTAAAAGGGATGACAGCATTTGGTCCCAGCAAGTTGCTTCTAAATAATTTTATTTGCAAAATGTTTCAGCATTCAGATTTTCAGTGGCTCCCATAAATGAGTCAGCTAGGACTCAGAGAACGGTTGATGGCCAAATAAATATATGACAAAAGCAAATCAGAAATATAGTTATAACCTCAAAAAGTATTGTTTTAAACCTTTAGGAAAATTTGAAAATTAATATAGAGTGGACTGTTTTGTGGGTTAGACATTATATAAAGCCACACAATGTGTTAAGTGGTACTTCTAAAATTAGCAGGTAGACTTTTAGTATATTCACTCCTTTTAAATATTCCTTTGACATCCTGCAACACCACAGCAGGTAGCATTTAGGGTAGCATGCTTCACCATGCTGCCTTTTTGTAGTTCCTCAAATACCCAGAAACAATGACCAAGACAACCTTAATTTCTGCTTTTCTTCACTAGTTTCATGATTCTGATTCAGAAAGCCAGGAATAAAATATTGTTTTTAATGAATGCTACAGTAGCAAGTATTTATTAGAACATTGTTTGTTTGTTTTGGATGAGATTTAGCATCTATTTACCAGTGTGCATCCACACACACTCCACTCTCTTTGGCCACTGATCAATTTAGAGAATGAGGCAAACAAGTCGAGTAAATTATTTGCTATTTCCTGCAAAGATACCTAATAATAGAACAATCCCAACGTGCTAGGCACGACATGCTTAGAAAGGATGTAGTAAGACATTATTTTGAGCTGCTACATTGCTGTCACCCTCATTTACAGGGCAATATTAAAATCAATTGCTGAAGACCATTAAGTTTATGCTGCTAAATGCAGGAGCATCTCACTGCATCAGCATGGCTAAAGAAGAGGCAGAGTTTCACTGCTGTTTCATGGTTTGCATTGTGAGCCCTTGCATCAATCGAACAAACTTTGGGGAATAATTTGCTGCTTTCTGTAAACAGAGCAATAGATGTCATACATGCTTCTTTAGGGACATGAAAAGCCATTCAGGTTTCTTGTCCTATTTGGTATTTGTTTTAGAGTTGTCAAACACTCTTAGCTGACTTGGAATGACAATCATGTTTTCTAGCATTCCAGATTTCATGAAAGCCAGTGCGACTTAATACTACAACAGTAATTTCTCCAAAGAAAACTTCTAGGCAATGCAAGCTTACAGCACTGGGAAATGATAATTAGGGAAGGTACCAACAGTGCAAAAAAGTGTGTGACTGAGGAGCTTATACACTGTTTCCTAGAGGAACTGAAGGACTTAGGAATTCAAGTCCCACCACCTGCAGCTCCAGAGCCTGGCGTAGGAGGTTTTGTTTAACTTCTTGGATTAACAATCAAAAAACCATCTCTATCTCCTCTCCTGTTCATGCTTAAGATTCTTTCACCAGAACAAGAAAATGCACTATTCCTTGAAAAATCAGTGTCTGGTTAATTGCTCAAACATTTTTACCTGTACCCGCAGGTGTGATTTGTACTGCACCGAGGGCTGGAGATCAGACTGGGCTTTAAATCTTTCTGTATACTCCAGTTGACCTGTATTAAAATGGAACTTTGTCCTCTACAAATTGAATTACTCTCAACAACGACAGAAGATCGGGTCTGTGGCTTCCTAGAAAACTGTTAGATGGTCTTCATTGAGGAGTCACTCTTTTTGTAAATTGGTAAGTTACACAAGAAAGGAAAATAAATTAAAGGAGGGCCATTTCCCTATGAGGTGCCCTAACGCTGCAGGTGGAGTTTGTCACAAAATGGAAGATGTTATTGATTTAAAGAACACAGAAAAGAACAGATCGTTTCATGTCCACAGTAAATAATGAAACTATTTAGCTAACTGTTTTCAATTTGCACTTTCAGTATCTCTGCATTAGTAGCCGGGAGGGTATACTGGAAAGAAAAGAAGAATACTTTGGAAAAATCAGTAAGGAACAAATGGACTATGTGTATTATTAGGAGAAAATGGTCTTACGTAAATTGGAATACAATCCTAGAACAGAAAGTTTTAAAAGAATCCACTAGGAAACATGGATTTACTAAAAAAAATACACAAACCAAAAAACACCCAACCGCATTACAAATCAATTTTAAAAGTGTGTGGACAAACTTCATCCGATTACATCAATGTAGCCCTATAATATTGAAACCAATGAAGTAAAAATTATTTCTATTACCTGAGGATGTAGCCTTTTATGTTATCTCACTGAGCTTAAGGAAGTAGCTTACTTCTTGAAGAGCAGTTTACTTAGACCACAATAGGGATTTTAAAAGAGATAACACAGAGCAAGTACATAACCCTCCCTTTATTTTCCTTTATGCTGACAAATGGAGTGTGTTTTCCTCCAAGGGATTGTTATTTTCAACAAAGCAGTATAAGAACTGTCCCAAGTGATGGATGGTGTCACTTAATTGCACACAAGACCAATACAAGAAAACATCCTGGTAACACTAGATATATTGCTATTAAATATGGGGCAAGGATGTTTTAAGAGTCTGTCTCACCTCAGCAGATCAAACAGCTGACAACTGGTTAATTTGGTGTGTGAAGGCAAACATGGTCTAGGGCCAGTCTTTGGACCCCTGACATGAAGGGATGGAAAAATTAAAGGAGAACAGGATAAAATTGCCATCACTGAAATCAGTGGAAGAACTCCCATTAAATTCAACAGAACCAGGCTGTTAGTGGTAATTCTTGGGGCAGGACAAAAGACTAACCTCAAATTTCCAACAGCAAAAGTTTCTCTCCTTTGCAATAAAATCTTAGAATTTATTGATACAGTAACATTAAAATTATGTTCATATTGCATCTTCACTGTTCACTGTGTACAACACATTATTAACCGAAATCAGCTGGGCAGTGATTAATTTCATGAGATAAAGATTGTCTAGTTGCTTTAGCATGTCCACGTGATAGTTGGTTGTACTGGTATTGTTATGATAAAATTTTTCCATATGGATAGACTATCAAACTGGGAAGAAATCTGGCTAGATTTTAACAGGACTATATCAAAAATAGATACTCTCTGTTTTTTAACAACGATTCATCCAGCTCATAAAATTTAATCTCAAGCAAGGCCAGCAGCCAGTTTGGGATACAGGACAGCTGTCATTTGCTATGCAGCCCAGATGAGGCACAAAGGTAGGAAAAACATGTAAAAACTGAGGACACTGATGAGGACAATAAACAAGAAATGAAAATAAATAACTTTCCAATGATGACATCTGAGAAATAAACATCAGTTCTAATTTACGTCCTTTTAGTATATCACCAGCTCCTCACAATCGTTTATTATAGTTTTCCTCCACTAAGCAGCACCAGAACATTCACACTCTCCCAAATGTACAAATACAGTAATTATAGTTCACAGCTACTGTTTTTTTGTGGACAGTATTATACGTCTAAGTGTGATAACTACAAAAAGAATTACATAACACAGAAACTAGAGAACTAGCATTATTTCATGACTTGTTATTGCTTCCTAATTGCTTTTACTTCAAAAATACTAGTCTAAAATTGTAATTTAAAGTATCACTCTATTCAATAGAAATAAAGTGCAGTAATGCATTTGAAGATTCAGGTGTTGTTTCGGTTTGTTTGGTTTAAAATCATGCAAGGTCCATGCAAGGTAAAGTTACCAGACCGGCGCTCTCTGTAACTGCAAAGGTTGGATTCGTTCTTTTTCAGGTTAATGCTTCAGCTTCCAGATTCCCAACGCCTGTATTTGCCTGTACTCTCCAAGAAGTTTATTCTGCTTCTGCTAGACCATGATGGCTTTGTTCTAAGAGCTCAGAAGTACTGACTGGGTACAAAGCCCTTGGTGCAGCCGAGCAGGTCGGGAGCAGCGTGCGCTGGCCGTGTGGTCTGCCCCAGCCAAAGCTGCCCCCATGCACCACAGAGAGAGGCCAGGGCAGCCTCTTCCTTGGAGCCAGGACTGCTCTTACCCACTTGCCTTTTGACCCTAATAATGTGCAATTTTTTTTTTTGCAACAAAGTTCAGTTTTCTCAGCTATACCTTTAGAGTAGTGGGTACTTACTAGTACCTGCAGATGCTCCTGTCTGCATACAAACATCATAAAACAGGAGCCTTCAAACGACCTTCTGTAGTTGGAGTTGGTGGCTTAGGCACTGCACAGCAGTGATTCAGTATGTGGCTCACACTGCAGCTCAGACATAGCTGGCATTTTCAGCAATTATGCTTTATGATGTTATCTTGATGGATAAAAGTTGGTATCATAATATCAGTTTAGTAAGACACTCTGGGATGAAAAAAATCTTATAGAAATAAGTACACCATTTTATAAGTTATTCCTCCCGTGCACTGGGAAAAATTTTGAAGAGGAAAAGCAAACATGCATTGAAGGAAGACAATATGAAAGATTTCTACCTGCTGTTGGGTTAGCCATTGATTTTTCTGACTGAGAATGTCTTTTCATAGTTACTGATTACCAGGCAACCACAAAGGAGCTTGATTCAAGATCCACTATAGTGAAGAGTAAAAAAAACCCAACCCTGCCTTAATCAGTCTCCCACTTATTGTAAAATGAACAACAGTCCTGTTTGGAAATAGGTCACAGGAGGAGGGAAATGCAAACAGCAACCATTAATGCATATTTCACCTAAATCACATCATGTTATTTTTGTAAGAAAAATATTTCTTCACACTCCTGGTGCAATAATCTGTTGTGTACAGACCGTCAAGATGGATTTGTTTGGGGATTTTGGTTTTAAGATGGGAGCTTTAAGTTCAGAACAGATATTTTTGTGTTACATTGCCAGGGAGCACGAAAAAGCAATTTGAACCAGGATTATTTTCAGATTTCATTGTCACCAAATCTAGCACAGTAGATGAACTCTAGACCTGGGAAAATGCAGCTGAGAGCACAGATTAGTTTCACTAATAGCTATTCAGAAGCATTTGATTGCTTAATGATCTTTAAGCTCAAGAGTCAAACATTGCTTCATACAGAAGCAAAAGTAGTTTTGTATACCCACACAAGAGCATTTTATTTATTTTAAACAAGCAAAGCACTCACCAAATGTGCACTCATGGTTCCTCAGACTCCTCTACCACCACACAAATGCATTCTTTGCAAGCCAGCTCTTGCATACAGCCAAGTGGTTTTTTCTGCCAGTTTTGCACTATGGGAAAGTAGGACTTCATTATACAGAAGGACTTTAAAAAAAACAGCCTTGCACCCCAACATTAGTTCACTGAATAATTTACAAAGACACTAGCTTCAAATACGAATATATGAGGGTAAGGGGATGTACTCCTACTTCAGCCTGCTCAATCAATGGGTTTTGTGATTTATTTTTCTTTAAAAAGCTGCTGTAGCAGCAGGAAATATTCTTCTTAAAGCACCACTGATCTGCATCCCCTTTGTGCTTCACCATAACCTGTTGGACAGGACTTGATAAATGCCACATTTAGCACCAAACCTCTGGGCAACAAAAAACAAAGGGTGGGCTCAGAGTTGAAAAAGGATTAGGAAACTCAATGCAGCAAGTTTCAAATATCAAGAGCTATTTAAACCTGCTGCAGAGCAGAGAAAGCTTCAACAAATTCACTGCTCAGGCCTTCCGGTATCCCACAAGTAATGCCTGAGCAAAGGGACTCACCAGAAGCCCCACAGCACCTCATTTTCACACATCTTGGAAACAGAACGATGGCATTCCTCCATATGGCTTGTATACAGAGCATATCCCAAGACTTTTTGTCTTCCTCTACTTATATGTGTACCAAAGTGATTTTCAAGATCCCATCAGCTTTTAACAACTAACTTGCAGCAAAATAAAATTGCCATTCTTTTTCTTGCCCAGTCTCATCCATATCCTGCACTGCTACAGGAAGGAGCAAATGGGAACAGGCCATCTTTAAGCTGGCTATTGCCAAGAGAAAGGCCCACTGGGCAGCATGGCCCAAGTGTCCAACAAAGGCACCACACTTCTCTCTTAGAAGTTTTTGGAGTCCACGGAGTGATAAAAAGGTCATGGCGGGTGAATCACTAAATATACAAAAAATTAAAATCAAAGCTGTTTAGAAACAGCTGATGTAAATATTAGAGTAGTCTGAAATGTACATTAATTTGATCTCGCACTACCTTGCACAAGTAACAGCCACTTCCTGGCTCTTTCCATTTCCTTTCCAAGCAGATACTTGACAGAAACTTTGGGCTTGTAAAAACACAAAAAGCCATTCCAATTTTAATACCTGTGTTACTCAGGACATTAAGTAACTTGCAAAGGACTTGGTGTTGGATATTTCTTTCCCCGGGATCATCTCAAACATCCTAACAATCAACTCTTAAGGTTAGTTCATCAGGCTCAGAGCAAATTACCACGGGGAAGAGCCTAAGAGTACTTCGGCACAGCAAAATCTACAACCCTGATGAAATTAAGCACCACAGGAACAGCAAAGCTGTTTTCAGCTTGTAGATGAAATCATGAATAATGTATCTCTCAGAACTGCTACTAAATGACTCCTGGCAATACAGTCAAGACACATTTACATTTAGGTCACTGCACTCAGAAGATATTTTTGAAGAAGACTTGGGAAAACACTACAAATTAGCTAGAATATAAAGCTCTCAAAATCTGCACTTTCAAGACAGTTTCAAGACATACTAAACTTGATTCTTAGAAAATTATTTTGCATTGTTAAACAGAAGAATCAAGTTCTAGGAATCAGCAGAATAATCACTGCTTGCCCTTTAACATTAGTTGGAATAAATGAATTTATTTTTGTTACAGGCCCTAAATAGGTAACTATACTCCCTTCTTGAGTAACTGCACACTTTGTAATCTCCTATAGCTTTTACTCTTTAAGAGATAGAGTCAAACATTCAGTTTTAAGGTCTATCATGAGTTTTAACATCCATCAAGATGTCAAATGGCTGGCTGCATTTATTTACAATACATTTCCCAGGTAAGACTATTTTCTAATCAGTTGCTCATGTTATATTCAGAATACACTCATGATGACCCCAGATATAAAATGGAAAAGGTCCATTTTGAAAGTACATAAAAAAAGTTGCCATCAGCTGTTGGACTACTAATTATTTTCAAAAGATTAACTTCTAGGAAAACAAGTTTATTTTTTGTATTTAAAAACCTGAGCTGTAAATAATGAGGAAACAATCACGTTATGCCCCACAAACAGGAAAATTTACTTACATTTCAGCTTCTTTTCTGCCAGAAGACAACAAATACATCATTTTTAACTATAAACATAATTTGAACAGTTGTGGGTTTTTTTAATTAAAAGACCCTTAGCAAATCAATTTAATGCCACACTGGAAGAGATATAAACATTTCAGCTTATTTATGTATTTCCAATGATCTCTGGTGGACTACCAGAGGCAAGACTACCAGAACTTCCAGCGTGTGCACGAGTCCCTACTGGGTTTTGCAAGGAGAGATGGTAAGAAGAACATACTTCAGTAGCACCAGCCGTGCCTCAGGAACTGCTGAACACGGATTTTAGCTGAAAGTCAATCCAATTAACTCTTGCATAGTTCTACACACCCCCTCTCAGTGTGGCAGCTCTGAGCAGCTGCTCCCTGCAGCTGGAACACCCACCCCGAAGCCAAGTTGGAAAGACAAAGAAAATGGATCCTTCCACAAGTTTCCTATGTATTGTGAGGAGGAAAGTTAGACAAAAATCATACATTAATAAACCTTTACACACGTATATTCTTCCATTTATTCTCAGGCATACAGCCTCTGCTCCAGCTCTCCTGAAAGGAAAAACAGCACACCAGGGCCACTTGAACAAAATCAGCTTCCAAACTCCAGGCAGAGGGGCCCAGTACTGAGCTGGGGAAGGACCCCGACACTACACAAAACATTAGTGGGGTAACTCTTTCCACAGTGCTGTGAGGGGGAAGACAGGGTGTCAAGAATGGTGATAAACTGCAGTAGTTAGATTAAACATTTATTTTTCATATATTCACAAAATCTTCACAAAAGTATTGAAACTCAAAAAGGAATTAGACTTGAGTCAAATACAGAGATGAAATGTACAAGACAAATGAGCAGGCAAACTAAAAGGTCTTGAAAGTATTTTACTTCAGATTGAAAAACGAACAGTTCAACTGTTCCGTTTAAATAAAGTTTTGCAAGATATACAGTATTTTATGAATACAATGCTGGTCATTTGAGGCAATGTAAAATACCTCAATTTTTCCTTCATGCTTTTTTTTTTCTTTTTTTTTTCTTTTTTTTTTTTTTCTTTTAGAAAGATACTGTTTACCAAAAAGAAACTTGAGCAGTCCAGGAAAAGCTATTTTCCATTAAATTTATGAAAACCATAAATTGAGGCAAACCTAAGATTCCCAATGGAATCAAGATTATCTTCCCGCTACCACCACCTTAAAATTATCACATGCTTATTGGAACACTAATATCTGCACCCTAGGAGTACATTTGCTTTCAACAATGAGGGTGATTCTTTTAAAAACACTTCAGTGTGGTAAATGCGATACAGATCTTTGCAAGTATTAAGTTTTGGAACAGTTTTGCTAATAGCAGCTAACAATACTGGATTAATATAATTTATAAATAATTGTTCCCTAAGCGGTGAACATAAGTCTACACATTCACAATAATCTAAAACAAAATAAATAGTGACTATGCATAATGTGGTACAACTTCTACTAATTTCTATGAACAAAAGCTGAACATCTTGATAAAATTATCTGATCAAATTAAAATATGAATCTAAAAATTAAAAAAATTGTCAAATTAACATCACTTAAGCTTAGTGTTGGAGTAAATGTTATGACTTTCTGTATTTTTGGAATACATATATTTTCCTTTTTGAAGTAAAACACTTTAACACATTGAAAATGTTTATTAATTTTAGTGATGACATCAGTTCTGGTCTTATTTTACTTTAAAAATCATTGCACTCATTAGCGCCCATAAAGGTCCGGTTGGTTTGTAGTATTCTGTAACTGTATATAAAAAGTTTCTCAAAGCTAACAGTACTTTTTATAAAAGCATCATCTCAGAACTGCTGCATTTAATACAGCCACATATGCCAAGTACAGACTTTCCTCTTTAAAGAAATATGTGAAAGTAAATGCCACAACTCTCTACACTGAAGTGTCCCAACTCCTGTTCCAAACTATGCCTGTGAGTGCAATTATACATTTCTTTCGCATTCATGGCATCAAAGGTACTGCAACCTAGACTTGTAATGTGACTGAACCACACACATGTGGAGTTTAAATGAAATGATAACTAGGTCAATGAATACTATGACATATGAAAGGTTTGGGTCTTTAAGGCAATACAAAGTATATTTTGTTATTTGAAATTGTTTTGTTTTGTTTTTAATAATTAAGTGTAAATATAAAAATGCCTAAGAGGGGAGTGAGAAAAAAATACTTTAATTGTAAAATTTACTTAAAGCTTCAACAGTTATCATCTCCTACAGGAGTTAGCAAAAATATAAAAGACAAAAAAACCCAGACCTGGAAGGGGGAGGAAAGGCACAAACAAGGAGGCATGGGATTAAAGCAGCCCAGGAATGCAAACGTCTGTAACAAACTGAGTTTTGTTGTTTTGTTTTTTTAAAACCAAAAAAAAAGAAAACAATCACCACCATCAATCAAACAAAAAAAACCCCAAGTGGCCTTATCTGTTTCTTTAAAAAAAAGAAGAAAGAGTTGAGGAGAGACCACTAAGGGGAGGAAGAGAAGGATGCAACTATAAAACCCCATTGCCTGAAATGATGGCACTCTAGAAAACAAGGTGAAGGTTACTTCTCAGAGATGACAAGCTCAGTGTCTACACAAAGTACATGTACACTTTATACAAATGAAAATCTTCATTTGCCACCATAAACCTTTCTTTCAGAGGAACAGCTTTTGCAGATCAAATGTTCTATTAGATCTTTCAAATGCCAAGAAAAGAAATTCTGAGCAATATAACTAGTAATGTCTCTTTATATGGATGTTAAGATGACAATTCAGATTATTTTCCAAACTAATCCTGAGAAAAATTTATGTTTACAATTTAAACAGTAATGTTATGTAAAAAGTATTAACAAATCCACTATTACAAATGTCAGTTTTCCTATATGGTCATCTATATATACACAATAAAATGGTAAGTATATGCAAAAATAATTAAAAAATCATGCACAAATTACTTTCACCTTTAAAGGCTGGGTTTCCCTCAAAATACAATTTTTTGCCTTTTTTTTCCTATTTTTTTGTGTTTTATTTGTCTGTTACCACCCCCTAGACACACTGAGTACTATCTCTACAGGTCAGCATGAGCTGATGGGAAATACATTTATTTTACATTCAAGCTTTTATATCCTAAATGACCCTGTTGTAGCATATGACTTATCAAATGAGCAGCCTTTTTCCTCTTTTTAAAAAAAATATTTTTTCCTTTTTTTTTTCTCCATTTTTTTCTTTTTTTTTTTTTTTTTTNTTTTTTCCTTTTTTTTTTCTCCATTTTTTTCTTTTTTTTTTTTTTTTTCCTTTTTTTTGCAGTGATCAATCTTCATGTTCCGTTCCGTGGCGAGCTGGGAAAAAAAAATGCAGTTGCTAATCTATGTCTGAACAGTCTGAAGCTCCAGAAGAGATCCAAGGAGTCACTATCAAACTATCCTGTAGCATGAGATCATTGCACACAGAAGAACAGTCATAAAGTAGGCAACTATCTACAAAGGTCTGACAGGGCTGCATCCCTCTTGTGTTTCCTCTTTTTGCCGTGGAAAAACTGATGGTGTGATTTGCTGCCTTGATGTTGTTTGTTTGTGACTGAGGTACCGTGGCTTGAGTTTGTTGGACCTTGGAAGCCTTTGTTAGAAGAGCGAAATAACCGTGCAGATCCGTGCTGTGAAACAAAGAGAAGATGGTAAATCCGTGCCAAAAGGGAAAAAAGCATGGCAATACACATCCCTGCTTCTGGATAAGGAGGATGTTAACTTACGAAAACATGACACTTCAAAAACTTGCTATGGCAGATGAAGCCTGGGCATTGCTGAGACAGCAGCACAGCACTGCCGATCTCCCACTTTGGTGGTTGCAAATGTTCATCTCTAGCCCCAAATGTTCATCACTGCTCTGCTCTAGGTCCAAAGAGAAGAGCAGAGCACTTGGAATTTTGGAAATGATAAAGCTGTTTTACAGAAACGTCCACAATCCAAGACAACAGAGGAAGATTAGTCCTGGTTGAGACTTGAGCAATCTTATATTGCATCTTTTTAGAGATGTAGGATATCTCAGACCATGAACATTCACATTCCAGCCAGGCATAGCCAGGGCCTTGTGTGTGACCTCTCTTGTGAGAAGCTAGAGACAGTTCATCAGCAAATAGGAGGCATGTCTCCAGAATTATTTTCAGGAATAACATCCCAGAAGATTCTGGACTACGTATCAAACATAAAAGTTCTAAATTCTAAAAAAGTATAAAAATTCAAATTGTATATAGAGGCATATAATATTACCAGAATATTGAGTTGCCATAAAAGCATTCCTCAATGTGGGAAATCTCCTAAATGCATAAGCTCTGGTAGGTGTCATCATAAAGATATTTGTCTATAGGGGGAAATTAGAGGGAATGTCATGTATCAGCAAAGAATCTTCACCTCCCTTAAGGGAAGACAGCTCAACAGCTAACAGAGCAGCCAGTCAGAGTTCTAAACATACATTTTTGCTAACCATTTTTCAGTGAATGTAGGTAAGTCTCAGTTCTCAAATCCTGCAATCAAAACTGGACTGACATGCTTTTTGGAAAGAGGAAATGGGTGCAAAACAGCCATATACTTCTGGCAAATCTAGGTGGCCCAAAACAAAGTCAGTCCAATTTCATCTGGTTTAAGGCTGGGAAAGCCATGGCTGCAAATTCATCTGTGCAAGCTAAACAGAGAACCAGGTAGCTTTAGACACAATTATTGCTGAAAGCTTTGTAGTGGGATAAAAGGGAGGTGAAAAACTCGGTGTTCCCTTTCCAGAACAAGTTACCCCTCCATGGGGAATATGTGTAATATTCAATAACCTACACAGTTGTTGTCTTCAAACATTTCACAAACCTGAGATTTGTTCGTGTTGCTGGATGTATTGGCTGTTTGGCTATTTTGTGTTTTCCCACTTGACTGGGAGGATTCCAGTGACACTTCTTGTGACCCCACTCTGTTTGTGGTAGACTGACGACAACTCAATTGTTTAGAGGTTTTGCAAGGTGTTCCATCAGAATCCTTCAGGAAAATGTAAAGGATTAGTGAATTTTTCTTAAGAGTGAGTTTTTCTAAAAGTGAGCTTTCCTTTAAAAATAAAGCTAACAATGGACAAAACTTAAAACTTGTTTATTTTACTAGATATTAAAATTCTTTCAATCCAGAATTCTTATTGGGTAAAACAGACAGATTTAAAAATGTACTGATGTGTAATTTTGGTTTTGAGATTTGCCTTTTATTTTTTAAACAGAATTCCCAAACAGATTTTTTTCAAAGCTTTTGGCCTGTTTGGCTTTTAAAGCACGTGGTTTAGAACTATCAGTCTCTTTTGCCTTTGAAATACAGTTTTCCCAGAGAAAAGAGGGCTATGGAACTTTGTGTCTACTATATTCACTTTCTACATGTATTGTGGCAAAAACACACTGCAACTTATATGTGTAGAAATTGCATAAGAGTTAACATCTTATGCAAGTTAGGATTCTGGATGAATTCACTGACTAGGATTGTGAGCTTCCAAAATGTATTTTGTGGCAATATAAATCAGAGGGAAAAAACCCAAATAAATTTAAAAAGGCAAAGTCAGAAAACCTTCAGTACTTACTACATCACTAGAGCTGGACAGCGTAGATGACGATGATGATAAAGGACCTGATGAAGAATTTGAAGAATGTTTACTAAGTGTTTCCGAAGTTTTATTTCTAGGTTTTCCCAGTGCTTCATTCTCTTCAGCAAGATTATTGTTGCATTTGTCTAGCTGCTGAGTATCTACTATCAAGGTTACTCCATTACCTAGTAAAAACAAAACAGAAGCATCACCACACATTAACTGCTAAAATATGTTGCCTTGGGGTTTTTTAATATACCCCTTAAGATACATAACATGTGTTACATCCCACAGGACATGCCCACATCTGCCCACATCCACACCCTAAATCTATGCAGAGACGGGTGTATACCTGAGTGTGTGAACTTCAGGACAGCACCTCCCAGAGGGGTGGTGGCTTCCTGACAAGATCCATTAATGCCACTGAGCATTACCCATGGCTCGAGACGGAAATTAGAGACATAAGACATGGAAGAAGGTAGTAACAAAATTCAAATGTGTTGCTTTAGATTGTTTCATGCCACACAGCACTCATATACATAGGTTTAAATTCTGTTCCTATACGCCCAATACTCAGCAACTCCCATTTTTCTTCTGCTGGAGCTGCTAGGATCAGAAAAACTCCAAATAAGCCTCATGCTTTGTATGATTTCCTACACTGAAAATATAGAACTCTCACATCTCACTAAGCTCTGCCTTAAAAAAAAAGAATTGGAACTTTAAACTATATCAACAAGGCAACCACTCTAACTGTCACCATTAACTTCCTTATATGGGGTTTGTTTTTTTTGAAATTGCTGATAAGACACTTAGGAGTTAGAGATTTACATAATGTCCACGTGTTGCCTCACTAGCTGTATTTGCATGTAGGAATGCAGGAGCTCGTGGGACTGAACACTGGTTGTCTGCCATTCCTGGGGTACAGCAGGGCCACAAGGGCCTGCAGGCTGCCAGAGCAGGAATGGCACAGAGCACATCCAGCTGACAAATCACTAAAGCAGGTTTTAAAAACAAATAAACAAAATCCCAACCTAGCCAAAAGACTGGGTAGTTGCACATCTTCTCTGATTAATTGCTAACAAGAGGACACTTCTGATAGGCAACATTCTAAAATGAATTGGAGAGTATTAAAATTAATTTTAGGTTGAAAACTTCTAAAGAGCAGATACACCTGCACCAGAAGAGGGTGGCTGCTTAAATCAGAAGATGAGCAACGGATTAAAGGTGATTTTAAAGGCCATTGTCACCAAGCTCTCTGGCTAGATTTTGTGTGTTTCCATTTGTTAAAAACAAGAATCATGATTGGTATTGCAGCATTTTTCTGTTTAAAAGACTTATTCCACTTATATAGTCAATCCTCGTTTAAATATTGCTTCTATACACGTATGATATGTTAGACTTTAAAATGAAAAATAAAAAACCTAGAAGTTAAGGATTCAGGTTTAAAATAGCATTCCCAGTAATCCTTTTTAAAACCTTGTCCGTATTTAAAGGGCAAAGGAAGTGTGACAGTGACAACGTGGTAATTTAAACTGGAAGTTTTTCCAAAGTCTCCTTTTGGAAGACAGTACTCTTTACAGACTCTCTACTGACCAAATCTACTGCAGTACAATAAAGAAGTGGCCATTTTACTCTTGCACAAATCAAACTTTTCTGGATGAAAAGACAAGAATACTGAACGAAAAAGGAAAATTCCTAATAAGATTGCCTTGTGTGAGGCAAAAGCAACAACAAAATCTATACAATCAAAATGTGCAGGAATTCTTCCACCTCAGCCCTGCTGAGTCAAAACTCACCATTACATGAAGACTCTGTCCTGCTTTGCATTCCCCACTGCTTGGATATCCAGTCTCTGTATGTGGCCACTTCTTGTGTTACTCTAATAATTCTCCCTAATATACTGCAAACCAGGAAAAAACCAAAACCATCACCACAATTAATTTTTAGACACACAAAAATATAAGCAATGAACATCTGAGATTTAGACTCTGAGACTTTACCTCTCCGTTTCATTGTTAGGATAATATTTCGCTATTGGGGAAACCGCATGGCTCAGAACAACATAGGCGTAATCAAAAGCCTGCTTCACTTGCATGGCACCATAGGAACTCCTCCCAACATCATTGCCTTAAAATAAAAATACAAATAAATGACTAAGATTGAAACTGTGGTTATCACCTTCCAGACAGAACATAGTAGTCTTTTTTAAAAACTGCCCTTAAGTCCCAACTAACTGCAGTTACCTCTTGTAGAACAGGATTAGTGAAGCATAAATATCTGAAAGAGCTTTAAAGATCTATAGACATTTACAGGTACAGAAATCCAAAACAGCAATTCTCTGGACAGAAGGACAATACATAAAGGAATAAAACAAATCCTGCACTGCATATATTACACATATAACTGTACTGTTATTCCACCTTGGTTTATGAGGATACCTGGCTGTAGTGGATCTTCAATGTACAGCATTGATGGTCTGTAGCCATCCAACATGCTTTTCTGCACTTCATCCTTGGCAACATAAGAGCCACCATCCTTTATTCGGATTCCAGTCTTCAGATAATTGAAGTGACGTCCATACAATTCAAAAAACTCTATTAAAAGAACACCATAGTTGGCATTGGGCATACAGGCATCTTCCCTGGGATGCAGCTATTAAGAAGAGAGAAAAAAGAATAATTTTCTTGAGACTTCGAGCTTAAAGTGCCTTTTCTTTCTCACAGCAAACATGTCTAAGTACAGTAATAAATACTAAAAAAACATAACATAAAAAGCAAATGTCTTAATATAGTATTTTCTCTTGATAAAGCAGTTTTGCATCTTTAAAACAAGATGCTATGACAACTCCTATAAAATAATTACCTCTTTAAAAAAGGCTGTCAAGCATTAATATTTTCGTATTTGAACTTTTAGTCCAATAAGTGAACTTCCAGCACTAATGGCAGGGTTCTTGTGAAAAAGCAGATATTTGCACCTCACAAACCTGGGGCTGCAATACAAATGCAGGCTTCTCATCTGCACAGATCCCCTCTGCTGTTAAGTATGCAGCCTGAAGGACTATGCACAAAACCAGCTCAGAATTGTAACCGATATGAAACCTGACTTTTTTTTTTCCTTTGCAGGAACAAACGGAAGTGCTGTTAGTCACTACAAGAAAAAACTGAGGTTGGGAGAAATTTTGGTTTTAAAATACATGCGCATTGCCTTAATTTCTTTTGTGCTCAGCAGGGAACTGCAATAGCACTTGGCAAACACCATGCTCCCGTTCCAGGCTAAGGTTTAAGAGTAACTACACTCTGGAAAAGTATAGACACACACTTGCAGACACACAATTATGCAATAACATTGAGTTCAGGAAAAAGAATAGGGCTGATTCAGCCAGAAATCAGCTACTTCATGTTTGTCCAGAATTCTCCTCCCCCAGGCACAACAATATAGATTTAGCTCCTGCTTTTTGTTCTATTAGATTTAAGAGAAAATTGTAAAACACGTTTATTTGATATCAGCTTAGAAATCCAGACAACCAACATTCCACTGCATTTATCAAAGCACATAGAGGGCATATGACCTGGAAATCAAGTGTTATGAAGGAAGCTGCAACTAACACTAACCTTTTCGAGCTTGTTCCAAGTTAGTTACACAATATTCAAGTTGTTTTACCCACAAATGACATGTCTTATCATATGTATCAGTGCCTGGCACAGACAGATGTTCTGAACATCTTTTATACCAAAAGTACCAGCATCCAAGAAAGAACATAAGACAGGTGGGATGTATCTAATTTTAAATAAAAAAGGAGTGCAAACCCACAAACATGATAGCTTAAATGATGGAATTTAAAGGTTGATAAAACTCCTTCTTAAGGTATGTCTTTATGCACCAATAGCATTGATAGATTCCACTGAGCTTACCTGAAGGAAACTGACAGCCATTAAAAAGAGACTATAAGAACCAATTCCACCTGTAAATACTTCATTAAGGTCCCTCTGCAACAGGAACTGTTTCAATACTAAAACTAGAAATGGTAATACAGGATATTTCTGAAAGAGAAAAACAAAGCTGTTACAATACTGTGATTGCATGCATACAACGGATCCTAAGAGAGGATATTGAGGCTCTTATATTCAGTCTTTAAGTATAATTCTAACCTATTATTTTTAGTAACAGTGGAGAAGCCAAGTGTCCTGCCTGTGATCAATAAAGTTATTCAACCTCTTTGACTCTGGTGGCAGATATTAACAAAATAAAAAAGTTATTACATCATAAAATCTGAATTATTTGGTTTGAATATATAAATGCACTTGCTTTTCTCATACAAGTGAAAAGTACAGCAAAGGAAGAACTATGGAGATATCGACATCTGTAAGAAAACCTTCTTGCTACAACTGAGGGAATAGCTCAAAGTGCACTGAGATTTCTGGCCTGCAAGTATTTCAGATGCCCAGAGTAAAAAAAAGCCCTTCAGAATTACTGCACCCAGATAACATTTTCAAAGGAGCCAAATACTTACCTTTGGGTAACTCGTTTAATCCACATGGATTCCCTTAGAGGTGCGGAGAACACGGACTTTTGGGACAGCAGTGGAGGCTGAGCTACGCCTGCACTCTGTACACCCCRCGCAGGGGAGGGGCAAAAGAGGCTCAATAATACCACTGCTTTTATCAAMAGCTAAAAAGTTCCTTAGTGTCACAGATGAGATGTGGATCATGATGTTGGTGATTGTAAAAGATTTAAGGGAAAGAAGAATTTTGCTAAGAACTTCTCTGCATGAGCCGTACAGTGAGTACATGAGTACTGGCAGCCCTATTTAACTGAAGATCCTAAAATCACTTTTTTGAACTATTAAGAACTTACAGTCACAAGCAGAAGTGTTGAATATCAGTATATATCAAAATTTAAAGACAGGATTTTTCTCAGAAAACTGCATACCCTTAATTAAGGTTCCAGCTGCATCAGACTTCCTAAATAACCTTGATGAAGAGGAGGAGGTATTTCCAAGGCTAATAACAAATATGATACCTCGGCTAGATATTGAAAGTCATGTGGAACAAAATAAGATGCAAGAGAATGCCCTGCAAGTGTTTTATGGAGTGCCTCAAGAACACCAATGAAGTCACTTGGCAAGTACACACCAAGTTTTCTCCAAGTCAAACAAAGGACATTCCACAGCAGCACAGCCGCCCGTGCCACCTCTGCCCGGCCAGCTCAAGGCCAGCTGTGGTGCAGCACAGCTGCACAGCCTTGGCTCAGGCCGCTGGGAAAACAGCGCTGTGGGAAAGCACCATGTGGGAAGCCTTGCTGGGAGTCCCTCCACTTTGCTCGAGAGCTGCTTCCCATCTCAGCTGTTCCCTGTGCCGTCTGCCAGAGCCGTGCTGCCCCACACCGGTGCTGATCCTGACCCTAATCCTGACCTTAATCACAGCCTTGACATCCTCACTGGGGACTTGTCCGCCAGGCGCTGGCCAGACTGTGAGCTCACCCCAGCTACTGTCACCAGACTTGCTCTGCTCTGGTACCACAGGGCTGCAGCCTTGCCCCTGCCTGCCCAGCTGCCACACACAGCTCCTGCTCCATCCCTGGGGGCACAGCCCCCTCTCGCTGTGCCCTGACCCAAAGCCAAAGGGTCACAAATAACCCAGGCAGCAGGAACACACCAACGCTTTTTTATACTTTCACACACAAAAATGTCTCAGGCTCTCATGAGAAGACTATCTCCTATCCTGAAATTCAGAAGCATATTAGGGAAAGTATATAGGGCTTTATGAACTTACTTAAAAACAAGTTTATATTTGGAGTGTAAAAGAAATACAGTCCCTGCCTTGTGGCAGAGAACCAAACACGGACTGCCTGCCACAAGGCACTGTGACAATGCACAGGATGTAAAACCCAAGTCAGCTACCGAATTCCGGGTAGGTGCCTTACAACAGAGATTCTGGGTACCTTCTTTCCACAACAAGGAGCTACATAATACAACCTTTGCTCATCAGACAGAGGCTGAGATGAAAGGTCTCTGGATTCAGCCCACCCTCTCACTCCAACTGTGGGTGCAGGAGGCCTCACCAGCACAGGTTCAAGCAGAAGGTTTATAGACACACAGGTGAAACTACGCAGACAAAAACTCAGATGATTCTACTGTGTTTAAGGAGAGATTTTTTTCACTTGTGTCCTACAGGTCAAAGAAATAGACATTGTAGAAACAAACTGAGCTATTTCATAGTTGCTACTAAACACGCATGAAGGAACTAAATACTATCAAGTTGAAGGCCCTCCGTTCAACTCATGAGCACATGAAAATCCCCCCAAATTTAGAAGACTTCAATGACATTATTAAAGCAGAGGTATGTGATTTCTAACCTTCATGGTTGAAAGTACAGTGCTTGCTTTATTCAGATTTATGGAGTTTTTCTGAAGCTTTACTTATGTAGCTACTGAAATACTTTTGATTCTTCTGCTGTCCAGTAGTTTGGTTCAAGTAACAAAACAGGCAGCAGTAGAACAGTAATACCTAAGCACTTAAGTGAGACTGAACTGCACTTCACTCCCCTACACAGAACATGAAAATCCATGAAAAAATTTTTCCTGCTTTTGTGAGACATTTACTGTGAGTGTCTAATGCACTGAATAGGGGAAAGAGAGGAAAGGAAAATAGTGTAATGATACTTCAAAACCCTAAATACAAAAGCACATTAATCCTAACAAAACAATCCCATATATTAAACAAAAATAACTGTAATGTATTTATGCTACACGTATTAGTGAATCTCTGAACAGTAGGTTTAACTTATTCTACTTAATTAGCATTGTATGCTGAAACAACATTCAGTCTAGAACAAGATGATTTGTACTTCCTCAGAAATGTGTGGTTATTACTAATCTTAAGTTCAATGAACCACAGTTAAAAGAGCAGAACATTTAAGACAGGCATTAGTGCATTTTCCTTAATCACTGTACCATTAAAACTACTCCACACTTCCTTTGTATATTTTAATATCTTCTTGCCTTTTAAGGCAATCAATGTAAAACTTGAGAACATCCCTCCGTAGTATCAGACAAAAAAAATAACAGAGTGAAATTGTATCTCTAGTAAAGATGCAGTCAAAGTAAAACAGAAAATAAAACTATCAAATACTCAGCTCTGTAGTTCTATGATAGTGTTGCCTAACCTTGATAAAGTCTTTGATGAGCTGGGCTGCTTTAACCCCATTCTGTACATTAAAGCTTATATCAACTTTTACTTCAGTGAAGGAATCTGTCAGTTTAATAATAGGTACCTGCAAAAGAAATAGATTAAGTCAATACAGATTTCCAAGACACATTAGGTTGCATTTATACTTATATGCACCAGTAAAACTGAAATGTTTCGTGAATTTATAGAGAGGAGGTAGGCAGTGAAATCAGGACTCCTATTCACTCACACTCCTTGCTAATCTGTTTACATAAACTTTGCTTTTCTAACTCATAAACACTATTTTCAATTTACTGTCCTGTGGAACAGAACTTCACGCTTCACCTTCCAGGTGACTTATTCTGGATTGGTTTGGGTCAGTTGCTGGTGCAGGAGCTCAGCTCTAGTGGGAACCACAGACACCAGAGGGAGACAAACACTGGAGAAACACAGAGAAACAGTCCTGGAGACCAGAAATGACACAACTCATGTCACTGGSGTCATCACTTCCTCACCAAAATGAACTTCAAACAAGAAGTACAAGATATTGAGAGCACTCTGATATATCTCCACCTGACTGGTTGCCAAGTTACCTCTCTCTACTAATAATAGCTATGAACTAGACATCTGTTTAAACACCAACAATCTTACATACTCTTACAATTAACAAAAGGTAGGAAATTATAATGGAATTAATCCTATTCTGTGCAAGACATACCATTACCTATTTAGAGAAGACAGTACTTAGTACTTCTATGTGAAAATTGATTATGCCTGCTTACTTGCAAAGAAAAAAGAAGTAATTTACTTACATAAAAAAACTCAGTGCAGAAATCCACAAGTTTATACACATTAATTCACAACACTGACTAGTCCAACCTCTCTTAAAAGCAAGTGTATGTTGTGTATATGAAATATCAGATGATTTCCACAACAGAAAAAATGCTTCTGTTATTGCATGATCAATTATTTTGCCAGTAATAAAAAAACATACTAAATAAGAAAGTTGCATTGGTTCCATTTCAAATGTGGTATACAAAATAGTTTCCACTGTGAAAATACATTCTTTTAATCAACATCTTTCTTTGATTAGAAATTTAGCTTAGAACAAGGAAATACCCTCTTCCCCCAAACTTACAGTTGCTTTATCTAAAACCTTTACTGAGTTTTCATCTGCTACATTGTGCTTTCTAAGAGCTTCTTCCAGGGTCCAAAGAGGTAATGTCTCCCATTTTCCAAACACAACTAAATCAATATCACTGAAATAGAAGAAAGATAAAAAGATTTATTCAAATTAAAAGATCAATTCACTTAAAATATAAACAACTGACATCTATAAAAAAACTAGAAAAAAGCTGACAGAACACACCTTAACCAAATAATTCATTCTAATTTTTCTGAGGAAATGGGTGGAGATGAACTCTTACACTTGGGGAAATACAGAACATTTCAAGTTACCAAGGAGAGGGGACAGATAAACACAAATCAATTAGACTGCGAAGTCTAAGATTAGTCTCCTCAGGCCACACTGCGAGCAGAGAGGGATCAGCTTCTCTGGAGTGATTTCCAGAGCAAGAAATTAACTTGTGAATCACCACCTTTGGGCTGTATTAATCAGGAATGCTGATTTAATAGCCTGTCACAGAAGGGAAAAGTCCTGTTTCCCATCCTCTATTCCCAAATGCATGACCCTGTTTCCTCCTTTGCTCCAGGTCTGGCRTTTGCCTAATCCACAGCAAATCGGTTCAAACAATTAATGGGTCTGGCAGAAACCTTCTTTGCTCCCCTCTTAAAGAACCCCCAAAATATTCTGGGTTCATTTCCTGCCTCTTTGCATCTCAAATTTGGTTTTCTGGGTGATCAGAACACCAATGGGCACATGGTAAGCAGCTGGCCTTAGTGCCAAGAACAGGAAGCAAGGAAAGGGAGAAGAAAACACGTCAACTTTGATTTCAGGAAGCAACAAGCTGTTAAGTAAGATCAAACCACCTAATTAACTTCACTCATTAACTCAGCTCCTTGAAGAGGTGTCTCCATCCCGCTACACTTCCTCCCTATGCACACACTTAGTCATTTGTCTACACAGGGAACTGACACTCTAATTSAGTCCTTGAACTCAAATTCAAAAGGTGCCTGTGTCCCATCTGAAGCCAGTGAGGACTACTGTGAGACTCTGAGCTTCTTCCTCTTTGCTCCCCAGCTGCTTTGATTTCCCTGCTTGGCTGGGAACACAAAGGAGGTGAGCGTGTAACCTCACAGTTACGGTAGCAGGATGCTCCAGTGGTATAACAGAAACTGTTATTAACTGCATAACAGAAAAACACAAAAGAATTTAGGAATACTTCCCCCTGCAACAGATTCTATAGGTCTGCTGATTGACAAACACCACTGCTTTAACAGTCCCAAAGAAACAACATCTGCATTAGAAGAACTGTTTCCTGCCAAGGAGCAGCACTGGCAGCAGCAGTTCAGCCACAAACCGCTGGGCTGACAAGGACGGGCAGCACCCATCCGCTTTCAGAAAACTATGTTCAAAACTGGCTTGGAGAGCAGGACATGCTGCTGGACATTTCTCTTCTAAACTAAATTAGTGTTAAACCCATGGCTGACAGTTAAAAACATGAGACATTTTTTGATGCACACTGAGAGAGAAAAAGCATTTCTGTTGCCACCTTGAGTATAGATACTGCCTGCAAAAGAACACAGAGATCAGCAGCTGAACAACTGTGTGCCCAAACCTTCAACATCAGCTCAAGTAAAAGGATGTAAGGCAAATTCTAACACAGAGAAACTGCATTAAAAACACACTTCAGGTCTGGCTGAATCCCAGAGCCTGAAATCTAAATAAAATACATGGTTACTGACAGGTGGGGAACACCTAGGGCAAAGGGAAGGTTTGATAGAAAGCAACGGTGAATTAATGCCAAACATGCAAATGCTGATTAYTTTGAAAGTTTGGCAAGCACTGTCAGAGGAAGGTTTTTTGTGGGTTTATGTACTGTATTTGAAGCATCTGCATTTGTCCTCCCCCAAAACCTCACCTGAAACAAACACTGAAGAAAGGCAGTATATGAAATAAAACAGAAAACAGAAAAGCATTTTTGTTACATTAGTTTCAAAACAATCAAGCAAATATAGTAAAGTATCCAAGTGGCTAGGAATAATTCTCTTGCATTACCAGCATCAAATCAAATTTAATCAAGCGTATTTAAAATAAATGAAAAAAAGGCCAAGAATGAGGCCAATTTGTAAACCTTGCTTCTGGCTTTCCAAACGGAAACTGAGAAATTCAACTTTCTTGCAACTCCTGAAACTAAAGCAGGTAGTAAAGCATCTATCACGTACTTCCTTTTACAAAAAGAGATGAAATGATGACAAGGGTTTCCATCACCTGCACTCAGTAGTAGATGTCCTCATGCTCCCGAAGTACGGAACTCGGTTCAAGTGTTATCCTCAGATTCATGCTACTTAAATGTATTTATCCCTTGCAGCCATCTAAGCCTTTCATTCCATTTCTATTTCGTTGTCATAAATACTTAAAATTTCTACACAGAAGATACCAATGTCACTGAGTAAAGACACTTTTTAATGAAAACCAGCAATAAATTTGGAAAAGACTGACAAATTTAGACAAAAGACCGACTGAAAAATTTAGACACTGACTATTGTACAGATTTCACAAAAGAAGACTGAAAGAAAAAAGCCAATTCTGTATGTAACATCTCTTCAGTGCTAACATTAACAAGGTCATGTTAAAGGTTTCAATTTAGTCATCTGTGGAGATAAAATTTAGTTTTTCTTTTAAGGCCAACATCTTCTTTTGGTATCAATGATGCCAAAACACAACATAAGCCTTTTTTGACCACATGGTCATTCAGATCCTTTTACTGATACATGCAAAATCTATACAGACACGTGTTACAGTCAGTAGTCTGATTTACTGTATTTCTGTAAACTTTTCAGAGAACTAATAGCTTAACACTTTCTTAATTTAACAAGTATTGACACAAGTAACACAGACCCTGGGAGAGCAGATAAATCACCCCAGGGTTAGAGGTCCAACAAGTTATCTTTTCTCTTGTGTGTAATTTACACTGAAAAATTACTAACCTTGTAGGCAAATATAAACCAGTTTTAAAACTTCCAAATATCTGCACCTGAAACACAAGAAAAGGATATATATGAAAACACATTTTCAGGCTCCAGAAAACAAAGAAGTTCTATTAAGCTGCTTGTAAAGGCTGGCTATTGCTACCCTCCATTGGTAGATTTTGGTATTGCTAACAGGCACTCAACACTTCTGTTAAAGCATACACATCTTCAATGTACTACAAACACCTGATCCTTATTGTTTTTACCCAGGAAACATTAATAACTTTGACTTTTCTATTTAAAAAACTGCTTTGCAATGTAAGAATTGTCCCCATGATCAAATTTGTCAAAAACCCAGAATCCAAGATTTTGAAACACTTAACGACAACAGAACATTTAAGAAAAAGAGGATCAGTTCAATTTGTTTTTTTGCTTTCACATCTCAAAATATACCCTTCAGCTCTGAAGCATTTTTGAAACTTTCATTGCTTTGCATACTTCAAAAAATTATCAATTCTATCATGATCCATTTCTTTTTCTGAATTATAGAGCAAGTAGCACAACGCTGATTATTTCTGCATAAACAACAAACAAAAAAGTTTCCTAAAGCTTCATATCCCACAGAATTACTTTATAATGCTGGATTTTTACTAGCACTGGAGGTGTAAATCATCAGGTTTCCACTGTAAGCTGTCCAAAACCACACTCTCATTACTTAGCCAAGCCTCGCAGAGAGGTCGGACTCATGCGCTGAGTCTCAAAGGGAGGCTGGTGAGACTTCAAAGTAAAAATATCTACACATTTGGACTAATTTTCAACCAGTCTTCTGATGTGTTTCCTGGAGCCACCTTATACAGACTTGAGTATTCTGCTTTAATGAGTCTCATACACTAGCTTGATTACCACCTATTTGTATGTCAAGTGACCCACTTTTTATGTTTTTCCCCTTCAGGATAAGAAAAAGGGGAGTCAGGAAAAGATGATGTTTTGCAAGTGTCTTAATACTTTAGTAGACTAAGAAGCAGTGTGAGTGCTKCTTCTTGATTATCTTTTATCCTTTCGCTCTTCTTAGCCCCTCACCCCACACCCAATAAAAAGTACATACACAATCTAATGCTGAAAATTCATAGCTTCTCAAACTGGCAAAGACCGCAAGAGATGCCAGAGAATGAGCATCAATATTGTACAAAAGCATAAAGGCATCCCAAAGCTAAGAATCTAATAATAACAATTATTACTATTTTTAATCTAGGATAGTAATAAAAGTAGCCTCTATGAAACTGGGTTTGGTCAATCCAAGATTTATTTGGGCACCAAAAACCCCAGAAAAGTGCTTTTGCACAATAAAACAACCACTGATGGGTTCAGAAAAAACTGATTGTGCTTTCACATTATCAAACAAAATAGTGTGTTCAGCCGAACAGCAAAGAGAGCCTTTACTGAATAAACAACCCTGAAAGTATTCATAAACTTTCTGATACAACATATATGACCTTTACCAAAAGGAATGAGACAACATCTGCTCTTGTACAATAATTCAGAGTATGAGAAACACTGACCTATTATAAAAGAAACCCACACCCACACTTCAACCCCTCTCTCACAAAAACTGGAAAGACAGAACAGGAAGAGCGAGGAAATCAGAACACAAATTTTAAAGGATTTTGATTTATTATCAATTTGGAATTTAAACTGTTGAAGCTCTGTAGCCATGTACGTATTTAAAGCATCCCAAATACAGGACACTGCTCCGACTTGAGACGTGAGCATTAGATTTTGTGGTGTGCCAACACTGCCGATCATGTTTTTATTCTTTATGGACAGAGATCTGTATTTGCACTCATAAGATAATTTCAGACTTCACTGTAACAACTCCTACTCCATGTTATTGTTACTGTTTATCCCACATTTCTGAGAACTTGTTCATACTAAATTCCAAAGTTCCTGAAGGAGCTTTAATTACAGTATGTGTCCAAATACGTGGTCACTAAGCACAACAGAACTTGGAAATCCACAAAAGTTTAGTAAATTTTTGGTATTAAAATCCCTCCATCAAAACAAAAAAAATCTATCTGTAGCCAATTTAATTTCCCTTTCTTCTACATCTTTCAGTAGAATTTTCTAAAGTTTGTTGAACTAAATAGAGTTCATCTCTCTATTTTCATTCCCAATCATAGTATTTTCATAACTGAAGCGTGTGAAGTATGCAACATTGCCTCTTTTCAGATCTATGAGGCCACAGACACCAAGCTGAGGACATTATGACAAATGTATCCTAAATTCCACTGTGTGAGTACTTATTTGTTTAATAGCCAAATTTTCATACTGAACTGGTCAAAAATCTTTGTCTTAAAATGTTTTCATTTAATGTTTTGGGTTGTTTGGTTTCAGCGTAATTAAAGTGTTTCTTATGGTCAGAGCCTTGCTGATGCCAAGAACAGTTCTCACTTACTAGGAATGTTTCCTTCTAAGCACATTCCCTTGAGTAAGAGAGCAAATGACACAATTGCTAACTTCTATAAATAAAGTAACAGTTTAGGATACCTAGTTTTACCCYCCCTCCATCTGCTTTTTCAGCCTTTTCCTAAGTGGAACAGGGGAGGGAAAAAAAAGGACATGCTCAGGCATATTCCACATGTTCTCTGTATGCTTAGATTCATGAAGCCTGGTTTTCCTTTTCTTAGTAACTGATTGTTATATATTTATATATTTTTTATGTCTTACCTATGTGTTTAGTGAGTAAAATGTAAATGTAAATGTGTATGTTTAACTTACAAGTTTATTTTAGCTGGTTTGGCTGCATCTACAACTCAAAATGAACAGCTTAAACATTAACTTATCACTTTACACTACAGCTAGAGCTGAGGACATTGGACCAGATAACACTGCACCTTCTCAGAGCATGTACTCAAAACTTGAATCTTAGAAGTAGCTAAACCAACACAGATCTTCAAAAGGTTAGCGATTAACTCAAAGGACTTAACAATTACAACAAGAGACTGTCAGAGTTGAACGCAGTTGGGTTCAGCAGTTCAGTTCCCAAGCTGATCTGGCAAAGTAAGTTTTAGGAAAATAACATCACAGTAACGCTGTTGTCACCATTCAGTTCCTCTCTAGCCTCCAGAAAACGGAAGGACATACAAAAGGAGAATTCTTCCTCGACGTAACAACTGCAGACAAAATGCAGTTGGGCTTTGAAGAACAGTTACTGACTTGAGAAAAAGGAACTGGCACGCTCTCGCTCTCTAACATTTTCAAGCACAGTGGAGAAAGACAGTCCTGGCAGTTTTAACTGGCACTAATTGAAAAGTGAACTTCAGCTTTCAACGACACAGTGTGTGCTTCCTCTCSGTCACGTTACAGCTAAGCCCAGTGGTCAGCTGTCTCCTGCGGCAGGGCTTGTAATTTGCTTCCCCTGCTTAAATACACTGTGGCTGAAAAACGTTTCAGCAGCTTAAAGAAAGAATATTTTCTCAAGGCCACAAAGTAATACCTACCTATCTATCTATCTATACATCTCTCTACACACACACACACACACACACACACACACACACACACATATATATGTATGTAAAAAATTATTTTTAATACAAAAGACTTAACTTTTACAGATCAAGCCTGTCCTACAGAGTATCTCTGGAAGCAATATGTTCTTGTGCCCCATTCAAAGTGCTAGTGGCAACAAAGAGAGATCCCCTGGTAATAAATCCATTCACCCCATTAGACTAGTTTAGTTTGCAGCACACAAACTTGCCTAGGAAATAGCAACGTCTCCAGGCTGAAGCAATCAGTGGTTTTGGTGCAATCCCCTCCTCCAAGGCACTGGCAGGATTTATCACAGCAGGCATCATTTCATACCCACACTGTTCCCGAGACTATTGCCTCTCAGACTGGCAGCTCACTACTCCTGCTCTTGATTTGGGTCTACCTGACTGTTTCACTGGGTTAGAGGAGAGCTGTACAACACCTGTGACACATGCTGGTCTCTTACACAGTTCCCACAGAAAGGTTACTGGGTTTGCTCAAAGAGAAAATTGCCAGATACATGGAATACTGACTCAACCACTTCCCTCTAGCTGTGCAAAGGCAGCAATCACTGAGTGGAGAGTGCTCCTTCCATATGGTACTCACTGATACATTGTCCATAACAACAACCACCTTGAAAATGGGAGTAGATTTTACACACAAAGTCACACACCACATACATAGAGCTTACACAGAATTCACATTCTGTCATACTCTGCCAATTTCTGAAAACACATTCCAAAAAAACAGGTTAGGAAGATTTGAAACGAACAGTAAATTTAAGTCACTCATGTCAAAACACTGTCTTTTAGTGTGGCAGGATCAAAGAGCATTCCTTATACTAGAGATTCTGCTGTCTGAATCTGGTTTGCTACTCTGGCTAACAACCCCTTATTTTCCTCTACTGTTATCTACAAATAGATGACTACAGCTAGAAATTTGCATTCTGGAAATGAACACCATATTAGTAGAGGAATACAATTAAACTAGATTCAATTAAGCCAGAAATCCAACTGTGTCCCCATAAACCCATGCTGACTTGTAAAAGCAACTTCTTCTGTCTTCTCTTTAATCCAGCCTTTATCAAAAAAAGCACGGCTCTGCATAGGAAAAACTCTTGTTTCAAACTGGTAAGTACCAGCAAAAACTCATCYTCAGTGGAAAGAGGCATTACAGATTTTAAGCTCAATACACAGATCTACAGATTTGTTTCTTCCTATACAGAGACTCCTGGGTTTTTTTTAAATTTGTAAGGTATGTCAATTTAGTTTAACTGCCCATTACAAGTACCATGGTCTATGTAATGTGACATTGTTGGTACACCACCCTAACAGACTTATTCAAGACCACAGGTCTTTGGACTAAAAGCTCTGCTACTACTAAAGATGGGAGTTCAGAAGATTTTTTTTTAACACAATACATGCATGCATGCATGTCTGGTATGTTCCCATTAATCTTATCAAATAAATATTCATAAGACTGAACACTGACACACCTTATGCCTTTTGTTTGACTACAGCAGGACTAACTTGTCTTTGGTCCTACGTGTGATAGAAAATGTTAACCTCTATTATTCTAGAAAGAAAGATCACCTCTCTCATTTCACCAGAAGTCTTTTTATGTTTAAAATGGAAAAATAAACAGCATTTGCAATATTCAATATTTCATAAAGTAAACAGGCACAAAATGTTGCTTTTACATATTAAAAAATAAAACAGTGTCCTACTCACATCTGCATTAGGCCAGAGCTCTTTGATAACGTTTTCTATTCTGGTCACCACTTCCATCCGCATTCTCTCTTCTTCAGGTCTGGGAGACATATACTTATAAAAGTCAATGATTTCTTCATGAAGACTAATAAAGAAAAAAAAAAGAAAGAAGAAAAAAGTCAGAAAAAACCCACATGTGAATGAAATGTCAACTAATCAAACATGCTTTTTAAGGTCCTGGTTCCCAGTTTTTTTAAGGGGCAATTTTAGAGCAGCATCCAATTAAAAAAATCCACATTCACGACACTTTGCAAAGTTTGGTTCCACATTAGCTTCTTATGCCAACAGGTCAATATTGCACTTCATTTGCTAAAAGCATGGAAGTAAATCTAAATCCAAGTGCCTTCAATTCACATTGAAAGTCACACTCTATTTTAATGCCAGCGTAACACAGAAATGGTTCAGTCTTCAACTATGAACGCAGCTGTAGCTCTGAGTACACACTCCACAAAAATTTAAACAGGAGGTTTTTAGCCAACACTTCCTAGTCAGCCCCTTGGCACCAGCCAGGGAGTTTCAGGCAGAGTCTGTATTCAGTACCACGCTTGCAAAAGTTGACAGTAATTGTGCCAGTACTAGAGCTAGAAAAACTGCTTCTTTTACTGCTTATAGAAGTCACATAAACTAAAAATGCACTCTCCCCCCAAAACCCCAGAACATAAGTAGTACACATGCAGCAGCAGTGGCTCAGAATAAGTGACTGACAGGCAGTTAACCCATATATAATTTACCATATTACATGTGTTTCTCATTGTCAGTAAGTTATGTTTAGCTTGCCTATGATGAGAGCTGAAATAAAAATGTCTTCATACAGTGCTACAAATTTCTGTGCTCCTGTAGTATCATAAACACATCATCAACTTGACTAATAATGTACTTCCAGCCACAGAGTAACTAAATTAATTTAATTTGTTTCCTGCAATGACCATTATAGTAACAGCTAGTTATCTTTTAAAAATGTATTGGTTTTAGTTACCAAGTACAACTGCATCTTTCATTAAAGCTCTGAGAGACCATCAGAAGAGAGCAATTTATTAAGACCAAGCCCTTAGCTGAGATGGGGAATCTAATACTTCCCCACTGCACACACACTTAAATAAATCAAATGTTAATAACTGGAAGCTAAATACAGGTGTCAACAAAAAGATTAAAATACCCGACAGTTGTATTTAACAGAGTCAGAGCAGGGAAAGAACTCAAACCACCTGCATTAAGTTCTTCAATACTGCAGTGTTATGAACAACACAAGCTTCTGTGCCCCCACCCCCAAGTCAGGGGAATAGTCACAAAAGCCTGGCAACCTGTGGTGGCCACCACCACAACTCTCTACATAGATAAGGCAAAGGGAAAAACTTCTCTGACAGAGGATATTTCTTMCCTCCTCCTACAGTTGCTTTCTTGCTTTTCCTTGGAAGCTAACATCCTGGAGTTAACGCGCACATTCCAAACCACCACTGCAATCCCTTACACCACACTGACTACTCTGCCTTCAGCTTTTCAGCCATCTCCTGTTCTTCTACTCTTCACTGCTACTCCACATGTTGTCATTTAAACTTTCTTATAGTTATCTCCTCAGTGCAAGTACTGGATTCAGGTGAGAAGTTCGTGATAAAGGACAAGTTGAGCACTCCAAGGACCAAGTCTGTCCTCACTGCCAGTCACATGTACTGAAATGCTAATTTAGTTTCCACATGCTTGACCATTAAGATAGCTTTCAAAACCAGAAGCAACAAGGAAAACAGGCAAAAAACCAATTAAACTCTTGAAAATATAAATTATTTTTCACCTGTAATTTGGTGAACCATCTTACAGGAAGACCTGAGAGTCAGATCTCTCTTTAGGGGCTACGCAGTGGGGAACTGATCAAGAAACCCAGCCCCATTTCTGCCTCTGCTCCTCTGGACTAGCTGGAACAGACTGGTTACATCCACAAGGAACATGATTTGCCCCAGAGCAGTGTTTTTAGCAAGGACTGAATGCATGCATGCACTGTCGGCATGAGGAGCAACACTACGTTGTCTGAGGGCACCAGATGGCACAAGACATGCTGGGATGATACCAAGGGAGTATCCCTGGGGAAAAATTCATGTGTGGCACAGCACAAATCCATACTGTCTATCATTAGTGGGTTCAGCTGCTCATGGGCCTGCGCTTTACAGGCGTTAATGGTTCCCCTGTCCCATCAGGGAACTTTGAAAGAACAAGGCAATCAGAAAAGAGGTCCCCAAAGCACACAGAGCCAAGCCATACAGACACTGCAGTTCTCAGGGCACTGCTCTTCTTAACTCCACTAACACTCTTAATCCACATAATTATATCAATTGGTGCATTCTTTAGAAGCACATTAAATCATGACGTGTTGTCAGAACCAGATGTATTTCTCTTTCTAAACATGAATAACAGATGTCTGCATCTCTTTAAATGGGATCCTTCTTATTCTTAGGTAGTCATGAAAAGCTTTGTGGCAAAACAAAAAAATTAAGCTACAGAAACTTACATTACAAATGCACAGAATGTTACTAAACACTGCAGATGTAGAAAAAATGAAATCTGAACTTTTTCAATGATACAAGAAAGGCTTAAAGACTACTAGAGAGAGTTCCCATCAGCACACCAGTTGGAAATAGTACAGACATATCTGTGTTTCATCTGCTGCAAGACTGCATGCTGCCAGGACTGCCTGTGCTGCACAGAGCCACAGTGTGCAGAAGGCAGGCAGAAGCTATAGGGGCCCAAGACTATACCTGGATCCATATTTCCCTGCCCAATAACTGCTGTTGCCAAGAAATAAGGGAATGATTAATTAAGCCAAGACAAACAGAAGGAGGCACACGTGGATTTCAAAGCAGTACAACATGACTTAGAGGCGTGACTCCAATTAATGTGGAGTTAACTCATGCTGTATTGAAAATTAAAACTCAAGGTTATTCACTGTCTTAATCAACATCTATTATAGTTGCTGTTTTTCAAAACAATTTGTTTGGATTAATGGAGTCTGTTTACAAAAGTCTCTAGTGAAATTTTCTATCTTTAGCCAAAATGAAGATCAAAGAGACTGAGATGTTCTTTTTGGCATCATAACAGCATTTTATTATTTAATACCATTACATTCATTAGTTATTTCAGATAAAAGTCCTCAAAAGGAGACTTGTTTATAGAAAGAAATCACACTKTAATAAACCTGATTTCACTATGGAAGGGTATTTCATTTGGCTTTATAGTCATACTGAATCATATCAACACCCAAAACCTACTTAGGATACATGGATAGAGTTCTCTGCAATGCATAAGAGCATTAGTTTGCTCTTTTTATTACAGTAAATAGGAATAAACAAGTGGGCCTTTGTCCTGTACTTCAGAAAATCTTAACACATGGCAAAAAGAAAAAAAAATAGTCTCTGACATTTTCTCTAAACAGGTTTTAAAACAAAGTTCTACCTACATCACACCCTGTTTTCAAACCTGGTAAACTGATTCCACAGAATTTCACAAAGAGAACAGAATTATAGAGAAGCCACTCAATTTAGTGTATTATAATATCATGTTCACCTAAGAGCAACAGTGATGCATAATTGAAAAACAAATTATGGCTGCAAAAGTTGTAATCACAAGAACAACTTCCCATGGTAACATCACTGAATAGCCTCACRAGGGACACAAGACTGTGACACTCAAGTCTTTTAGGCGAAAAGTCACAGCTCCTGTGAGGTGCAAGTAGTGTGGAACACAGTGCATCACATTACTTTCTTAGTTTGATCACACCTTACAATAATTTCATAGCACAACTTGTAGGCTTTAAATGTGCAACTCAGGAATCTTAAGCTCCTTTACATAAGATGATGTTATTATGGAGAATGAATCTAGCTGCATGTGTGGGAATCAACAAAAAAATAATCACATATGAACAAAATGTCATTTGTGTTTTATGTGCAGATAATGTGGACAAGCACATACACTTGACTATGCACTTCAGCTACTTAACACATAAACCAGCACAACTCTCTCCTGCTGCAAGTCCAGAACAGGAACCAAGAGTGACACTGGGAGGGCATGTCACCCTGCGAAATGCAGCTGGAGATACTACAAGTGTCACTTCCCTGCACTAGGATCCTGATGCAGAGTAAATGACCAGCCCACTGTCCTCACAGATTTTGGCAGCTTGGAGGAAGCCAYCCTGACCAAACCAGTGCCCAGACCACAGCAGCCGCACCAGAGGCTGCCCCGAGCGGGACCATTCCCTTGGCCTCCACTGCCCCGAGCAGCYGAGCAGCAGAGCCCAGGCCTGCTAAGCAGAGCAGCCAGCGAGGTCAAGATCATTCTAACATGTTTTGCTAAATCACAAGATAGCGGTTAAGTGTTGCCTTTGTGTGCCAACATGCCATATTATACTAACCAGAATAATTGGTTTTAATTGAAAAAATTCCTGCTTTTGTCATTCTGGAATTGTGTTATACTTCCACTCTCCTCTGGCTCTTCTTTATTCTTCATTTCACAGGAGAAGTTACGCAGGCGTGCATGTTCTAATTTCTCTCATCAGGGCGTTACCCATGGCTTCTGCTCCAACTGGTAAGAATTCTGCTCATCCATCCCAAAGAGCTGCTGTGCCTTAGGCATATATATCCCTTTACACACAAAAGGCTATTTGCAATATCACTGAAAATAATTTAGAACAATGGATATCAACTATACTAAAAAAATTTGTCTAGTGTTCGTGCACTACAGTTTGGTTTTGGCAGGATTTTCTCAAGGAAGCTTTGTTCGCACAATGACGAAAGTCTAAATTATTTAGAAACTCTGTGGACGGTGGGCAGAAGCAAGCAATGAACACACAGATGACTTTCATCTTCCCAAACTTAATGCTTTAAACTTTAAGAGTTTAAGGGACTTCTGCAACATACCCCTGTAGCACTAAACAATCCTTTTGTATCTGAGTTTTCTCTGGATGAATAATTCCTAAAAGGACAGTGTTTAGTTGCCCATACCATTTGAAGTCTCCTCTGGAGAAAAAAAAAAAAATCAAAGGCAACAAATGGAAATACTGTAGAATTTCAAGAYTGTAATTGTCTTTGGGGAAGAATGTGAAGGAGGAGCCCGAGGTATTTTAGCTACTGAAAGCATCAATACTAAAGAATCCAAACTGCATCCATCCCTCCACTCCCAAAAGGAAAGTCAGCATTGCACAGGAGAGAGAATAACTTGTTTGAAGCCTCCAAAGGTATTTTACTAAGAAAAACATGGTACTAGTAAATTCTGCCAAAACTTCAGGAGTTTCATGAACTAACAAAGCTTTTATCCCTACCATTCATGATCTACTTGGTTCTGAAATAGTTTTGAACAATTGTACTAAGAAAAAGGAAAGACAGTGTCCAATCCTCACTCTCCCCCTCACAATTGTATTGAGAAATTCAACACCTTCCTAAATTAACCTTCAATTTTAACACTAATCTTCCAGAAGCTAATAAAATAATTTCTAGATTACTATTACCGTCTACATGTGTTGAATAATGAAGCAGGAACAACTGCAGACACTGTAAAGATCACTAATTATTTTCCCACCTACAGACTCAAGCAAAACCAAACATTAGAGTAGTGAAGGTAACTGTAAAGAYGAAGCATCTGCTGAGGTCCTCTCCCTATCACCTGCGCCTCTCTAGCAGACAAATCCTTTTAATATTTGCTGGCTTAAGCTACTGAAAAAACCACCTAACTGTATTTGCAGGTGATTTAATAGGCAGTTAAGTTTCATGGTGACTGACACATCAGTACTCGTAAGAAAATAAAATTGTGCATAATAAAGAAAACAATTTTCAAAAGCCTCAGAGAATTTGACCATCACTTTTTATATCCTCAGTTACTGAACCATATCAATATATTATAGGTCACATAGTAACCATATTTTGAGCCACATATGTCCTAAGGGAGCTTTAAAATCAAACATCCCAAAACATGTCCATAACAGCAACCTGACAAAACCAGTAAAGTTTAAGGAGCTGAGATTTTGATACCACACTTTTTTCTTCAGTTCACYCATTTGAATTACAACTTCACAGACCATATTTTCACAGTTTACCTAAAAACAGACATGTGGAAAAAACAGGTATTCCATTGCCATATGATTGCTAAACATCACTAAAAATCAGGATATCCACTGCATAAACAGTTTCTTAAGGTGCAAATGGAGAATTTCCCTTTGCAGAGAGCTAGGCAAATGAGATTTATCTCTGTCCCTATCTATTACAGCCCAGGTGTCTGTTACCATTCCCTGACTTCCCAGCAACAGGGTCTGTTATAACAGGATTACAAAGCTGCCCTAATCCATCCAGAGCAAAGTTAGCCAAGCTAAATCCCACCACCTTTATCAGTTCAGGTAAAGCAGCCACTTCTCAGAGCTGTGGGGAACCCGAGGAGGAGCCCTCACCTCCTCAGTCCCCCCCAGATGGCAAGGGGTAAAAAGACACGAGCAGAACAACTTTAATGGGCATATCTACACCCAGAAAACCACCTCTGGCAACCACCTCTGGGTACCTTTCAGGCTTTACTCAAGAACAGTCTGACCTTTCTAACTAATATTTGTTGTCTGCTGAGTAATTCACAAAATTGCCTTTTAGGACTGAGGGAGAGCAAAAGTTTCACAAATATATAAATGATTCAGGAACCCTGATCCTGTTTTCAGGACTAAAGTCTTTTGGGATTAATCTGATCATGCTGATAGTGAGTTTAAAAACATGGAGATAGTTTGTTCACTTCTACAAATCATGGTGGTCTGATTATGCACATTTCTTCAAATGCTGTGAAGGAAAAAAAAGAAAAAATGCCACTAAACTTACATTACAAGACCCACACTTTTTATCCTGTGCAAATATTTGAAAGCCTATAGCATAGTCCCCTCTTTCTTCCTCCCAGTCAACATCCATTCCCCCAAATCCCTCAAATTATTGTCATCTTTTCACTTACATTCTGTATTTTACATTAACTTATGGGTTTAACTGCATCATAAAAGGCACTAAAATAGCCCTGCTTTATGGAAACAGCCATAGTGTAGTAGAGACATTAAAACACCAGACAAAGAAGAAATGTGGACAGTTCTTTTCAATTATTTAAACAGGTATCTCTATCTTCAGGTTCTTATTTATTTTATAGATCTTCGGTTTCAATCAGCATGAATGCTATCTTCTTCAAACTGATTTGAGTTACTTCTAACTAAAATTCCCAAGCACATTCTTTAGTCAAGAAGTAATGTAAGAAACTCTTTTTCCCATCAAGGTAAAAGTGAACATTTTTCGTCTGTTTATAAATTACATTGTGTGCTTTGCCTTCCTAAAATACACTCAAGATATACTAGAACTTTTGCTACAGAAATTTGTCTTTCAAGAGGGAGAAAAATCCTACCGAAGTTTAATCATAAATCAGATGCTTGAATTAGTGCTACCAATAAGTGATTTGAACTGTAACTCTGCAACTAATCCACTGGCTATTAAATCCATGCCATATGCATGCTCAGTCTTGCTCTCTATTTTTACAGCATTTCCAGCAAAAACATCAAATGCCAACTGGAAAGACTGTTTTGAGAAATACCCTTACTTCCCACTGCCTTTTTTTTTTTTAATCACACTGTACATAAAAACAATCTAGCTGAATCACCGCATGTGTGGGAATAACCTTCTACTTCTTCCCTGGAAAGTATCTACATATCATCCCTCCTTCCTATCTCTGTACGAAGGTGCTGTGAGTCTGTTGCTTCTCTTCCCTCAGGTGATGGAAGATGCATTTTGCTAACAGAGGAGTGAAAAAAAGTAATTGAGAGAAACTGCTACCTCAACTGAGCTGAAAGAAAAAGTACTAATAAAAGAAAAAGATGAAGCAGGAGAAAAATGCTTTGTGCAGGGAAAATGAAGTGGGAAGAGCAGGAATGGGAAACAGCTGATTTATTTCATAATGACAAAAAGACTTCAACTCTAGTAACATCTGATTATCTTGAAACACACCAATAATTCTAACATCTCCTATAAAATACAGCCACAAGGTTTTTCTTTAGCTCCCTTGCAAAAGAGTGTTAAATCTGCTGGAACAGTTATACATACAGACTAACTATGCAGTTTGCAACCTCAACATTTAAAATACAGATATATATTTTTAAAAGCCTTAAAGTGCAACTATTACCATGCACTTTGTACATTCTGTAATTACAGCTTGAGGTAAATTTCTAAACAATTAAAACCATAGAGTAGTTAAAGGTATCCTTTTCCTACAGAGGGGAATTAATAATTCCTCAGCCTGCCAATTCCCTTTGCTTAAGAAGTTCTCACTCAAAAAGACCAAACAACAGTTCATAAGTTTGCTTTAAAACAAGAGCTTAACAAAAAGTAAAAGTAACTATCAATATCAGTAGTAGTTCAATTAACATGAGCTGAACTTTCCAAGTAAAACAGCAACATTTGGGTTTGTGTCAGAGCTGTAACAAAAGCTGTACCTACTGAATTACTGTAACACTTGCGAATAGCTCTGACCCCCTCTGAACCAGTGTAACAGGTACAAGCAGGGAGTTTTAAAACAAATAAAGGTCTATTACATCGGTTCTGCAAATCACACCAGTGGTGTTACTATTAAAACAAACCAGAAGGAAACAGCAAGTCAGGTAATCTGCCTTTCTCTCTGTCTCCATAAAGCCAGACTAACACAGTTCTTCATACACCTCTAGTATATTGCTCCTATTTTGTTAGTGCAGTAAATATTATCACATAAATAAACAATCTGTGACCTGCTGATAACTGGCACCAGTGCTATCTGGGCAGAGATGAGACTAACACACTCCCAGCAGACCAGTGAGCACTTCTGGTGGATAACAGAAAAAAATCTCCACCTGACGACTCTGATGGGAGCTGAAAACCTGCAGCACAGACCTTTGCTACCATGTGCACAGCAGCAGGTCACCCCACAGGAAGCCTGGCAAGCTTGCACGGGGTTTTCTCACACAGAACAAAGTGGAGAAAGTCCTCTACTTCCACACACACAGCAGGTTCTGTCAGGCAAATAGTCTTGTTTATGACTTGATAAATTATTTGACTTGAAAGATTAGTTAMATGAAATAAAGGAGAGCAATGTAATTATTACTCTTTTCTCCTTCCATCAGAGTAGACTTACACT
Source organism: Amblyornis subalaris (assembly GCA_018881555.1). Classification (NCBI taxonomy): domain Eukaryota; kingdom Metazoa; phylum Chordata; class Aves; order Passeriformes; family Ptilonorhynchidae; genus Amblyornis; species Amblyornis subalaris. The sequence goes on along the minus strand of JACAXG010000027.1, from coordinate 3,974,755 downwards.
TTCAAATGTCCACTCCAAACAAGCCCACACCAGTCCCTAAGAAGGAAGGGACACTACCACGACACCAGGCTTATGCTGTTCACCTCAAAGCCAGGACAAAAAGCTGTTTGAGATTTGGGTTCCCACTGATGGCTGGTGCTGCTGACACACTTGGCCCCACAGATCAGTAACGCATCCTGAGCGCGCTGTGCTCACTCCAGAAACTCTCTGCACATCCATCTGTGCAGCAAATCTGCTTTGTAACTGCTAAGTAGGCAGAAGAACCAAGAACAGAACAAAACTCTAAACACCTCTCCTTCAGAAGCACAAGATCAAACTGAAAATAATATAAAACTATTAAGTCCAATAACTAGCCACAGCTGTAGTTTGTTAATAACTTTTCATCTCCAGAATAAGAACATTTTCAAATTAAATCTGAAGTGGCAGCATGCCATCTGGAAATCAATGTAGATCCCCAAGGCTTCCCAGTATCTTCTCATATCCAGAGTTTTCTGGGTGGCTTTTTTTAAGGATAGACTTTCACACAGCATTTTGGAACATTCAAGGAATATAAAACTGAGCCACAAGTTACTTTGTTACATTTCCTATATTAGAAGGATTCAAAACTACTTCTGAAAATATTTGAAGTTAGCAATTACAATTAAAACCACAAGGCTGAGTTTATAGGTTAAATTTCTATTCCTTAAGCAAAATGGGCAGTGTTAGTTACCAAGTTATTGTTTCGAAACAAGCTTATCACCTGTTTATTACTTGTTAGTGCACTTCTCTGCTACAGTACTAACACAAGTTTAGATGCACTGCTGTCATATCCAGGCAAAATTAAAATCACAGATGTGTTTCTCCCTCTCACTTAATGCTTAAAAGCGACTGCAGTGGGTGCACTTTGAAGGACGAGGAGGAGCAATCACACATACTATGGCAAAGGTACAAAGGTAACTTTTTACTTTGATGGATTGTTACCTTTACAGCAGGGGTGTRCATAGTGAACTATGTTCAGATTAAACAATGTAATATTCATTTTGGGACTCATGACATAGTAATATGCTACCTTAAAGGTATGTATTAGAAACTATTTGTTCATATTCTGGTTTGTTCTCTTGTGCTCAGATACTTTTACTTGCAAGGCAGAATGATGCACAGGTACCAGAAACACCATGGGCTGGGAGCAGTAACACTGAAAAGTATTTTGGAGTCAACAGGCTCCTTTAACTCTGCTTATCCTCCCAGGATAGAAAGTTACAAACAATAACCATTAAAAAAGGACACTGCCCAAGCAGATCACAGAAAATGTTTCCTGCGGTCACCTCTATCAGCCCAGTGATAGAAATGCACACTCAACAGCTTCAAAGTCAGGAACTGCAAAAAATGCTGSTTCTTCCAATGTAGGTGACAGATCTCATCCTTGCAAGTATCTGGAGAAGTTGGCCTCTGACTAACCCTGTGGATCAAATCACAGGGTTTATACTCTTGCTTTCTCCTGAAGCCTCAGTTGGTACATCTGTCAGAAAACTAGCAATAAAAGGCTAGAAAGTACTTCATTGAAATACTTCCCACGAGTCCAAAATGTTAAAACACCAATACATACTGAAAGACGACTCACTGAAGATTTCATGCAACTACATCCATTGCTGTGTTTTGCTTGGACATAAGGACAGAAGAATCAGCACATGACAGAAAAGGAGCAACTTTTAATGGGCTGACTCAGACCTAGTATCACAAAGGGAACCACTGAAACCCACTCCAGGATGGGGCATCCCTGGCATGGCACACCTCCTCATGCCGTCCACATGTGCATTGACACATATGTGCACAGACAAAAGACAAAAGTCTTCCAACAAAAGTAGTAAATGGAGAGTGAGAGGCTATGCAGAGCTCTCACAAACCCTCTCAAGACTCATCCAACTCACTTGCTGAAACCAGTCTCTAAAAATAATTTGGAGATTAAGTAGAAGTCTCTAGTGAATCCAAAAAATGAGTAGAAGATGTAGCAGTGACCAGCTATAAGTGCAGCATAAGAGGGTTGCTGTGAGCTCCACAAACTGCAGAATCAATAGCAACTGAAAGAGCACATTTCAGCATGCCTGAAGTAGGTTCACTTCAGAGGAGCAAAGGCTGAAGTGAACTATTCCAGCATATAATGTTCAGTGACTTAATGCCTACAGGCAAATACCACACTGTACAAAAAACAAGGCAGGAAGTTTGTTAATACAGTTATTCTCTTCATTTATTCCAAGGTGCTTTCATGCCAGGAGCTGACACTTCTACTTAATGCCATTGAAACTTTATATTTTACCAGCTGTATGTGCTCTGACACGTTTGTCCAGGTTGTAACAAGAGCAGCTTCAGAAGACCACTGGTTAGTTCAAATTTAGATAAAAAAACAGTTGCAACTGATGTACAATGTAATTACAAGAGAGCAGCAAAAGCAGGACTGTACTGTCCTTTCTGCCTCAGCTCAAAAACTATCCCGTAAGAAGCAATCCAACAGCTTGATGAGGCAAACTTCTCTTCCACCTGATGCTGGAAGCAGAGGTACATGCAAAGAAGCTGCTTGCCTCAATAACAAACTAGTTCTTCAAGGCAAAAATCAACATGAAAATATTCTCATGTGAGTACCTGCCAAGTATGACTACTACAGGGAAAAATCCTCACAGATGAATGAGCGTAAGCTACTGAGTCCAAAGCACAACCAGAACGCTGAGAATATAGACGATCCTCAAGCATGAGTTGAATCACCCAACTAAAGAGTGTGACAGAACAAAGCAAAAATTAAATAAAATTAACCTTAGGACCTAATTTTTTCAGCCAGATTCAATATGGTGACCTAAGATTGTGATCTGCAATCACAACCATTATTCAGATCAAGATAGCTCTTCCACCACTATGTTTAACTCAATACTTTAACTGGCAGCTGTAGAAAGCTTGCCAGCCAGGAGTGCCTCTGAATACATAAGAGAGAAAGCCAGATGCAAGGCACAAGTCCTTCACACCATTTTCAGAAACTATATGCATAGTTTAGACTAAAGCCAAAATCTTACTGAGGGATAAGGGGGAGGAATGCAAATGCATAAAAAGGAGGATACTTTTTTTAACAACCTCCTCGAAATGAAACAAGCAAAAAAAACCCCTCAAAACCAGAACAAAAAACACTTGCTTTTTGTAACACACAGGAAAATATCAGCTGTTCCTAAAGTAACATAGGAAGTGAATAGGTCTAAAATTAACAGYGAGAATTAAGAAAGCTTAAAAAAGTAAATTATCACACTTCCTCAGTCTAGCTTAAACACAACATCAAGAGGCCAGGCAGGGTCAACAAGCTTTAAGGACTCCCTGCCTTCAGACTACACACTGACACATAACAGTAAGATCAACACCTTAGTCATCACTCAGACTACAGCACAATATTCCTGCATGCTGTATTTTAGAGGTATTCTCACTCTAATCACCATGTGACATTATATGAAGGGCTTATCTATACTTGATATTTGTGACAGGTTAATGCAAGTTCTTTCAGGTGTTACTGCATCCATAAACAAAGTAATTGTAAGAAAGGACATGATACTTTCAATGGATGTACTTAAATGTAACTGAGGGTAAATCTACACTGAGTGAAGATGATGAGCCAGTGTTGCTACTCACTTACACACCTCTCATTTTTCATATAACACTACCTTCATTTCCCAGATTTGGAAGTTTCTAGAGGACTTTAATGTTTGAATTTGTCCATTGTTATATCCAGTTACTTGCAGAATCACTATACTATTTCSTCCATGCTGTCTAACATCTTCAATATAATGTTGACTACTTCTCCCACAAGAGATCACGTTGACAAGACAGAAGAGGGGARGTGCACAGACACTGACTTTGATCCTAAGCCTCTGATACCATTGTTTTCCAGTAAAAATCCTAAAAAATGCAATGCAAAACCAAAAAAATTGCACAATGTATGCAATACAGTATGGTGACGGAGAATTCCACACCACAAAGCCTTCTCAAGCAATTGCAGCAAGACTGCCTCTTTTGCTGAACATCACTTTTGAATAATTCAGATGTAGTTCTCATGCCATGGAGGATGTTATGAGACCATCAGAGAGGCTGATCTGGAATGAGGGCTGCCAAATAATCTTAATTGTCACCATGGGAGGAAGAAAATTAACAGATGTTGTTGCATCCAGGCATAAGACATCCCTAGCCCCAGTCAGGCAGCCAGTTCACCCTCACACTGAGCTGCTGCGCTAGAACGGCCCTGGCACAGCTGTCTCCCACCCGTGACCCACCCTCTGAGCTCTGCAGCCCCAAGGGACACGATCAGTGAGGCTCAGTCTCGCACAGATTTTGTGACACAGCTTTAAGGGTCAGGAAGACAATCGTGAGGGACTGGCAGTGTCAGAAGACTTGTAGTGAATGCAGCAATACTTGTACATTAATTGCATGATTATGATACAACACACGAGTATCACCAATACAAAGTTACTGAAAAGATTTATACCAGCTCTAGAGATCTGTAGGATAGGGTTTTGTAAAAACTTAAAAACAAGAGTTCTGCTCCCTCAATCCATGTCTATCTCTTGCTTTGATATCATAAGTTCGTAGTATTCCCAGAAAAAATTCCTGCTGTGTTATCTATTGCTGAAAGTTACAAAATGATTAAAGTTCAAATTGCTCCTTCTGTAGCTATTTGCAGCCTAGGAAAAATATCTGAAGCCTATCTCCAGTTCACTAGTTTTCCTCCTTTTCTTGCTTATAGAAAAATTTTCTTTAGCCCCAATTTCTAGGCAGAGGGGTAGAAAGTAATACTCAAGACTGACATCTTGAGCACTCTTTGGCAGTTCATCCAAAAAGATAATTCAAAACGACAAACACTCATAATTTAAGAATTCCCAGCATGTTTAAATAATGAATTACCATTGCAGCTGCCCACTAAGAACAGCAATAGCATTTATTTGCTTATAATATGTATTATGCAAGACTTTCACTGGTTATGTTGCTGTGTCACTACCAGCATATCTCCCCTTCATCACAACACCTAAGCTGGCTCTAGGTTGCTTTCTGCTGCTGCTGCCTATTCCAACATCCAGCAAAGAGAGCACAGGAACCACTGTTTTACATCACATATAACACAAACAAAAAGCTTTGAAGCAACAGTCATCTCTTAAATTTTGGCATATGCATTATTTTGGGAGAACATACACCATATTGAGAGATATGTTCAGAATACCCACATTATAAGGTCAATAAAAAAGAAATATGAAGTATTTCTATTATTGCTCATTTTAATAGTTAAGTTACGCACACAACTTCTGAAAACCACATTTAAAAGTTTTCAAAGTGAATTCCCAAAGTGAAAAACAGACTTCATATTCCAATTTTAAATAAATGAATAGAAACAGCCCAGAAACAAAGTATAATAGTGAGACGGCAGAAAAAAAAACAAAGGGGAGAAAAAAGCAACCATGTGCTCTAATGATACAGGTCTCCATCTATCTGTGTTCCCTAGGACTGACAATATGATCCCAGGCTTCCTAAAACTGACTTATACTAGCAGTTTGACGATTAAAAAAGTACAAGCTACCACCACAACRTGGTTTAATATAACACTAATAAAGATTCAGGGTGGACAGATCCTCTTTCTTCAATGCATACTGGTGCATAAAACACACAGCACCTCTTGGGAATCAGCAAGCACACAAGAGGGAATGACAGCCTCTTCCTATTACTTAATATAGACATCTCTATCTACCAAAAAAAGTCTGCCAAACTTCTGTTCCTTATATAGCCACTCCAAGGTAAATAGGTATCCCAAGTCCCAAACAGAAGATATGAATTGGAGAAAACAGAACAGTTCACAAGAATACATCCACATGCTGTTTCCTTGCACGTGTAGAAACCAGCAGCCTCTGAAGTCCTCCTTAAATTGTTTAAACAAAACATGCCGAAATGTTGGCCCCATTCCAAAATCCTGCAACTTCAAGCAATGCTGTTATATAATAATCACAGTGTATTTCTTAAAGGTTTTGTAAAACTGCCTTTAGTTCAGCATCTTCATCCCCTAGTAAACCTGTTTCTCTCTCCCAACCCCTCCAAAAGAAGTAATTTCTTACTACAGGAGGCTGTGGGGAAATATCCAGTTTCACTTCCATAAAACCCAGCTGACTGCCTTCAAGAGCTGCACACGCTGTCACAAGGGTACTGCCAGGACGGTGCTGTGGCATGACTCAGGACGAGACAAAGTGACAGTGGATCTCATCAGACAGATACAAGAAAAGGATCTGCACTCGAGTCACATCCGTGCACTTCCACCTTACAGCTGACACACACAGCTATGGAGTGAGGAGAGAGTACTGCTCTAAAAGGCTTGTTCAGGAGGCAGATTTGTGTCTATCAGTTTTTCGCAAAAAACTCCTTTTTACATGGGACGTACACAGTGAACTCGGCTGCAACCTATGTTTTAGTGTACATGAGTTCACCAAATCCAAAATACATGCAACTACTCTAAGAGAAGACACATGAAGAAGTCATGCACACACCTCCTTGTGGTTTCATCAGAAATCAGAAGTCTGTGCACAAAGGTGTTTGTTTTACTTATATTAAGCATTTGTATCAAGTAATGCAACAGTAAATCAAGCACCAACCCTGCATTTGATTTAGGCACTTAAGAGCACCTGATGAAAAACAATACAACTGATTAGGATTTTATCAGATTTCCCTAAGACAGGCATTCAGGCCAGCTCGATGTTTTGCTGGAGGTACACAAAGCTGCTCTGCTCACACTACACTCAGCTCTTTCCGTTCCTGCTCCAGCCCACATGGAAATCCTGCTCCCAGGGCTGATACTATGCAAGGGCCTGAGCAAATAGAGCTAAGGAGATGCAGGGGGAGTTATCACAGGCAGACAGCTGCCTTAATGTGGCTCCATGTCCTCTGGTCAGCTCACACCTGGGAGAATGGGCTTGTGTCTGCCTTAATGCACTTTGCTTCTTTCAAAAAAGAGACTAAAAGACCTGAGACGCTGACAAACTTTGCATGAAAAACTCATAATGGAAATTCTGTAGCAAAGACTTCGGATTTAAGCTATTTTCTTCCCTAAAGTACTTATGATTTTATTTCATGGTATCTGTAATTCTGGGCAACATGCTGGGAACCTTTATGTTAAATAAGTAGAAGTCTGCTCGAGTCTGTGCCAACCAGTTCAGCAGCATGAGAGTGTGTGCATGCCTGTGTGCAACCCCCTGCTCTGGGGGTCACAGGATTCTCTCCCTTTCATTGCAAAGTTTCCATCAGTAATTCAAAACGTGCATTCAATATTTCAAAATGCAGTTTTCTATGTAATCCATGTTCCCCCTCAGCAGTACGCACTACAAAGATTTACCTCCTTAAACTCACACATTAACTGGGTTCTCACCTTCGGCGGCAGATCACTGTGAAAACTAACCGGCTCCCTACAGAGTCTCAAAATCCACATCTTGTTCCTGGGAACTGTGTAGAACTGGACTCTTTCTTTTGGCACAAGAATCACAGAAACTCAAAAGAAACAGGCCAAATTTAAGTGCAAGTCTTTAATTTTGGGGTTTGTTACACCAAAGGCTTCTTGTTTCAGTAGTTCTTTTGCCACCTTTTAGCCAAACTTAATCTAAATGTGGTGAAAGCTGTAAAATAGTAATTTCAGTATCCCAAATATCTTTTCTTCCTTTCTAATTGTGACACTACTAACATTATTTACTGCTGCCCTTCGGGGACACACACACACAGAATCCAATCCAAAACCCCCAACCCACACATCCTCCTACATCCTTGAGTTTTGCTACTAACTACCCTGCCAAGGCAAATCCAATTTAACTCTTTAAAGATACGTGTTAAGCCAACAGTAACATCATGTGCATGCTGTAAAACTTTTCATTCATTTTCTGCATTATCTGTTCTTTTTAGAACTATTGGCTGATGACAAAGTCCCCAGAGGATGGAAGATATGCAAACTGATTGCAACTGGTGCAAAGCAACTTGCAGGCAGCACTAGACAATTGATTTACAGTGATATCTCACAAGTAACCAAGTTAAGAGTACCACAACAAAGTAGAATACCTGCATGCAAACATCTGCATTATTAATAGAACTGCAAGTCTGAGAACTTAGACTAAGGAAAAATATTTAAGATAGGCCAGAATACAATGTACACAACAGCACCATTAACTCCACGGGAGCAAAAACTGGCCACATATTTCCATATTTCAGCACAGATAAATGTTAGGAAATATTGTGCATACTTTGTAAAAAATCTATCTTGAAGTAAAATGCAATAATATTGTGGTTTATTTTTTAATTTTTTTGGTTACCTCTTTATATATGTACATAGCATTAACTAAGAGAGTATCTGTCTCAATAATTAAAAAACTTAAAAGAGAAAAAAAATCAAGATTTGACTGAACAGCTACTTAGCTTTTAACCAAAATCTCTACGTCAACATGTTTACTTACCTCAGTCTTTAGACAGTTAGTTACATGCTGTTATATGTTTACATAATCTGTTCAACGAGCTAAAAATTACTGGACTGGTTTTCCAGACAGCTGATCAATAGAATTGCATATTCAGAGCTGGTTTTGCACAGCCATCCACACAAGTGACATCCTTGCACTGGAAATATGAATGCCACATGTCAGCATTCAACTGTGTTTGCCAGCAAATCAGGCCTAATCTTTATGAAGATAGGAGTGTTCCACAACTCTGTTGTATTCCAAAGACCCAAAATTTAAAGTGATTGAGTGAACAAAATTACAGGACAGTATATAGGGAAAAGCATTCAGAGCCATTACTATTTTTTCACAATGCATAGTAACAATCAGGGAAGAAAAAGATACCTGTTAACACACTAGTAATGATATAACAGCAATGCTGGTATCTTTTTTTTTTCCAATAACTGCTAGAAATAGTCAATACAATTTTCGGAATTCACGTTGGAAATAACGAATTTAAAATATTTACTTTAGCAACAACCTCATTTGCTAAGTTACAAACCTCTCTATCCATCCTTACTGGTGTCTCAAGATGCAGAGAGATGTCTTACAACAGACACTTATTAAAGAGAAACGTGCAGTCGGGAGCGATGGCAGCACCTCAGTGCACACCACAGGCACAGGAGGCTTCACCCGGCCCTGCCAGCAGCCAGTCGGTCACACTGCAACCTTCACAGGACCTCGGCATTGCCCAGGCTTTCCTAGGAAGCTCCGGTTCCTTTTAGAAATTGTTTCCACAATTTTTCATTCAAGATTGTTAGCCAACAGCCTCTAAAAACTTCTGGAATAGCTTTTTAGAAGCAAACTTCTGTAATTTAGGAAAAGCAATGCAGGGGTGTATTTTAGAGACTCTACCTTACTTCTTTGAACAAGGTACTTCTTTCTACCTTACACTTTGAACAAGGAAAATGGCTAAAACAGAAGCTCAGTGTCATGTAAATATACACCACAAACTAGACAGTCAATATACATGTAGACTAAGATATCTGAGTATGTTTTGATACTGTTAAAAAAAAAGTCCACAATGTGCTTCCACTTTCTAGCAACACTTTGAATACTTTGGCACAGTTGCTGTTATTATTGTTATTAATCTCTTGCTGAAGCTCACCCTTTTTTTTGCCCCATTATTATTAATATTACTCTCTTGCTGAAACTCACCCCTTTCTCTCCCCTCTATGTTCAATACAGAAAAAAATTTACGAATTTACAAGACAGAGCACAAGGAAAGCACTTCTAAAAATGTTCCTCAGCCTTCAAGTAAATAAGTTACCAGGTAGAATATAAACAAGTACAAAAACTAACTTACAAAAATTGAGTACTTGGTATGTTTTACAAACATCGCTTTTAAGTTGTGTGAAGAAAGTTACAGAAAGTTCCAAGGTATGGTGACTAAAAAGCTTAAAATAGCATACTTCCGCAGTGTGATTTTATGAATTATTATAACCCCAGCAGTAAAGGTAACATAGGAGCTGGGAAGAAAACAGGGAGCCAGAGGTGGAAAGAGCTTGTCTTCCAAAATGACCAGCAAATCTTACAGAACAGCAATTTCAGAAGGCAAGAAGTTGGTGCTTTCCAGTAAGAGGGGGCTCAGGTACAAGCTGGGYACACAAAAACCCACACAACCAAATCACTGATTTCTAACATGAGCTCTTCCTGGCCTTCAACTGTTACCATACACCTCCGTCATCTAGACCCTGGAGGGTTCAAGGCAAAGGTTGTGTTTTGAAAAGCATAAACTTAAAAAAAAATCCACAGAAGTTACCAAATGGCCTTTATCCAGGACATCACCCATATCAAAAGCCATCACTGTGTTTAAAAAAAGAGGAGAGGAGGGCCCAAACCAGTTTTAAGGTAAACAGAAGATAGGTGATTGCTCACCCTCTGTCTCCGTGGGCTCGTGCAATGCCAACTGATGAGACCTAAGCTAACAAAAAATCACTAAGGACAAAATATTCAGATCAGCACATGCATTCCACAGTCAGAGATCCATGACAACCATTAATAACCCCACACTGAAACCCACAGCACACTATACATGCACAGAAGTTTATTTCTTAGAGTAGGTGCCTGCCTGTATGCATACCTTCTCTGTTAGGTCTCAGAAAACACACTCTCCGGGAAATTACCTAGTCTGTGCGCTTTCTTTTAACACCAGCAGATTATTATTGTTTTTTTTAAGTTCTAGTCCCTACCACGCATTTGTTCCGCAGGCAGCACAAAGCGTTAGAGGTGTGCTTGACAGCGCTGCGGAGGGCAGGCGTGCCATGCCGGCCCTGTGCCTCCCCCAGCCCCGCCGCACGTGCCTGAGCAGCGAGGGCAGCACCCGGCGCTACAGCAGCGGGAACACTGAGCGCAGCGCGGAGCAGCGGTGACAGCGGAACGCCGTGTCCGAGGAGCCCGGCGGCACCGGCCGGCAGCGCGTAACACGTGCACGGGCGGTGACAGCGGAGACCGGCGGAGCCCCGGTCCCTGCGGATAGGCGTGCCCGCTCCATCAGCATGCACACGGGCACCGCCGCCGCACGCGTGTGTCCCTGGCCCCGCGGAGCCGCCGCCCCGGCGGGCGGGACGCTCGGCGCAGGGGCTGCCCCGCACAGGCCGCTCGGGCACCGGCGGGGTGTAGCTGTCACTACGGCCGGGCGGCGACAGCCCGGCACCCACCGCCCGCCGCCCCTGCCCAGCCCCGCGGACCCGGCCCGGCCCCCTGCGCCACCCGCCGGGCCCGCGCCGCGCCCAGGGTGCCGCGGCCCAGCGGCCCCTCGGCCACCGCTGCCCGGCCCCGACGTGCGGCTCGGGGCGGGGAAGGACCTCGGCCCCCGCCTCCTCCTCCTCCTTCTCCGGAGGCCGAGCGCGGCCGGGCCCGGCTCCCCCCTCGCCCGCCCCGCGGCCGCTCACCCCACGACTCCCTGGCTGTAGTTCCTCTTCTTCCAGGGGGTGCCGGTGTAGAGAGGCTCGGCCAGGCCGGGCTGGGCGCGGGCGGCCGGCTCGTCGGCCGGGGCGGGGGCGCGGCCCAGCAGCAGGCTGTAGTTGAGCCCGAAGGTGCTGGCCTTGTTGTCGCGCTTCCTCTTGTTGCTGGCGGCGGCGGCGGCGGCGGCGGCGGGCGGCGCCCCCCGCGCGGGCCGGGCCCAGGCGGCGGCCCCCGGGGGCGGCGAGGCCTGGCGGTGCCCGCGGCTGTGCGGGTTGTTGGCGCTCTCGAGAGGCAGGAAGTCGGGCGGGGGGTCGGCGCGGGGGGCGCGGTACATGCCGGGCGGGGAGGCCGGGCCGGCCGCGGCGGGGGCGCTCTGCTGCTGCTGCTGCTGCTGCTGCTGCTCCTGCTGCTGCTGCTGCTGGAAGTAGAGGTTGCGGACCCCTTGCGTGGTCTCCCAGATCTGCATCCACAGGCGGTTCGAGGGGCCGAGCTGCTCTGGCTGGAACCAGGCTATCCGGGGATCCATCAAACGGGGACCCACCCCGGCTGATCCGCTCCCCGCGCCGCGCCGGCCGCCGCCGCCGAGACCCTGTCAGCGGGTCCCAGCGCTAATGGCGGCTCCTATGGAAGGGCAGCTCCGCGCCTGCCTGCTCGCTGCTGCCGCCGTCGCTCCACAGCCCCCGCCCCTCCTGGCGAGCGCGGCGAGGCGGGGCCGGGCCGGGAGAGCCGCCGGCACGCGGGCCGCGCGCAGCACGGGGGGCGGCGGCGCCCCGGCCGCTCCCCCGGCGCCCCCGCGCTGCCCCCGGGCCGTGGCGGCTCCTGGCCCGGCACAGCCGCCGCCGGCGCGCAGGGGCCCCGCGCCCCACGGGGCACCAGCCGCGCTCCGAGGGCCGAGCCCTCGTACCGGCCCCGGGTTCGGCCACGCCGCTGCCAACACGCCGGGCTGGGGCTCGGGCACAGGTAGAGGCAGACCCGGGACAGCGTCACCCCGGCCCGCACACCGACAGCTGCCGCCGCGGTCCCCTAAGACTGTTGCGGGGATGCGTACGGATAGTTCTGGGTCTTCTGCCTTCATTCGGCACCAAAGGAGAGGGAAAAGTAGCCTGGGCGCAGCCTTGTCTGCAGATGGAAAAATACATCACATACACAACACCCCAAACAGTAACATGGAGTAGTACCAGTTCTTGTCAGACTCGGTTTTATTTTTAGTGTTTTCATACTACAGCCTTAAAACATCTTTAATATCAGCTACAAAGTTTCGAGCATTCTGCATGAAGGGCCTGGTGCTTCCCCCACTTTCAGAATTGCATGGCAGATGATTTCTCTTGAGGAAGCTGGAGGTGGAGGGTTTAGAATTAAAAAGTCGCATTCCAATTTCAAGCGTTCCATGAAGTGAACAGTGTGCGAAGAMGACGACTTAGCACCATTTCCCGGTGACAACCGAAGACTGAAGTTCTGGCTTCTGCCCACCAGCCCAGAGCAGGACATATTGTCCTCAGCACTCCTCTGTCGTGTCACAGCATGTCTGATCTGCATTACCCAAGAGAAAATGAACCACAGCAAGAGGGTGAAATTTGGGGGTTTGGTTGACAAACTTAATTGCTTTGAAAATTAGGATCTGTGCCTAAAACTACTACTAAAAGCTAAGTGGAAACTGGTGGGACTTGAACAGGTCTTGGAATTGGGGAAAAACCAGTATGAATAACCCTAATTTCCAAACCCCCCATTTTTCAGTTACTCTGAGAATTATAAGCACAGCAGGAAAAAGTAATAAGAAACATCTAAATGATGTTTCCTGCACATCAAAAATGCAAATAAAAAAGTTTCACTTGATAAACTTTTTTTTTTTAATGCAACGAAGAAAAGTGTAAGTCAAATAAAGGATTTCATGTTATCCTTCTGGAGGTAATGGTAACAGGAAAAAATAACTGATTTGTTTTCTTTTCTAATAAAGCTAATTCTGCAAAAATCCATTATTTAACCAACACTCGTGGCACATAAATGCAAACAATTTTGTTATGGGACTGAGGTTTATTAATTTACAGGATTCTTCAGTAGTAACCCTAGTTCGAAGCAAATACAGCCAGGACACAACGCAGGTTGTATAGTACCACGAATGCTTTAAATTAGGAAGTATGCCCGGGGGGGGCATAAAAACCAAACAAAAACCACACATAAATATGGCTGAAGTGGTTTTTTTAATCATTACTTTGAATTTTAACTCTTTTCTGGGAAGTTCTCTTTTTAGTAAATAAAAGGTTATTTAGAAACATCATGCATTTAGTAGCTGAATCAGCCATTCTTCCATTAAATTCTGGAAGTGCTTTGCACTCTCCATTTGAAGGGGCGGGGAGGAGGAAAGAGGCCAACGCAATATTCCTTAAAAGTTAAAAAAAAAAATTCATGTGTCAGAGGAGAAAGAAAATAGTCCTCAATGGGATTTTTATCATAACAGGAACACAAAGCCAGAAGAAGGTTTACTGAAATCCCAACGCATCTTTAAGTGTGGTACAGGGATTTACATGAGCGCCTCACAACCCCAGGGCTGCTCAGGACCCTCACTGTGTTGAGAACACGCAGCAGCCACAATCATTCCAACAGCACAGAGATTATTACAGCAGGGGCTTAGTTCAGTTCCCAAGCAGTTTGATTGAAGCCCCCATAATGTAACAGTAACACACAAGGAGTTTCTGACACTCAGATTCAAAAGAAAAAGGCATCTTACCCTATCCTCGCGTGTGCAAGTCTCAAACTATGCTTTATGTGGTCACTGAACTATGTCTGTATGTCTGACAAAACGCCTCCCACAGAAACAAGAAACTTACAAAAATAATACAGAAACAAAATGAAATTAAAGTGAATTGACTTAAATGCCTGCTATTTCTCCCAGAAGGTACAAAAATTAACAGTTTTAAATTACCTGAAAGTTAGAACAAAAAAACCCCCACTGCTCAAGTAAAAGCTGCTTCAAACAGAAAGGCTCACCATGTGTCAGCCGTGGTGGAAAAACTTCAAGTTCCTTAATCTGCTGTGACTATCAGAGTTCTCAGATTTTGCCAAATATCTTAAAGTTATATATCTTAACAGCCTGTCCAGAACAAACTATATATGGATTATTTGCTCAAGTCACCCATATCAGAAAGGAACAATTACATTATTTTCAATTATCACTACCATTGCCTGAATTGGAAATTGCAACAGTAAATGTAAGGCTAGATGTTTCTATCCAATCTCCTGGGAATGATTTTAGTGAAAATCCCTTACTAAGGAAACAGAATTTGAGTTTATGGGCATTTTTGGTTGGTTATTTTATGTTAATATTCCACAAGATATGAATTTAATTTATAATACTTAAACTACAAACTAATTTTAAATTCATTTGTTCTCCAACACAGTTCTCATTTTGTAATTTTAACTGTGCACTCATTTTTATTCATAGTTGTCTCTCAAAATACAAACATAAAACCAAGCCAAGTAGCGCTGGTTGAAGTTATTTTTGTTCCTCTAAGAAGACAATCTTTAAAAAAAAAGAAGCCCACACTGTGCAAAAAACCACCTTCAACACATACCATAACCCCCAGAGTTAAACTATTGTGGTATACAGCCATCTTCTGAATGTCAAGGCATGATGTATAAAAAGTACTTCACAACAAATGCACATTTAAATCTTGCCACTTGTTTCTTTTCATAGAGAGCAAGAATAAAACCACACATCAACGATAACTCCTTATCTCTACAGCTGGAGATTCGACATTTTGCAGGCTGCAGAGACCAAAGCAGCAGCAAATGCCTGTGGTCCTACTGCTCCTGAACAGGGCAGGGAGCCCACAACCACCTTCTCACTCTTTACTTGATAGCACAGATCAAGGTAAATTCAGGACCTATTTTGGTATTACACCTCAACCCAGAGCCAGAGTCTGTTGTGCTCAGTGTCAGACAGGGACACAAGTAAAGCAGCAATCCACACCTTCCAAGGGCTGCAGGTTTGAACTGAAGCACAGACAGATGATGCCTTAGGGACCGGAATAAGCAAGCAAATTCAGATACCTGTTTTGATACCAGTCTTATCTGTGTGATTAGATTAACGGATGAAGAACACTTACATCTATTTAGTAGCTATTTACTTATGCTACACACTGTCTACATCAGTCCAATTTCTGCCACCCTCAAAGTATCAAGATCTGTCTTTCCCTTTGTAGGCTGTCAAGGATCTTGTCTTTGTCTGAAGCTTACCCTAAGCCTCTTAAATAAACCAGTGCCAAAAGAGCCCCCAAAACATGTTATCATCACTTCTGCTGCTGCCTTAATTTTCCTTAATTGTGTCAGAACAACCTTTATAGCCCCAATCTTGCATCTTAGCTTTTTTGTACCTATATATCTCATCTGGTTTTAGTCCTTGATCTCACACTTCTTTAAATCACTGATAACTTGCCTTGTCTTCCATAGACGTCTTCAAAAGTTGTCCATGCTTTTCCTATTATTTCCATCTTGTCCCTTACAAGCAGAATGTGCTCTCTAAATTAACATACAAATTTTTTACCTSAAGCCCTTCATTAGCCATCAGGAGCAAGTTACACTGAACTGGCAGATAGGCAGATGATAGAGGAAGATTCTTCCCATTCAGAGAAATAAAATTATGGACATCAAAATATGCAGATTTATATTTGAAGATGAAATGTTTCTTGTCATTATTGACCTAAAAGAAAAACCCAAACCAAAAAATAACATACTTTGGTTTTTTAACAGTTCCCAGGAACCAGATTCTGCCTGYTACACTTGATGTAAAATGCAAAGTCCCACACTTGGAAAGAGTTATTCCACGAAACAGAGCAAGCTCTTGACTGAGTGACCAAAGAGCAGCTTTAGAGAGAAGGACTGAAGGGTCCCAGTGGACAGTAAGTTGAAGTCAGCAGGGCATGCTTGCAGTGACGACAACTAACAAATAACAGGCTGCATTGGCAGGAGCATGGGGAGCAGGTCAAGAAAACCAACTGCTTCCCTCTATTCAGCACCTAGGAGATCACATCTGGAGTAGTGCCTCCAGTTTTGGGCCCTTGGTACACCACATGGTAGGGCAGGTCAAGCAGAAGGCCACCAAGATGGCTGGAGATCCTCTCTAGAGGAGAGGGCGTACAAGGAAGAGCTGAGGGAGCTGGGCTTATTTGGCCTGGAGAAGAGAGAATATAATTGTGGTTTTCAGCTACCAAGTGGGGGTTATGAGACTGAACCAGACTCTTCTTGGTGGTGTGCAGTCAGAGGACAAGAGGCACATTTTGTAGCAGGGGGAAGTCCTACAAGGCACAAGGGGGAAAGGCAAAAAAAAAAAGTGTTTCCAGCAAGGGCAGTCAAGCTCTGGAAAAGGCTGTCCAGAGTTGTAGAATTTCCATTCTGGGAGATGTTCAAGGCCTAGCACAACCTGACTCCAAAGTCAGTCCTGCTTTGATCAGAGGACTAGACCTAAGAGACCTCCAGAGATCCTTTCCAGTCTAGATCAACCTGCAATTCAATGTAGCACCCATAAAATGAGAGCAGAACTTTCCACATGGAAGTCCTTTAAGTGCTCCGAACAAGTATTCATACCTTTCATTAGGCTAATAGTATACTATCCTCAGTGTATAGCAAGTATAACTAACACTAGGATTAAAAGCCACACACTGTACAGTCTTAGGCCATAATCCAGCTTTCCTCAGCTGTTACACTCCAGACCTCTTCACTGCCTGCCCTGCTAAATCCCTGGATAACCTTTCAACTGCTCCATGCTCATGACTTCTCCTGGATTCCTAAAGGGCAGCCTCAGCGTCCCTTGAGCCTTCCCAATCCCACCCTCTCACCCATTTGATTAGCAGGCACCACATCACACATTTCATCTGACTCCTGTAAAGTAACAGCAATAACAGGACTTCCAGGCAGTACAGCTGCTTAAACTGATCTTTCTCTTGCATTTGACAAAATACCACATCAGGATTTCAGAAAGTCAGTCATTTGCAAGTTTTCCAGTCAGTTCCCAAGTCTGCTTTCCAATCTTAAGAGACTGAAATCTAACAAACCCAGCAAATTTGGTCTTTGTAAGTTCCATGCTTTACCATGGGCAAAATTTTGTCAAAAAACTGGATGCCTGAGCTAAGGCAGCACATTGAGAGGGGAGAAAAAGAACTCATTTCAAAATCCAGCATAATAAAATGCTTTTGTGTTTGGTGGTTGTTTTTTTTTTTCTTGAAAAGTATGTATGAGGATCTCATTCACAGAAACAAATGCAAAGCTTTTGATATATGGAAGCTCAGATACAATTTGCATGAATCAGTAAGATTTTCTGAAAATAGTTTTTGTATTTTACAGCTTAAAAATCTCCATCAAAAATATTTGCATAAGGTATTTTAAGCAAATATAAATTTACCTTCGGTAATACCTCAGTATAAAAAAATATTTTCCATTAGGTTTAATACTTCCCTGAATTCAAACTCATCCTGATGTAGAATTACAAGGAAGAATGTAAGATAAGAGACTTAATTTTCAGGAATACCCATCAAAATAAAGACAGGGAGCTGCATGTACATGTGGGATCTGCTTACACTGATTTCCACAGCAAAAAGCTATCATACTGAATTTATCATAAATGAATCTGAAACAATTTTCTCCTCATGAAATAACCGATCCAAATGCTGACAGGAATCTACACACTTGTCACACACTTCTTTCAGGAAGTCTGCCATAAGTGCCTGTGCAGTTCTAGGAACAGGTAAGAACAAACAGCAAATATGAACATTCTGCCACTGCTCAATTCCCTGAAATATAACTTGAGCTTTTAATATTTTTTTTTTTTATCTGACACATAATAGAGAATATTCTCTAAATTACTTTGTCATGCAATTATAGTTTTCTGCCAGGGTACATGAAGATTTCTAAACAATGGCAGTGGTGCTACATACAGACCTCAGGACTTAAAGAGCACCCTCTTATCCCTGCAACGATCTCAGGGTATGCTACGGGCATTTTTATGCTGATATGACTTTCATATTGCATCAACCCAGAAGTATAAAAATACTGAATGTTATAAAATGTAGCATTAACATCAAAGCAAAACTGCTCTGCTCAGTAAAGTTTCAAAGTTCAAAATGGTTATATTTTTTGAAAACAGTACTCAATAAGGGAAACCTTAAAAGTTCCTGGATGTTTCAAGTTGGGGTTTTCCCTAGTGTCTCCTGATATGCAATGAATCTTCTCAAATTCATCTTCACATTGTCAAGAACACACAGCTGATCTGTACTATATTGTCCTTTGCCTTCTTTTCGCATCTGTAAAACCAAAAAAATACATGGTTTACTAATGGATAGGTTTCTCTTATTAGATCACCTCAAGTTTATTTTAATTCTACATGTAGGTCGTCTATCAAGAGATGCTACCCATGGTTTGTGAGAACTCCAAGGCGTTTACATGTGCACATGTGGAGCTTAGCAATTATTTCTGCAAGTTCATGTACTACAATACATCACTGCCCAAAACTAGACTATTGGCATGCTATTTCATTCAAAAATCTGAGACATACATTTCTTTTCTGTGGCTTTTTATATGGAAAACCTTGCACATTTAACCAAACCTGATGAAGCATCATCAGGTATGTATTTTGTGTGTACAGTGCTTAGCTTTTAGACCATGAAAGTCGCTCCTCAGGCTTCATCTCACCAAAAAAATAACATGTGGAAGGTCATTCTCTATTTAAGACAAGTATGTACCTAAAATTACAGTTTAGAATGCCAACCTTGTTTTTCTTGAAAATACAGAATACATGACCTGTTTAAATTAACCAAGACCGGAACAAAAACATCCAGTGGCAACTACAGCAAGTTAAAAACCAAGATGCCAATGTAACTTCAGAAGGGACTTCTCTCCCACCTCCAAAGACATCCACAGGATCTTTTTTTTACACCGCTTCAAAACAATATAGTGATTTGGACATCAGTAATACTGATGGTGTAATGCAGATGTTGCAATGCAGCTACTGTTACCTTGACACTTCCATGAACTTCATGGTAAGTGTATTTGCTTTCCTCCAAAGTGGAATATCTGAAAATCAAACACTTTTTTTTTTGGTCATCTTATAAATTAATTATCTCTTCTAGGAGACTAAAACTCAAAGCTTTAACCCACATTGCGTGCTGAGACCCTCAGGTGGCTGCACTTGATGCCTACCCTCATTCTGAACACTGGCTGAAATTCCTTCAGTGTTGGAAGCAACTTGATCTGTAACGCTGCCTTTTCTGCTTCTTTACCATCTGCAAATACATCAAAAAGTGCATCCAAGGCTTCCCCTGCTACGACAAGAGAAGATTCCTTCATAGCAACCTCAAGAAGAAATTTTCCAATCATCTGAAATAAGAAAGAAAAATTGATTTTTTTTTTCCAGCAATGCTAAAGAAAACTGCAAGAAATACCAAAATTCTTTTAGGCTTGCAATGCAAAGTTTGCTTTTTTACCTTCAGTGTTTCAGCTGTATCTTGTCCTTTTGCCAGGACACTGCCAGAAATTCCCAGGATGCTCACCACGTTCACTCTAACACTGGCATTGCTGCTGTGAATACCAGCTTCACATAAAGCCAGTAGCTGCTCAGGAGTCATACACTGGTCAGCAAGAGGAAGGGAGGGAAAGAAGGAAGACAGATACATTTACATTTTCATGGAAATTTTCAAATATGACATTTAGATACTGTGCTTTTACAGAACACAGGCAGATTTTTAACCAAGAAACAGAGTCCTAGATTATGAAAACTATATGAATTCTGAAAATGCAATTACCAAGAAAGCAGTTAAACTCTCCCTTTCAACTTAAGGTGTTTCTTGCAGAACATAACCAAGGCTGACATGAAATTGAAGGGGAAGTTCTGAGATTTTCACAAATTTACCTAGCTCAATAGCTGCTTCCAGCTCATTATAATTTACAGTATAGAAGCTCAGTTTTCAGTTTCAGGCCACAAAGGACTAGCAGATTAACCAGTATCGTGTCTTGTATAACAAACTATTATGCTTCGTTCCCGTATTTAGCTCACTAATTCATGTCCAACCAAGATTCAAGGACAACCAGCTTCAACTAGGTGACTTCAGAAATAAATAATCCACATTTCTAGGTGCTAATTTACTAAATATTTGTCATTACAACTACCTCCTAAAGATACTACCTGTGGATTACTGCTATTCTGGTTTTGAAATACCTTTCATCTGTTTACATGTKGAGGAGGAGATATATAAAAAAATATTCCTGTAAGGTCCATGAAAAACACAGCTAATGCTATTAAGTCTGTTCTTCCAGTGTTCACAACTGCTCAAATTTTGCACTTCATTTATATTGTTTTGTTTCAGAAACTTTCCAGACCAATCTCACAGGAATTTGAACCTACCAGAGCATTTCAGTTTGAAAGCTTTTACCTGGGAGATATTCTTTGAAGCCATTGTTTGTAGGAGAGCCCTCAAAGCACTGGTTATGGCTTCCAGGAATTCTGTGTCTGTAGGGAGTTCTGTCAAAGAATAGAACCCAGAGCCAAAAGTTACACAGTAAGATGAGGGACACAGGAAGCAAAGAAATACAAATTCCTTAATCCCTTAATTGTTCCTCCAGGTACTACCACAACAGGAAAAGCTAGATTTTCAGAGACTGGTCTCTGTAGGTTGTAACCATAGTGATTTGTTTGAATTCAGTATTAACTGCATCTGGAGACCACAGCTGGTCCTCATTTTCAGGCACATCCCTGGTTGAGACACTTGTGTGACCTAAGGTATGGTACAAACCACTGTCATCAGAAGAGCAGCTGAAAACTGGTAGCACATGGAGCACATAATACAGGAACTGAGAAAACTACAGAAGCTGACTGCATACTTTACCTCCTTTCTTCTGCCTTCTTAAGCAAGCTTTTCAGAAACCCAGAACACTGGACTCTTTCCAATCCATAWAAAGAGCATGTTTTCCGGTGGTTTAATAACATTTCAGGAATGTATGACTCAAACACTGCATTATTCTTGTTTCACTACAAACTCATTGATAGCAGCCATCACCTTTGCATTTCTTGAGGCTTTTTATTTTCCCCTAGTATGTTTATTTTCTGGACCACTCCAGATGCAGAACCTCTTGATTTATGCACATCTCCTCCTTTCTCATGTAAACAATCAGATCTTTATGCCTCTTTTTTACCCTGTAAGCCACAGAATTCCTTCTAACCACATGTTGGTATGTTATCAGCTCTATCTGGCAGTTTTCATTACACAGCATTTAACCATTAAAAAAATGGGCCTGGGCCATTAAATTAATTTTAGCACCCTTAGCTGTCTTCAGATAGCAACTTCTCCTGCTTCATCTGAGAACTTTCTGACTATTATGAAGGATAACATGTAGACCCAAAATCTTGAAAGTCCTTTCTTTCAAGCATGAAACAAATATTTTATGTGAACTTCCTTGCATATGTTTTCATACGTATTTTCATTTCTGCATTTTAGTTTTTCAAGCACTGCACTCCCAGTAATAATGTTCCCATACCGATCACGTTTTTAAAAACATTGAAAAAAAAGTGTTTTGCAGGTAGATGCATTTTCAAGCACTAATGCAGTGTCATTTTACACACATTTTATAACACAGCAGAGAACTACATACGCTGCATCTGTGGCTACAAATGGAGACAGTTGAAGGAAACTGAGTTTCTTGAGCTTCTAAGAGACAAAAAATGACAAAGCCACGCATATGCCAGACTTCAACAGAACTGTCTTAGGGAAAACGTTTTCTGACAGTTTTGAGAACTGGCAGCTTCTCCAGGCTCTAAGAATATCTCTTCTTTTTTGAAAACCCGTCACCACTGACCTTAAAACAAAAACAGATTATCAGAATAGTCTGAATGAAACAGCCTGTCAGGGACTCACATAATCAGTTTGGAACCAGGTGGGGTTTTCCTGCCATTTTTTTTTTTTCCAATCTCAGTTCAGCTTCTCTCGTGTCAGTAACACAGAGATCATAGCATGAAGGGTCCAACAGGATTATGGAATTGATGCTGATCTCATGTATAAGACCACAGCAAGGAGCTGGAAATGCTAACTGCTGGATACACGATTCAATAATACTGTACTAGCAGATGTATGGGGAAACCTTCACAGTATCTCTATGAAATAATGCACTTCGAAGGAACTACAGTGGATACATTCTAGAGCTTATAGATGTATCACACAATCAATGAGATTGGGAAAGACCTGTAAGATGGAGTCCAACCTGTCACTGATCACCACCATGTCAACCAGATCACGGCCCTGAGTGCCACATCCAGTCTTTCCTTAAACAACTCCAGGGACGGTGACTCTACAACCTCCCTGGGCAGTCCAGTCCAATGTCTAAATACAAATCTAATATATATATTTTATACATATATAAAAATACATTCTAAAATAGTATTTTCAGAAAAATGAAATTTATTACCTCCTTTATTGAAATCAAACCACAAACAGAACAGGAAGTTGAGCAGCTTTAATATTTAGTCATAAAAACTTTGCGCATTTTCTTACTACAAAGATATTTTCAATAAAGCTAAGCCATCATAAGCATAAAGCATGTTTTGGGGAAAAGGTGGCTGCTGTCTTTCCTACTGTAATAAGCATGGACATTCTTGARATTTTTGCAACAACCGCTTTTGCCATAATTTCGTAAGATTCCTAGAAAAAAAAGATGTGAAAGACTGTGCTAGACATCTTTTGTTTTCACATCTCTTTAGGCTAGTTAGCACATTTAAAAAGAAAATGTCCCATCTTCTTCATGGCTTGTCTGATTGATGAAAAACTGCTATTACCACAAATGTGATCCAGCAAACAGTTCTGGTCATACAGCAAGGCTATATTCATCCACTAAGTGACTTTCTGCATGGACACAGATGTAAAGCAGATTCTTGCATTACAAGCAGACTTCCTCAAGGYGCAGTTTGGATAAACTCCTCTCATCAGGATACACTGTTATGTCAGCACATTGCCAACATTCAGTATCCTTAATTTGAAAGGGATAAAATTAGTAACATAATGGCATTAGAACTTAACAACATACATGGCTACCTTACATCTACATGATCAGCAAAGGGGGTCAGCAAGTCCCCTTTACTAAACATCTTACCTGATTTAGAAAAGACCAGCTGTGAAAGATGCTGTGCAAGGGACTGAAGTGCTGAAGCTCCCCCAAGACAATCCACATCTGACACCAACAAAATGCTCTGAAGACATGTTAAAGCTCTACACTGCACTGCATTCAGTCTGAAACAAAGAAAAAACACACTTAGAAGGTATTTTTGAAAACACATGTCAATACATATAGAAGAATCTCGAATTAAGTAAGGCTGTGATCCAGTGTGCAGTTCACAAAAACATTTGTATCCCTTTATTCAAAATCATATATCAGATCTGCCAGTTTCCGGATCTTAAGAGTAGCCCAAAGATGGACAATCCTTCTAAGAGTTCTAAAACAACTGAATATACATAAAAAATAGTAAGACAGACAATGAAATGCCTACTTTTTAATTAATGGTTTCCAAGACGGATTGTGCATACAGATGTCTAGGGCAACACTGTTCGGAAAAGCAGTTTTTTCAAGAATCTGAGGAGGGGAAAAAGAAAGGTTTAGCAATAGAGCCTTTTTTTGTTGTTGTTATAGTTTGTTCGGAGGGAAGACTGAAATTTTAGATTAATGTCAAACAGATACTTCAAACTGTGTATCTCAAAGTTTTCCAGGTAGCAAATGTCTCGCCTGCTAAAAGTGCCAGAACTTTCCTCAATCACTCAAATGGTGCAATTATACACTGGGTTTAGCATAGTATATTTTAAGTGTCCAACTGTACCGAACAACAGGTGATGTTCTAGCTCTCTGCTCTTCTTTCTTATTTAGCTCTTTCTTCTTACAGATTCTGCTACAGAATTTTCAGATAGCTGCACGTCTGGAAGGCCTTGCCACAAAACTCTTGCTATTAAGTACAAAAAGCCTTCAAAGTTTTTGTTTCACATCTTGATGTCTTTAAGTCAGAATGCTACAATGCTGCTGAACTAACACAGTAACTGATTCAAATAACAAACTTCATCTTTACAATCCCAAATAAAAATGAGCAAAACAACTCGGAAACAAAAACTTCTATTTCCTGTCAGTGCCAAATACTGTAGTTTAGGCACTTTGTATAAAACAGGGGGAAGAGAAACTTGCACTTTTTCAGTGCTGACTGTTGCCATTAATAAATGTTACTTCCACCTCATTTAGCTAATATGGAAATCTGGCTGTCATGCTTCACCTAAGTTTTCTTTCTTTTTGCAGATAATCTTTTTCATTTCCAAAATTAGGAATAACAACCTTTTTATTTTGGAGAAAAAAATTTAAAAAAACCCTACCAGATTTCTGAAACACATGACCCTTCTATTCTCACTTAGATGAGGAAATTATTCAGGTCATGGAATGATACACCACCTCGAGGCCAAAAAAGATGAAGCCAAACTCATTTTAAAAAATATTCCTTTCCTCCAGGTGGATTGGGATAATTTGCTTGCCTAACCTGAGATACAAGGGAAAGACTGTACCATGTGCTGGAAATAAAACAGAAGGCAATACCTTCTTTGGAATGAGGTTGTTCAGAAAYGCTGAGTTAACCTCATCAGAGAGGCACAGGGGTGACATGAGCAGCCCACTCCCCTCATTGTATGAGTTTTCCATGAACAAATCACTCTCATCACTGCTGGAGAGCTCTTCCCACTCGTCATCTGAGGGATCTGAGAACACAAGACAGACTTGTCAATGTAACAGCCATCATGCAACAGGTATGCTACTTCTCAGTTGTACCTGGCTCCTCCACTTCTTGGTTTAGGAACCTTTTAGTTCTTGGGCTTTAAAGAACTCCTCACACACCAAGTGCCATTAAGTCACAGTCCTAAATATTTTATTAAGAGATATTTTAGATTCACTGAGGCAACAAATATTCTTACAAGAGAGATTCTTTATATGTGAGCATGTTAATCTCTGATATTAACAATGTGTTGTTTAAAAACATCGAAAAAGCTATAGAAGAAAGACTTCATAAAGATTTAGTAGATTTTAACTTGGATTGTAGTATTTCACTTTTTGAGATTGTTTCAAGCAGGCAAATACGTCGGTTTAACTTAACTTGTCTACTAATTGCAGTCAGTTCAAGGTAACTGTTTCCTCTGGCAATACTGAAGCCACAGACAGATGTTCTCTGCCTGGGCAGTAAGTGGGCTGGATGAAGATGTTAACTGTCTCCACAGCAAGGTCAGTTGAAAGGAAATGATGACAGCAAAACAAACGAAATAATCTCTGATAGTCATTTCAGGCAACATATTTTACATAAATTAAAGTAGGTTTATAGTCTTAAACCTGAACCAGGTTTACACTTACATGATTTATTCTACTAGCAGATCTGTAAGGGCAGACATGACGAGAGGAGTTGAAGTCTTATTACCAACAGGCTACTGTAAAGTGAATAATCTGTCCACGGCTAAAGGGGGACTTGGCCTGACAAGCACAAACTAAGATTATCATTTATATTTAAACCCATGTATCTACGTCCACAGAGTTCACACTCATTTATCTGAAATTTCTTTAAATCTGGTTACATTTTAACTAGTGTTTACCCAAGTCCTAAGTCTACAGGTTGGATTGATCCTCCTCTCTAACAGATGAAAGCTCTGCGTTCATAGGTCAAGACACTTAACTACTGTGACAAAAAGTATCATATTCACCACCAAGTAATTTTGTCTGACAACACAGATTCTCATGAGAAGTAGGTCCTGTAGTAACTACAGAAACAACCATGCACTTCTAGGGCAAAAGGTAAACTCACTTAAAATACAGCAAGAAAGATCCAAATGAATGCGTTTCACCTTTACTGTGCAGCAGTTTAAGAATTTATTTGAAGGTGATGGCTACTGTTCATCTGATGCAAAGTAACTCATCAAGCTGTGGCAACTTGACCACATAGGCATCTTCTGTTACTTATGGTAATATCCAATTAATTCTACAGCCATAACATGCTGGTGTTAATAGCCTTTGTGTGAGAAAATGGTTGTCTTTTATTGTCTTTACCAAACCATGGCAGCAATAAACATGAACACAAAGCAGACATCCCCCTTTCAGTCTTTTGCCTCTTCTAAAAAATTCCTTTTGCATCTTTAGAAAACAAAAGTATCCCTTGAAAACTAATTGATAACAATATGAGCTGACAATGCAATTCAGCAACAACAAAGACATCAGTCCCTGTATGTTGACAGCGAGTGACCAGGGCAGAGCAGGAACTGGGATCCAGAACACTGGCCCATAACTATGATCAGGTTTCTTGCAATGTTCTGGGAAATACAGAGGCATTTCCAACAGCAATCCCATCTTACCTAGCACTGGTAACCCAAGAACTACAGACTGGATAGCAAAACTGAGGTCTCTTGGCTTCTTGCCCAGGTCCCCATCAAATAGGAGCACGCTGCTTCTTCCAGACACTGGCCAGTGTTCAGTAAAACACATCTCAGCCTGTTTATTTCCCTCAGTTCTTTTGCAAGCCAAGTGTTTGTATGAACTCAGCATAATGGCTAAAGCTATTTTAGTCCTCAAATAACTGGAAAATTAAATGAACAGCTGCCTCTGGATTCCTCTTAATTTCTAGAGACTATGTTTCTGTCTGCCCATGAATGGGTAAAGTACTGTAGCGAAATACAACACAATCAATCTTACATTACACTGAGTGAATGGCAGAATATGCAGCTCATCCACATGAGATTTTCCAATTAAAGGGGAAAGCTTATGAATTACAGCTCATTAGATGAGAAATGCAGTTATGAAAGGAGCTTCATACACTAGGTGCAGAATTTCTTTGTGCTGTAAGAGAAAAAAAAATCACCAATGGGAATAACTGGGTATTATTGTGGATTTTATTAGAACGAGAAAGTTTTACTCAGTTACTTTCTACACAGTTACTTCTGCATCAGGCTAAAACTGTAATAGCAATCAAAGTGTTCAGGTTTCTGAGGGTTTAGGGGATTAGTTTTGTTTGTTTGTTGGCTTTTTAAAATGGTATTTCATAATCTTTCATTGGTTTTCTAAAGATTAGGAGAAAAGCCAGCAAAACTGAGTTTCAGAGTTCATAAAAGATACAGAATATCTATTTCCTACTCCCACCAAATAACAGCCTCTCTTTCTCCTCCTCCTCCAAGCTCATAAAGGCAGAACTTTGAAAGCCTAGATCTACATTGTTGCCAGAGCTGCACCGATAGCTGTCTCTACTCCTAACTTTGCAACACTTGAAGTATCAAAACTAAACCAGAGCTACAAGATTTATCTGCTTTTAAAAAATTGATGCCCCCATCCTGCAATAAGATTCACACACATATTGTATCAGAACACTCAGAACACACTCTAACTGAACAATGATTTTGCTGCATTTAGGAAATATCTCTTTGGCACGAGTGCTTTTTTGCTTGTTCTTAAATGTTGGCACATGTGGTATCATGCAAAAAAATATTTAAGCAACATAAGTCACTTAAATGACTAAAAACCACTTAAATTACAGTAAATTCTCAGTAACAGAAATTACAACCTACTCTGCCCCCAGATGAGGATATCAGGGACAATATGCCCATGTGTTTGCCCTTAAAAGCCCAGATGACCAAACAGTAAACTAAACGTGACCTATTCAGAAACAAAACACATCACAACACTTGCAATGAAAGAGACTCCTACAAACCTTCACTGCAGCACATATTAACAATGATTTCCAAAGCAGTCTGCTGAGCCGTCAGTAAAGCTGTCACTTCTTTCAGTTCCCACTTATCAGACTAAAAAATAAAACACACGAACCAAATTTGATTTTG
The DNA here is from genome assembly GCA_018881555.1 of Amblyornis subalaris. Classification (NCBI taxonomy): domain Eukaryota; kingdom Metazoa; phylum Chordata; class Aves; order Passeriformes; family Ptilonorhynchidae; genus Amblyornis; species Amblyornis subalaris. The sequence goes on along the minus strand of JACAXG010000027.1, from coordinate 3,946,482 downwards.
TAAAACAACATTTAAGTGCCATTTAAAGTACCCAAGCTGTCAGTTAAAAATACAGTCCAGCCATTTCCTCTTCCCATTCTACACCCAAACTTAAAAAAAAAMCCCAAACACAAACCCAAGAGGTGTTATCTGCCATCTTTCTGATGCATATTCCAGAGTAAATTTTATCCTCAAGAAATGTCACTTGCACTAAAGTTGTAAGAGAACCAATTACCTAACATTAACTAAAGCCCTGACAGAAACCTGTATTCCTGTTATCCTTTCCACATACACAACAGTGAATCCATTTGTTAACCTCTGAGCTACCTCCACTCATGACTGCACTGACTGGTTACAACCACTACAAATCTCACTTGCTGTGTGCAGAAACCAGAACTTCCTGCAGTAGCTGCAGGTAGAAGTCCCAGGTAAACCTATATCTTCCACTACAGCAAAACTACAGAAATGCACTTTCCTGATGTGCTATGCAACTTCGCCACAACGGAATAAGTTGTGCTGAGATTTTCCATGCTCCTATTTGAGGTTTTAGGTAAAACAGCCAAGCTATTTGGGAACCAGGAACACTTGTAGGTCATTTATTCTGGCCAATGCTGAGTCAAGACTAGCCCAAAGCACCAAGGTGTCCGAGAGCCAGCCGGCCACACTTACTGGAAGTAAATCTGAAACATCATTTTCCCTCYTGAGTTTTCCTTTTGGTATTTCTTCCATGTTATCATCTTCACTCAAAACACAGTTTTCTGTAACATCACTCATGTTTTCCTCAGTTTCTGCTTCCACAGCAAGTTTTAACCTGCTTTTTTCAGCTTCATTCATACGAATAATTGTTTCACCAGCGTCTATTGCCAATGATTCTGAAAAAATCTTCAGGATTGCATTAACTGTGCTTCCCAGGCTGCCTGGTGGAATGGTATCCTTTATATTCCAGATAGTGCCTAAATATGAGGTAAACAAAGTATAAAAATTACTAAAGTGCTCAATTCYCAGCTCTGTAATAGCCATTTTGTAAGGACACAGCCTCCACTACTTAAAATACTCAGTGCTTATATTCAGTATAAATGTTCAAGTCTTTCCTCTACAGGTTTGGGGGCTTTTTGTTTAGCATTTCATATACTCATCTGTAATAACTATGTTATGCCCACATCTTAAACTCAAGTAAATTTCAGCACGTAAATATTTACAGAATATTTATGTGAAGTGACCTTGTTGTCACTTTGTACCTGAGATAAATCCAATTGAGAGGACCATTTTCTAAGGATTCTCAAAATTAATTTATTACACTCCAGTATCAAAGATCACCATGGTTAAGTATTTGAGGTAGCAAGAAGAATTCAAGGTAGAGAATCTGAAGCAAAAAAATCTACACCTATTAAGATCAAAGTAACTCCTGTACCACTTATTATTGACACATTTCACTGTTGAAAACCAAATGAGCAGTTAAAGTGGGCCATCACCCTGAGCAGGGGCTGAATTCAGAATCAAGGACTTAGGATAGTTTTAAAACTAGTTGCAAATATCTACCTGCAGTTCCTAGAGGCAGATATAACCTCACAAACCATCTGTTCAGGCTTTGACAATCAGATGTCCAGACTACAGCAGAGAAGACTCAGCCTTCTGTCCTTCCCACCCTCCTTTACCTGCTGTGCTCCCAGTCACAAAGCAATGAACCCCCCCCGAGCACTGCACCTGCTATCAGTGTTCTCAGAAGGATGTGCTTCATGGTGCTCTCTGGACACAGCATCACTGTTTCCAACACTTGTTGTGCAGAAGTATTAAATGAAGAAAGAAGATCTGGATTATCTTCCGTCACTGCCTGCAAGCAGTTTGCTGCAGCAAACAAGAACAAACATAATTAACAAACCCAGTAGTAGCTTTCACTCTGCTAATGAGAAAGCATTATCTTCCTGAAAGCTGGAGTAATGAAATGCTGACACAGGAAAAAAATTTCATGCAGCATCATGTTGTAATGGTCTGACGCTGTCCTTCACAAACTGTGTTTTAGATTAAAAGACATTCTGTGGCAAACCTGTGCATAAAACAGGTGAGGACAATACCGCATCAGACATGCAATTGGCTGTGTTAATGTCAGCTACTCAAAATTCAATTTCTCCATTATATACTGACTAGGGACAACACAAAAGAAATGTTGGGAGCACACACACCTGGGTGACCATTATAAAACTATTATAACAATACTCCTGATAAAACCACATTGAAAGTGAGAGGAGTTGTTTGGGGGGTTTCTAGATTATTTTTAGACTATCTCCTTTGCTCAACAAATTAACCCCTCCATTACTGAAACCTGAAAACAAAATAAAAAACACAGCCTCCCTCTAAAGGTCTCTTTCCAAGATTTTTTCTTCCCATGTAACCACCAATAAGTCATTCTCCTTCRGACTGAAAACAAGACAACAGATGTCAACTTCTGAATAATGTGCTGTTCAAAAGTGAATTTAAAGTCTTATACTCAGTGCAGAGTTAAGCAATGCTAAGGCAGGTGCATTATGAATGTAATATCAGTGTTACATTCACATAGTTAAAAAAAAAATTATCTTTAAATCCTTGTCTTCTTTTTACCACTTACCTACGGAAATAGCCAGATCCACATTTGTGGCAAATTTCTTCATGTAATGTAACACAGCCTCCAGACATCCTTCTTTATTGAATATGTATAAGGCAGTATTGTTGCATTCACTAATGCATGAAAAAGATTAATCAAACACTTTTCCAGGAAAAAAAAATACTGTAGCAACATTTTAAGCATCCCATACTCGCTATTACTCTCATTTTTAAAAAATACCTAAGAATTATGCATTAGTCAAAGAGCTGTCCTTCACTACTGAGGTTATGATCAACTCTATAAAAGATGCTGAAAGAGAAGCTGCAAAATCCTGGACACTTTTGAGGAAAGCTGGCTTGTGCCAGCTGCTTTCTCACACAATGTTCAGGAGTTTATTTGGGAGCCTATCTACAGCCTCCTGCTGGAGTGTGGAAGGCAGCTTAGAGCTGTGGGCTGCAGGCCAGCCCAGGGCTTCCTGCAGCCACAGAAGACTTCACCCACAAACCCACTGCCAGCAGAGCAGGCTGCTGCCTCTCACATCAGTATTCACTCACTGCACAAAATGATTGCTCTTACCATTCAGAAATGCATTTACTTTAATTATCTAGCAGTGGGATTTGTGTTTCTTCAAGTTCTGACAGCTACTCCCTCTTTTAAACTAACGTATTGACACTAGACTAATTCAAACTAAAAAAGCACAGGAACTAACTCGCTACATGGGTCTTCAAAGATTTACTTTTGAAAATATTATGTCTCAGCATCAATGCCAGCCCCAATTTTATCAGTACCAAACCTAGCAATGAAATCAGCAGTTCACATTCACTGCCACAAAGTTCAAAATACAGAAGTGATTTACATCACACTTAATGATTATACTTCCTCTTCTCAAGCACTGACTACAAAAGCCAAAAAAAAATGAACACTACATTGTTGAGTCAGAGTTACAAAGGGTCATGTATTCTGTGCAAGGTGCTGAGCAAGCAGTTTATCTACTGTTCTAGATTCCAAYCTCTAAAAAAAAAAAATCCCAGTTTAGAAATAAGGCCTCAAGCCAGCAGCCATACCACACAGACTGGCATAAAGGTAGTTCCACTGAAACACTGTACAGCACTAAACAAAATCCTGTGTGCAAAGTGTATAATGTGAAAAAATGAAGACAAACAACACAAAGTTCAAGGAGAACTTTTGGAACAGATTTGTATCACTTCAATGTTTGTAGTCATTTCTGCACTAATAGTGTTGCCATTTCTCTTCCTTCACCTGGTGTGTCCAATGCAAACTACTAGTAGAACAATTTACATTACTTCTCACATAATAGGTAGATTTGTATCAGTGTCTCCGTAACTAAGGGATAGTTGTTCCAAACAGTTAATTTTTGGGATGACTTGCAGAGGGAGGAAGTGGTATAAAAACTCCTTATATTCCCAGAGCACTGGAGTCCACCGATAAGAATTGCATTTTCTCCATTTTTTGTATCATGATATGGATCTACAGGAAATACATACAAGACACCACAGCCCAACTGTATAACAGACTGTGACAGAACATGTTCAGAAAACAGAATCACAACTCAGGATGAAGAATCAGTGGGGAAAAAAAATTTGTCACTCTTCTAAGACTAATGACCAGTTTTGTGCACTTTTAGAATTCTTCACTTAAAAAAAGTAATCTATGGTAGAAGATAAAACTTTCATTTCAGATCAGATGAGGGCTCACCAGTATTAAAGCAAGGCACATGTAGGTGCAACACAATCAGAATCAGCAACTGAATACACTTCCCACGCCAGGACAGGCACTTCTTTTCTGCCTCAATTACCACGCTCCTTGTCAGGAACAATTTAATTTAGCTAAAATGCCAGTGTTTACACAGCACTTACCATATATTCCACAGCAAATTAATAGCTTCATTGGCTATGTCTTCGATATAATTCTTGTTCGTCTCTCTGCATTTCTTTGGAGAGAGCTGGTTAGCATCTAGTCCAGTGCTGCACTACAATCAAACAAAAGAACCAGAATTGGGAAACAATCAAGCCGCAAAGAAAAGCAAAAACTTCATGTATTAGCAGCAGTGAGTGGAGACATCCTCTCATGAAATGTTTATTACCACAAAACATGACTAGTATCCTTTCTCTACGAAAACTTGATAAAGTTTTACTTGATAATCCTTGATAACTTTTCTCTTGTAGAAAGACTCTAACAGTACTTGCTTTGCATTCAGTAGTCTTTAGAAGCACTTTCAATTTAAAAACAAATGCCTGGCAATTTTAGAACCCGAAGAGTTGTTTCTTTCTAATAGTCTGTATGCAATTGTCAACAGTTCTTCGTACTTACAAAGATTAATTCAGCTAATACCTTACTGTGCTTTATAGTAATGCTTTTACTCTTATTTTAAGATGGGGAAGAAACATACAGAAAATGATGGTATTGCTCAAGGTTGTTCATACAAAGACAGTAGGTAAGAGAATTCAATGCAATTTCCAAACTGCACTGCAACACCTGGACCAAACAAAGAATAGGAATTCAGTACAGGTCATTCTACAGCAACCACCCAGCTGTAAAGCCAAACATCTACTTAGACAAAATTGCTTACCCAAAAAACCTCACTAGAATAATGTTGCAACAAGTTGTTGGACTTGGATTTTGACTGACAGAATAAACTTGTCTCGACTGACATTACAGACCCAAAATCTCCAGACCTCTCATGCAAAAATCATCCTAGGCAGCAAACCTCATCACGGACACAAGTTAGCTGGCCAGGAGGCAGAAGTTAGTGATTAGAAATCTCTGGAATAATTTTTGTACTTTTAAACCTATTGAAACATTCTTTTAAAAGATCTTTCAAGTATCTTACCTTAATAATAGCTACAAAAATAGAACTATTTTTGTAAATAGGATAACTCAATGGCTAGATCAGTTTTAAAATCAGAATAAAAACACACACACACCTCTTTCAGAAGCGCAACGAGGGGTGTCATGATGTCATTTGTCACCATGTCATCACAGACATCAAATCCTCCACAAGCACTTAGATTTCTGGGGAAAACAAAAAAAATAATGCTTTGGATGAGATACAATACTTTCTAGGAATGTTTCAAAAAACCCATGCATCTGGTATTTCTCTCTAAAGGTCGCTTTAGTCTTCTACCTCGCTAACATAAGAGAATAACTTTGGTGTTAGAAAAATATTATTTTCACTTACTCATCACTTACTCAAGCATAACTAGAAGGCTTATCTGTACTAAAACATTGAGACACAAAATGCCATACAAACTGCACTCAAGTTCTCTCTATTTCCTCATAAAGCCATATGTTTCTAGCATAAAGCCTGCTCCTGAAGTCTCATAGACCGAGAAAAGCCTCTCTCGTGGACTTCAGCTGACGTGGGCATACTTATTCAGAGCAGAGTTAAAGCAAGAGAAGCTGGCATTCAAGTTCCCAGCTGTCACCAGCAGACCCCCGTTTTCTCTCCCGTGCCAGGATCACCTCACTCTCCCCGTGCAGTAACAGCACTTACCGGAGAGCACCCGCAGCTGTTTCCCGAACAGCCAAACTGTGATCCATGAGCAGCGGTCCCAAACACCGCACCACATCCCTCTGCACAAAGGCTGGGATGACCTGCTTCTGCTGCAACAGCTTGGAAATACTGGCACAGGCAAATTCTCTTACTTCAGCACTTGGATGCTGCAGCTGGGGAGACACAGGGCAGAGCGAGGTGAAGGAAAAGGGAGCTGGAAGTTTTTAGTAAAAAGATTGATCTGTCTTTTGATTTGCAGGCCCAGCACTGTAGGTCCTGTTTTACTGCTCCTGAATGGAAGCAGGAGCTTTGAACTTCTATAGAAGTTTATAAATCCTTGCCTGGGTTATGTGTGTTAACTATGTGACTAAATAAATCCTATTCTGAGTGTTTGACAAGAGCCATAGTCCAGACACAGATCTGACACTAGCTGGCACTGGTGAAACCTCAATTACCATGTATTAAAAAATGGATAAAAGTTGGGGGGAAAAGATCATCAAAGAAGCATAACAATTATGCCACCATAAAGAAAAACGGAAGAATCAAAAAATACAAAAAAAAAAAAATAGCCTTTAGATAAAAGCATCTGCTTAACAGCAAGAAGCAAGTGTTCTTTACATCCACAAGATGATGCTGACTTGCTGTAACAGGGGTTTACGTGAGATATAAGAATTGAAATCATAAAAATAATAAAACAGCAGAAGTGCACATCCTGGAAGGTCATAGAGTTTGTTGAAAATCTAACAGAAGAGATAAACATCTGCTGAAGAGCAGAGTGGTACTGATAGAGGTCTCTCAGCTCATCCTCACCTGTGCCTTTATATACTCTCTCCTGTCTCCTAAACAGGTTAGTCCAGAAGAATAACCAAGCAGTGATTTGTCCAATGAGTTCAGTTAGGTGAAATGAACAAGGGGGATTTAATTACTTAAAGAAAAACTAATTTTTGCTTCTGATTCTAAAGTCACACGTGCAGGAGGAGGTTTACACCTGTTTTCATCTGCAGTATTTAAACCAGAACCAGGACTACGGTCTACAAGTGGCCAAACCCAGTCTTTTTCAGCATTTCCTATCAGTTACTCCTCACGTGTGGCTCTTAGACTCACGGTTCTGGCCACCTGTAGAAGTCTCCAGCCGGGGGAGACCGAACCCGAGCACTGCAAGAACAGGAGGGGCAGGGAGCTGCCCCCGCCATGCCGCAGGAGGAGAGCAGGGGGCGGTGCCGGTCCCGGTGCCACCGCCCCGCCGAGCCGCGCTTGGCCGTGACGCCGGGGAAGCGACGCGGGGAAGCGACGCGGCGGCAGGAGGGGCGGTCCCGCGCGGCCGCTCGGCTCCTTCCCGCCGGGGGGGGGGGACCGCGCCCGGGCCCTCGCCCGACGCCGCCGCCGCCGCCGCGGGAAGCCGAGGCCTCGCTCCCCTCGCCCGGACTCGCAGCCCCCGCCGCGCCCCCGGTCCGGAGCGCCGCTGGCGCCGAGCCCGCCCTCGCCCGCCGCTCGCCCCCGGCCGCACCTTGTCCAGCAGCTCCGCGGCCGGCTCCTCCTCGGGGCCGCGCTCGCCCTCCCGCTGGTGCGCGGGCCCGGCGGGGGCCGGGGGCGCCCTGCGGAAGCGCCGCGCCCGGCTCTTGCCCATGGCTGCGCTCGGCGCCGGCGCGCCCACGTGTGCGGCCCCGCGCAGGCGCCGCGCCCGCCCCGCGCCGCACCCCCCGCCCCGCCCAGCGCACACCGCCGCACCGCCCGGCCCCGCCGCACCGCCGCACCCGCGGGCTCCCGGCCCGGCACCGACAGCCGCCCTCACCGCTGCGAGGACACCGCGTCTGCTGAGGATGCGGCCCCAGGTCATCAACTCAAACAAGATAATTGTCAAATGAAAATTTCCTCTAAGAGCACTTACAGAGGCAGGATGGACCTGGAGGATGGAAACCTGGAAGGGGTTTCCTCTCTGGTGTCAGTATCTTAGATTATAAGAACCACATCAAATACAGGAAATGTGGGTGCGGTAGGACAGCTACAGATTGCAGTTATAAATTTTCTGAAGTTCTTCAATGTTCAGTGGACATCTCTGTATTTGCACAGTACAAAAGAAGATAACATCCGTTTATACAAAGATTTTATTTTATACACATTTACCTACAAAATATACAGCAGTTAAAAATAATGGATGGGCAGAAGATTTACTGGAAAAAAAATCCAGAAGACAATTCTTAAAGTTTCAACTGACAAAGTTACATCAATAGGCTGCCTTTAAAAGCCAGTCTACCCTGTAGTAGGAGTTACTGAAGTTGCAAGAGCTTTGCAGTTAAAGTCAATTTAAAGAGTTCAAAACATTTAAAAAGGCACCTTGAACAACTTAAACTCTTAAAACTTGACAGTTTTAGCTATTCAAAAGTTACACTTTATGTATGTATCATCCACACCTTGTTGTTAACACTCTGAATAACAAATTTTGTTATTTTATCGTGGCACTCTTTCGATTTTCTTCACCAAATCTGAAGTTATGCATTTGCACTACTAGTTTCATATTCTGACTATCAACAGCATAAAAATCCACTCAGAATTGTTGGGTGGACCTTAGATACAGTACAACCTTACAATCGGGAAGATACAAGCATACTTAAGACAAAAATTTTAAAAAATTAAAATCTTAAAATAACAGTGTTTTGAACCCAATCAAACAAGGGACTACGTATGACCACAAGGAAAGTGGCTGGTGCGCTATATACACAACTTGACAAATGTGATCCTTGATATATTTGCGAAGTTCTTAAACAGTAAGACCAGTTTTCTCCAGCACAAACAGACAGTCTTCCTGCGAGCCTTTTAACCAGTTCCAAAAAGAGTGACCAGGAGACAAGGATAGCTGTAATGAGGAAGTGTGCTAATAAAACATCGGGAGAATGGCAAATGTTCCTTTCAATACTGTTCATGAGAACAACAAAATCCATACACCACATACTACTTTCTTCCTGAACATTGGTATCGATCTGCTATTTACAATAGCTTACAAAGACACGTAACACAAATGAGGTTTCATTTTCAAGTTCAACTTCATTGCCGATTAACATACTTCACCTGTATGTTCTGTTCTAGCTGAAGTAAAAAAGTGACACTAATACTGAAAAAGAGGTAATCAGAAGTAGCAAAAGCACTGATAATGTGATAACAAAGAATTTGGATAAATATTCAAGAAAGTAATATTGCACACTTTCACTGTCAACTGTGTTAAGACTTTTACTCCCAGGCAGTGACAACCAGTCCCATTTGATTTTTTGCTGTCATACTACCTTAAAAAAGGTCATTTTTGGTTTCCATGGCAGTGGAAAAAAAATGAAGGAAGACAGCCCTTATTGAACATGAGGCCTAGGTTTCAAAATTAATTTTCCAGTCTGCAAGACAGAAAAAAAGAAAAAAAGTTTAAATCCTGAAACCAAGAATTGAACCCAACAATTACGTTACAGGGCAAGTTTAAAACAACACACAAAACAATTCTAAGTATTCCACATTCCAGTCTTGCAGACACACAGAATTTGTTGAGATATTTACAAGACACACACTGTGTGTCTTTTTGGCCTTTTTTTTTTTTACAAACAAGGTTTAGGCAATGAACCACTAACACTTACATCATCACAGGACATATTATATTCTGCCAAAACAGTTCGACACCGAGCTGCTATACTGTGTGGATTGTGTCAAGGAGAGCAGCTAACACTTGTACACACAGTAAGTAAAAACTGAAAAAGCAGTATTAGCATAGGCTTCAATCACTGAAGTAAACTACACTTTTAACCTGACAAACATTACCAAAGGATACATTGATGGTGCCACCACTCTTTTATGTATTCCAGCGAAGAACAAGCCTATTAGGGTAATACAGCTAATTGTGAAAAATGGGTGATTCCAAAGTGATGTGAAAAAAGATACCTAGAAAAGAAATCAGATTAGTACTGTATACTTTCTAAAACACAGAGAAAGTTGCTGCCTATCTTGCTTGACTAAAAATAAAATACTGCTCCCAGCCATTTCCAAGTACTTGTGAACAATTCTTCAGATAAGCATTCAGAGTATAGTATTTTGGTAGGCATTGTCCCAGGACACATTCCACAACTATTCCAGATAGCTTGAGAGCTTTACTAAAAATGATCTCCCAGTTTCATGGGAGAACCATGTTTAGCCATTCAGTTTTCAATATACCACTTGACTGCAGCACCAAGCTATTCACATTCAACATTAGCCTGACCTTACCTTTTGTGTTTCTGGGTCTATTAACCAGTTCCAAGCCCCAGTTGCTGTGCAGACTGATACCACTATCAAAATCACTGATGAAGAAAAGAATGAGAGTCATAAACAGTATACCTCACTCATGTTTAAAAGCATTTATTTTTCAGCAGCAACTCCTAAGCATTTATTTCTTTTCTCACTTCTGAGGGAGAAAAAGCTTCTAATTGGAAAGCAGAAATGAAAATATGCAAAGAAACTTCTAATATGTGAAACCATAAAGATTCTGTACAAATTTCCTAGACAGGACAAGTAGGTACAAAAATCTAAATTCTATCAAGTAAAAACATCCTGATCCTTTGAAGAAACCAAAGTTATCTTTTCAAAAGAAAGTTGAAAAAGATCTGTCAGAAGTATAGATCTTCTCTCTATTATATAAATACTTTCTTTTCAGGATAACAAGAAGAAAAGTTAACATTGAGTTAAATACCCCATTATAATTAAAGTAGRAAGCCCCTCTTTTATGTGAATTGCAAAACTAGGAAAACGAGCAGTTTGGGAAAAAACATGAGCCACTGAATACAATACTAGTTATGGAAACCCCATTTAAATATGCTTAGAAGTTTCCAGGTGTTTTGTTTTGTTTTTTAATTATATCTGACAGTAAATAGCAATTCTGAAAACCAAATGCATTCCTGAAGTAGGTGTGTGCAAATTTAGCAGAACTATGTATAAATACCTGCTTGCCTCCTGATTGCTCTGAAACAAGGGGGTTTGAGGTGGTGGAGTGGTGTTTGGTTTTGCTTTTTAAGTAGTCATTCTTTCAGTTCCTTCATTCAAAATTGACCTCTCAGGAGAAAAGATGCTATTTTATACGTTCTAAAAAAAGTCTGTATTGTTTGAGTAGGGAAACCTCAGCAGAGTCTCAAAAACAAAAAAAAAGTTGTGTGTTTCCACCGCAGACCACTGATCCCAAGTTTGGCAGCGTATCTGTGGTAATTTTTACCTTTCCCCCTCGTTCAAACCTTCCTGTTACAACAGAGCTGAAGACATATTCTGCCTTTATGGCACACTGCAGTAACTTTTTCACCTTCAGTTTTATAGTGACTATCTCACCTGGTCATATTTAGCTTAAGTAACTATAGCAACTGTCTGGGAATTCTGAGCCTTCAAGCAAAAAATGCCCAGCAACATAAAAAACAGAAACAAACACAACAACTTATTGTTCCAACTATTTCCAGAATAATTCAGCCTTGAGCCAATTCAATCTTAACCTCATTTTTCTAACTCTGACTAAAGTATTAGTTTATTATCGTGTATTAACTTGTTGCTGAGTGTTTGAATGTATGCCACAAATTTTAAAGGAAGTTTAAATACAGATTTTTCTTTGGGCAAACTTAACACACTGGTAAATCTAAAAAGCTTGAAAGACAGAATCCTATTTACCCCTTGGAACATCAGACTTACTTCTCCAACGTCCTGTAGCTGGTTGCAAACATGCAATATATTCAGTAAGTCTTCTTTCAAAAGCTTTGAGATCTGGGGAGGATGTATATCAAGCATAATTAGATTTTCATCTGTTTAGTCAAATTTTAAAGTAGAAGATAAAAGGAATTCGCTTTTCCCCTGTGCACACCCAATTCTTAAACAGGCAGAGAAAACCAACGCAATGATCATTTGTATGCAATAAAAGTACAGTCAAAGTAGTTTTACTCAACTTCAGGTAAAAAGCACAGTGGTGGACTTAAACTAAATGCAAGAAACATTCTCACAAAATAGAAAAATCAATATAGTTGAGAAATCACACTATTTCAGACATCTTTGGAAATATTGAGTTAGATTTATACTAGCTTAAATTGCCTCTCAAAACCGTCAAAAAGTGTCACATTTTGAAGTATTAAGCATCTCAGGAAACCATTATGTTCTATTATGTATAGAATGGATATTTTTAAAAATGTTGGCCATTTGCCAGCTGTTCAAGAGATTATTTGTAGCAGTGTGGCTTTAACGACTTTGTTTTTTAGAAACTTTGAGTGCCATGATATACATATACACACACACATGCAAAAAATCCCACAGCAAACACTAGTCCAATGATCTTATTCCAATTCTTTTTTTAAATTTAAATAGATCTTTCTTCTTATTGCCATCGTTCTCCCATGGTCTTTCCACTGAAATTGCTGTTAAATCCATTTCAAGCTCATATTCCTAATTGTCTCCAAGGAACAGTTTCATCTTAAGTCCAGGTTAGATTTACACTTTTGTTCAACAAGGTCAGTATTTGACAACATGCCAGTCAAAGCTAGAATTCTACCTGGAGTTGAGCTTTAATTAGGATCAACTTATATTTCAGCTAAAGGCTTCGTCAGCATCACTGTGGAACTTCAACTTGCAACTACTGCTAAAGAAGTTATCATAATAAAGCAATTAGAGAATAAGATTAGAAGAGATATACCTATTATGATCACTATTAATGCAGTTTTCTAAACTGTGAATGTATTCTTAAGTGGTTTGTAGGTGAATTCATGGAGGAAGATTACAGTAGTTCGACTTCAGCCACAGAACAGCTAACTAGTCTTAATTACTGCCAAGAACACGGTAGTTAATGGCCTGTCCTCCACTCCCCTTCCAGGAAGTTAAACCACTGCCAGCAATTACAGCTAATTAACTGTTCCCTGACTAGCACGAACCTCTCCAACTAGTCACTGAAGTGCGAGGGGGAATACCAGGCACTACATGAAAACCTGCTCTTTGAGAAACAGCACCCTGTAGGCATAAAATCAAGCTATTGACAACAAAACTCTCAAGTAAACACTCACATAATGCAGACATCACTAAAATAAAAAATGAAAAATCTCAGGACAGAGAAAATTAAAGTTTTAACTTATTTTCAACTACGCACATTCTAAGAACCTTGTCTGAGTTGATCCCTTTGGCAGCTGTGACTAGCAGGGCACACTTCTGGGATCCCTCAGCTTGTACAGGCATAGCAACAAAGCCCTGGCAACGCTGGACTATCGGTTTCTGTCGACACTGCCTACTTCCAGTGACGGCTACAAAACACCTGCTAATTCCGAAACACTGGTGCATTGTAAAAATCTCTACCAGTCTTATCCTTGGACACTAAAAACTCCTTTCAGGGTTTTGACATCCTGTAAGCTGTAACTTCCAAGAACTTGTAATCCAAACCATCAGTGTCCCCAGACCAGGAGGGGCTATTTGAGGTCGCGTTCTTCAAATGCAAGAGGAGCCCCGGCACAGTGTAACACCTAGCGGGGCTCAAGCGATGTAAGAACCGCGTCTCACGTAAAAACCCGTGAGCGGGGAAGTAGCCACCACAGCACAGGAGGATTTTAACCAGCTACCGCCGAGCAGCGGCACCGAAAGGGAACCCCGGGCGCTCCCTCCTCCCAGAGCAGGCAGGAGCCCCTCAGCACAGGCCCTCCCGCGGGCCCTGCCCTCCGGGCCGGCCGGGGAGCAGCACAGCCCGCCCCGAGCGCAGGACGCCGAGCTGGCCCCGGAACCCCGCCCCAGCTCGCCTGTCTGGGCCGAGGAGGAGCGCCGGGAGCGCGGTGCAGAGGGAGCCGAGGCCTCCCGCGGCCGCTTCGTCCCGCTCCGCAGGGACGGGGCAGCGCGCTCGGGCAGCCCGGGCGCAGAGCCGGCAGCTCCCGGCGCGCCGAAGAAGCAGCTCCGGGCTCGCTCCGAGCGGCCGCACTCACCCTCAGCCTGGTCCAGGGAGTTCATGGCGGGCGGAGCGGCGCGCACCGGGCGGAGCACCGAGCACGGGCCGTTCCCCGCGGCCCCGCGCACCGCCCCGCCGGCCCGGCCCCGCAACAACGCCCCGCGCTACTCGCCCGCCGCGCCGCCCGCAGCAAGCGCGCCGCGCATTGGCCACGGCAGCGAGGGGGCGCGGCTCGGCCGGCTCAGCGCGGCGGGCGTTGTCAAACAGCTGTGTGGAACTTTATATATTAAACAGCATCGTCGCGTTTTTTCTGTTTTTTGCGTCTTCTAACACTTTCAAACGACTTGAGAGGACTCGGCAGAAAATAAAAGCTAGGAAAGAAGATACAATGCTCTCTTCTCAAGACAGCCCCGGGTCAACATCTACACTTGGTCATCCGTGGGGTGGGTGTTCTACACACCTTCCACTTGCAGTCACCAGCCAGCGCTCTGGCCCGGCCCGGCTGCTCACCCAGGCGCTGGCCAGAGCCATTCCAGTGCACACATTTAAAGGCTGCTTTTGAAAACGGGTCCAGCAAGACTGGTCTGTGATCTCCTCGGTACGGCCAGGCAAAGTCCTCGCAAGCTACTGGCAAGCACGAGCTTTAGGCTGAATATCTACAAATGCAATTTCAATACAGCAGGGTTTCTGTGCGGGAGGATGGCACTGGGGCACAAAGAGCGCCAGAGCCGGAGGTGGACGCAACCCACAGGCTTTGTACCCATACTATGCCCCACTCACTCCCTATGTAGGGAACCGGATTCCTTTCACCTCCGGCAGCTCTGGGAAGCCGGTGCCCAGCCACAGACAAGGCTGGGTCCCCTCAGTCCCAGCGGTGCCGGGTGGCAGCCTCCAGTGCCCAGGGAGCGGCTGTGTGAGGGTCCAGAGCCAGCCACACTCTCGTTTCAGCTGCTGACGTTTCCTTCAGCAGGAGGGAGGTCAGACCTTTGAAAAGAAGCTTGAAGGAGGTGAAGAAAGCCCCAGACAAGGCCCCATCCGTGCTAAGCAATGCCAGTGCAGAAGTCAGCAGTGTGCTTCAGCCGTCAGCAGCAGCCACTCCAGGCACCAGCACAAGTGGCCACCCAGCGTGAGCTGCAGAAAGTCCAGGGGAGAACAGCAAAAACCGTGAGCACCTTGAAAACATCACCCAGGAAGACAGGTTTAGTGGCATGGCTGCATTTGCTCTACAGGAGAAGAGGGTCAGAGAGGATGTGCTTAGAATCTCTCCCGAGGTGAAGGATTTTGCCAAGAGAACTGAACCAGTCCTGCTCCAGGTCCAGGGCAAAGACGATGCACCCTAAAGSCTGCAGGGGAGATTTGAGCCTGGCATTGAAGAAGAACTTTTCCATTAGAAGTGAAGGGACAATCCATCTCCAGGGCTGCCTGGTGGGAGCGGGGCAGCCAGGTGCGGTAACCTGTGGCAGGAAGTTCTGTGGGCTTAGCCCAGTTTTTGTTCCCCCAGGCATGAGGTTCACAAGCGTGGCAGTGTCCAGAATTCAGGGGCATCTGCCCCTGGGTGTGGGGCCTGTATCTGTGCTAGGAGAAGGGGTGCGAGGCACTTCCACACATCACCATTTACGCCCCATCGCTTGGGTTTGTTGCTGCAGGAGCAGTGCGGCACTGCAGGCCTTTGGATACACACAGCAACAGTGGTGGTGTCCCCGCTGTGCTGCCAGACCAGGTCACCACTCGTCGTGACTGTGCTCCGGCGGTAGCGATCGCATTGGGGATGGCAACAGCCGAAATAGTGGATGTTCAAAGGCAGTGCTGAAAGGCTGGGTTTCTGTGCCGGTTGTGTCTCGTTGGTTGTACACAGATCAGCCATCATGATCCCACGGCCCTGCCTGCTGCTGGCCCTGCTGGGTACAGAGGTAACTGAACTGGTCTGTTTTGTAAACGAAAGCTTTCTGAGTTACCGAGTGACTCGATTAGTGAGCTCTCCAGGGACCCGGGCTCTCTGCACTGCCATCTGTTTTCAGCTAACTGGTACTGGAGCCTGGCTTGTATTTTGTAGTCCGGTAAGAATTTTGTGTTGCTTAAAGCAGAGAGTTGCAGTGCTCTCAGGAGTGGGATGTGGTGTAATTCCTCTCCTTTTGTGGGGCATGGGCAGAGCATTACTTTCTCAAAGAGAACCTGGAAAATCATGAAAATATGGTTTATAGTCATTTTGCTCTCATTGGTTTTAAGCATAATGACAAAAAATTGAGTTTTCTAAAAAGTCGTTACTTTTGATTAGGGCTCTCTACATGTAAATGATGGCCTAGAATTTTTTGAAGAGTATTTGAGTCAGCTTATTATAGTTTTGCGTGGTTAGATTACACCAGTTTTCGCAGTGTAAAAACCAGAACAAACACTACCCTGGTGGTGGCTGGAATTCTGTCAGCCATGTGGAAAGGCTGGACACCTCAGTGGTGTTTTCTCTGGCTGTTGATAAAGACTATAGCAGATATTAGCACTAGAGTATTTCACTGAGTCAAAAGGCCAGAATCTGGGAAGTAGGTGTTTTCTTCTTAGTACAACTGTACTCTTGCAGTTTGTAGAACCTTAAATTAATCAGACCTCAAGAAACTGGGTGTTACTCTGAAAAAGGGAATGCTGTGCATAGCCATTGGAGATTTCCAGCACCCTGAAAGGATCAGAAAGTTGTAATTTGCATTAGGCTATTTATACTTCTGTGAGCTTGCTGATGTGCAGATCTCCTCTGATCTTTTATATTGCTCTAGCTATTTGGTTTACCTCTGAACAGATACAGGTATCATAAAGCTGGTTTTTATTCAAACTTTGATCATTTGTGACACTTAGAGGCTGAACCTGTATCAGGAAAAAATTTCAAGATCTATAACCCTTGAGATACTTAAGTAAATTAAAATTCCTTTATTGTTTGCAATGCAAAACTTCCTGGACAGTTAAAAATGCTGCTTTTTTTTTTTTCCCCCCAAATAGCTTTTACTCTCTTCTGTACACTTCTGTTGACTAGCCAAGATAAATGAGGCAAGACAATGTAACTGTCATCACACTACAACTATGACTTGAATAAACTGTTTCTTAGGCTTAGTGCATCTGTTAATGCTCCTTGAAATCTTTTTCTGCCAACACCTGTGAAGCCTTAAAATTAACAGCCTAAGCAAAGGGGCTCAGTGTACATCTGGATTGCTTCACAATGCAGAGGTGATTGAAAGAAACATGCTTTGTCAGTTTAGAGTGCTATCTCAAGTATCTCTTCTCAAGGTGCAAGGGATGCATCTTTCTGAGTTTAACATCTTTGGTATCTATTTCTGGTTCTCACAGCTGTGCTTGGAGCATAATGTGAGAGCATCTGCTGGCAGCATCTGCTATCGGAGATAATTAGGATGGGTCACTTGTTTCTTAGTTTGATTGCTTTTCCAGCCTTCTCCTGCATTTTTTAGTCTGTGTATCCTTTCTCGTACTCGTTTTCCTCTGAACAATCCCTCCCTTTTGATGCAACATGTTACTTCAGAGATACTGTGGTAATGTTTAAGGCTGTTACGTATTCAGTCTTTTTGAATTTACTAATCCTGTATTTTTATAAATCTGTTTATTGTAGTAACTGCCTTCCAGGTTTGAAGAGTATAATCCTAAATTGCATTTAGTGATACGAGGATAGTGTTTACATGCTTTATATTTCTTTTTTGAGTAGATTTTGGAAGCTTAAAGCTTAAATCTTATCGAAAGACTGTCCTTTTTTTCTTCATTCTATCTCATTTTCCCTGAGAAGTCTTTTACTTATCTACAGTAATGCTGGGATTTTTCTGTAAGAGGATCCCTATTCAGGACTTCTTGGTTTAGATAATAAAAAAAAATCTGGTCAGAAAACTCCATTACTTTTTTGTTTTTGGAGCAGGCCTATAGAAAATTTTTTAAAGTTTATCCTGGAAGATGAGCTTCATCAAATAAATGCATATTCTGTAGAAAAGAGAATAACTTTTGTTAGACATCTGAACAAAGTCCACAGCATCATCCCTACACACGTATGTATAGTGTAGAAAAACACATTTTGTGTGTGTAGCTTGATGTAATAGAAGATTCATTTTCACTTCTTAGAAATGTAGTATGAAACTTGTTCTGCCACATCGAATATGATAAGTTATGGCTTGAGATGCTATAAATGGTTTGAATTTTTGTAGTCTGTAAAGCTAATTTGTGTTCCTCTGCCCTTTTTCTGCAACTGGAGTGAGGTTTTTATATACTTTTAGGTACGTACAGCTGGTGTGGTAAAACTCACCCTCCATATATATATTCCATATAACACTTCAGAAGACTGGCTTCTTTTATTCAAGATAACTTAATTCCTTGTTTAGTTTATTGTTCTTCTTAAAACATTTTAGGGTATCCTAAAAGAATGTTGTGCAAGTCCTGTGATGTAATTAGCACAGTGTTTTATTAATCTGTGGGAAATTTTTGATTTTCTAAAACCTGTGGAGGAACAGATGTATTCATCTGATTTTGCCTTGTTTTCAAGGGTGCTTTAGTTCTTCAAATGTCACTCTTCAGATGATAATAAAGTGACAAAGTAGTSTTCTTTTACTGACTTTCAGGTTGAAAGTTATTTAGAACAAGGAAATTTTCTTTGAAATCTGAGATTTATGCCAAAGATATCACACCATAAAAATAAAGGCTCATAGGAAAACCAAACTGTTTGTTACTAACAATGTAGAGAACCCAAGAACGGAAGCTGGATTTGTTTCACTTCTTTTGGATAAAGCAGTGTCATATCTGCACTGTGGGCAGACAGACCTTGAGAGATGATGGGGCCACTGTTCCTGTGTGCCTGGTCATTCCCCATGGGCATGTCCCCATCTCCCTCCCTGGCTGGCAGCTGCCGCCTCTGAGTGGGGTAGCCCTTAGGTGTTCTCACCAGCTGTGGTGGGTGCAGAGCACAGCAGGACAGGTTGTGGTGCTGGAACAGCTGCATTCCTATGGTAGCTTCCTGAGAGCTGGCATCTAATCTCTTGTTTGAACAGCTCTGCTCACAGCCTGCTTCGTGCCAGACATGGGAGTAGGAGGTTTGTTGGCTTGTGAAATGATGAGCCATGCACACTGCTGGCTTGCCGGGATATGCTGTATTTCTTGTTGTATTTTTTGTTGTTTCCAACCATGGTTTTGGGCATTTGTGTGTTCGGCCTGACATCCTACCCACAGCAGCTGCTGTGAGGATTGCTTGCATTCAGTTGTCTGCTTGTCCTGTAGGTTAATGTTTGATACTAGTTTTGCAAAACAGTGATTCCTTCCAGGCTAATAAGTGCTTCTTATTAAAAACAAACAAAATAAGCAGAAGCACACAAATCTGGTTATGCTTTTTTTTCTCGCATTGCTCCATCCCATACCTGCTTCCAGAAGGGCATATTCTAAAATAACATGGCAATCCCTCTGTTAAATAAATTTCCCTTGCTTTTCTCTCTGTAGTATTGCAGTTATACGAGACAAGTGGGAGATAATTTCTCTTGGGGTTTTTGGTTAATCATCTTTTGAGGAAAAACACTATTTCTAGATAAATACGGAATCTAAATGGGTTCTTTATATTTAATTATTTGTGCTCAGTTAGGTTATCAGTACCTTTAGAAAACAAAATGGACACCYCTAGGTCTATCATATGTTTTTTTGCATTAGTACATGCATTAGATAATGTTCCTCTGCATAATGCTCTGCGTGTCTCTTGTTTAACAACATTTTGGGGAAGTCCAGGAATCAGTACAAAGAGAGAGCAACATTTCCCAGCTGTGTTTTGGAGAATCTAATCACTGCAATAGAAATATAAAAAGAAAGTGTAAAACAAAAACCCTGTGATTTTTCCTAGCAAAGCTGTATTTATGAAAGACATCTCTTGGTACCAGCTTAAGGAAGCAAGTATGTATGAGTTTGATGGCAAGTTCAGGTTGTAGCTTTTCTGCAAGTTCTGTCTTTGATGCTGTAATTGAAACGATGCTTAATTTAGAATGTGTTAAGTGGTACAAGTACCACATCTTATTATGGGAAGTAAAGAAATGAAATATTAATATAAGTCATCTGTAAATGGTCAGAACTGTACAATGTTACTTTAGGTCAGTGAAGAACTGGTGAGGCTGATAGAGAAAAACACGAGCTGGGCCCTTCGCATATCTTGCACCTGGCTCGAGCAAGGCCACACAACTGCAGCATGTTTGGAGGGAAGCAGAGGCCTCATGGGCCAATGTTGTTTCAGTGAGGAGCAGAAGAGCACCCACACCTCTGTACAGCTGTTAGCCTCATTCCCCCTTCACCCTGAAAAACCAGCCTTGCTGTAAATTGGGTGTGTTAAAGAGATAAGGGTGTGTGCAAAGGCTCTCTGGTGATGGTCAGACAGCCTTGACTGCTGCCTGAGCATGTGGAAGAGGACCAAAGTGTTTGGTGTACCTTTTTTACCAACTGTAAATTCTGACCAAAAGTGAGACCCTCGTTAAGCTCCRTTCATGTATAAACTTTCATACCATTTGAAATGCAAATGAGGAAGAACATGAGATGTAATACATGTATGACCAAAGTCACCAAACTCCAGCTATAACATGCAAAGGGCCAAAAATTTATAGTATAAAAGGGGGGCTTTGGGACAGAAAGAGTCAGAGGGAAAACACCTCTTCGTGCTCAGGATCAGCTGACAGACTGTGTCTCTTCTCCTGCCCTGAAGGGACAGCTTAAGGTCAGTTTTGCACATCCAACTGCATTGGAGCAGATCAGGGAATATGCACTTATATATATATGTGTATAGTGCTATTAGATCTGTGTTACTATACTTTTTGCCATGACACATGTTAACACTCCATAGTTAGTGCCTTTATCACTGGCAATCCTGAATCTGCTTTCCTGTAGCTTCAATAAACTGTAAAATTTATGAACCTGTAATCATGGAAATTCTTATTGAACTCGACCAGACCTATAGTGCTGAATTGGTTTAATCAGAAATCAAGGCTCGTACACCCAGCCCCTCTGATCTCTGAGAATCAGCTGGAATGCAAAGGGGGGTTTATTTTCTGCTAAATTTCTGTTCCCTTAACGCAACAGTCGCTTTCAGTTGCTGATGCTTAATGAAGGCACTTGCTGCTGTACACTTCTCAGTACCTCTTTACTTAAGGGAAAAACGGATGTAGCAAAAGCTTTAGAACCATCTTGTGTAAGCAGAAAGTTTGGCTTTAAATGTCCCACTGTGGCTGCAAATTTTTGCTGTGACTGTTGTGATGTCAGTGTACTTCTTTAGGCTTTATTTAAGCAATGTCAGGAGGAGCTGACTGAACTGCTCTAAGTGTGTTATAAGGCATTCAGTAGTTTAGGTAAAGCCAAAGAAGGAAATCTGACCTTCTCACATCTCCCTAGAGTTTGTTAATGAAGAGTGGTGAAGGAAAAATAGTACATCACTTTTATTTGATATGACACTCTTTACAAAACAAATGTAGTGTAAAAATCTATTAAATGTGTTTATTTTATCAGTTTAGTACTTTGGATTAGTCTAGCTTTTAAAAGTGTTTCCTGGTAACATATACCTAAACTCATATTCTTACCTCCTCTAGTAGAAATCCTTACAAAATGCACCGTACCTTTAAATCAAGGTGAGAGAAAGTTAAGGAAATGTTGGCATATAATAGTATATAATAATAATAGTAGCTTAGCCAGTAGTGATATAGATTTATTATGCAAATATTGCCTGAATAGAACAGTATAAATATGCTTGTACTTTTGGCCCTTGGTGTGCTAGTTTTGTGGATTTACCACCCAGTACCTATCTCTGCGAAGACATGAAATAGAACATGACTGTGTGTGTGTATTGGCTTTTTGCCCATCAGGTGAAAGAATTCATATTTGGGACAACAGTACAACAGGGATATTGCTTGATTAGCTACCTGGGTTTTTTTCTTCACACAGGCAAATCAGCGAGCAATAGATTGGGAACTAGGAGCTAGAAATGGCTCATGTTTGACAATTAGTGGTGTGAACATGCTCCACTTGAGAGAGGAGACCAAATGCTTACCCCCAAAAATATCTTGAGTTTCTTGGAGGGKGCAAAGCATCCTGTGAGGAAGAGTTGTGTGTATATTTTGCAGGTCCCAAAAATATTGGAAGGTGGCTTATGTTGGAGATAGGCAAGCAATATCATTTCTGATGACTCCTACATTGGTGTATGTCTATTGTGGGTATTTTTTCAACATGGCTTTGAAAGTATTTAGGAAAGATGTTCTGTAACACATGCGGAAGATGTTCCCAGTTAGCCTCTAGTGTCTGGTTGTAGTCTGGTGGTTTTTCCTACTCTCACTGCCTTCACTTAGAGTGAGATTTGAGTCCCAGCATCAAAATGGTAGAAACTTCAGGAGAGAATGGTATAAAAATAATGCTCGGTGGGTTGGAATAAATGAATGGGCTGCTCTCAGTCGAATAATTCTGAGAAGTTTGCAGCCAAGTTTAACCATGTTTCTTATGCCTTTTTTGAATGTCTAAAAAATATCCTCAGGGAAAAACAAAAGGGGGGAAAAAAGCCTCGCTTCAAAGAACTATTTTTATTATTTTTTTGACAGTATTGTTAACAGCAAAGTAGTGAAACTTGGTGATGTTCTAATATAGTTTTGCAGTCTGTGTTATTCCTTAATTGATTTTTCACTTCTTTGCAGATGACTACGCCAGGGATGATTGCAGAGAGAAGCTACACATGCAGTTTTACCAACAGATGTGGAAAGAATGAGACACCTTCTGACTGTCATTGCTACCACCAGCAAGGAGCAAAAGTAGGTTTCTATTGAGGTTTTTTTTTTATTTTAGCTAATTCTATTACAGAGATGGTAATTACATAGGTAGGTGTAACCCAGTTCAGAAATGCGACCCTGCAAATATGTAGATAACGTTTGAGGATCATGCCTATTTAATGTTTCTGGATCACCTTAAAACTCCTAGTTAGTTTTAAAATTTCTTATGCATCTCCTAGGCAATGTTTTTTGCAGTACTTAATTCCATATTTGACATATCCGCTTCTGATTTTCATATGACTGGGACGACACCAGAGATTTTCTGGTTTAGTTCATGGAGTGTTTCACAAGTGTAGTGGTAATCTCTCCAAATGTGAGTAAGAAATTCTTTGCCCCTATCACGGTTTAGTGATCTATTGAAATGTTTAGGCACAGACCTGAAATCCTGGTAGAGCTACAGCTGCTTCAGCTGGGTTGGTTAATGTGTTGGAAATGCAAAGATCATGTGGGATAATTGGAGCAGGTTGTAAATTGACATCTAATTTTTTTTAAACAATTAAATACAGAAGCTGACACATCCATTTGTTTTCAGTTGTTTTAAGTCAATTATGTGGATTTATTATGCAGATGAAACATTTCTAAAACTGCTTTAAAAAGTAGGTCTATTACAATATATAAAAAATTAGTTCTTCCTTCTACTGTCCCTCTGGTAATTTCAGGATCAATGTTAGCTATCCTTTTTGTTGGTGAAGCAAATGAAATTTGTGGCTTTCGTCTCTTGACATTGCTAAGAAAAGTGATCTTCCAAGTTAAAAGACTAAAATCAAGTTATCAGTAAAATTCTTAAAGGATAATGTTCAGCATTGATCCTCAACATACGTATTACTAGTCTTAGATTTTGTGCTATCTTCAGTATTTTTGCAAAAACCCCAGTCTACTAACAAAATTACACTAATGTCAGTGTAGTAGTTCATAATAGACAATATTCTTTTCGGTTGAATATTTCCCAGTATACTAGGATAATGAGAGAGAATCAGATTATAAATATAAATAATTTTAAAAGTGTTTTTCACTCTCTAGCATTAAAATGTGTTCAAGTAGGAATCATTAACTAAAAATTTTCCTTTTGTGTATATTACAGCTTCCTACTATAGCAAATACTTCCAAAATTTTCTGTGTAGCTTAAAATAGAGATGACAGTTCCTTCCCAATATTATAGAAAGTGTATCTGCTGAAAGAACACGTTGTTCTGTGGGTTTTCACACCTCAGCATTGGACTTGGTACTTGTGGCTTCTGGCACATACGAGATGCCAACAGGACAGCAAAGGGAAACAATGACACAGACTTTAAGTTTTATATAAAAACCTTGTCTTTTTCAGGGCCTTATGTGAGAATTATAGGCAATCAGTTACAAGAACCTGAAAGTGTGGTGAAAATAATATATCTCACATAAGTCAGCTCTCACACCTGCACTCCAAAGAGTTAAGTGACTGTTTTGTATTCCTGAACAGCTCAGTGTAGCACCTTGCTCTTGCGCTGTAATCAGGCTTCATTATTCTATCCAGAGAAAGTTTAGAGTGTTTGAGAGATGTCACTTAAATTATTCTCCATTCAAAACTGCAGTTTCAATTTCTTTCAACCCATTAAAATTTTAAACACAGATTCATTGCACTTCTGGGTAACAGAATTTGACCTAGTTAAAATGAGACAGCTTTGAAATAGTTCACTGAATTAATTTCTAATAATGCATAATACATGTAGCGATTAAATGTCTGTCCTGGATTGCTGCTTACATGGCATAAAATGCACGTAACAAACTCACATGCAATAATTAAATGATAGGAAGCTATATAGCAATTGCCTAATTATAATTTCACTTTCTTGCATTGATTCTATGTACATAAATAAAAATCCTTCTTGATGTTTATCCTATTTGTTTCAGAACTTTTTATTGTAAATTGACAAATTTCACATATTTTCATGTATCAGGAACACAATAGTAAAAACGCAGTTTCTCCTGGAGGGAAAGTAACTGCCCTGTTCATCAGTTAAAAATATTCTGAAATTAAGAAAAAAATCAATACAAATCTATTACTTCAGGTGTAGATGTTTGTGAAAGTCTTTGTGTGGAATTGGGAATCTTTACCTCATTCCTTATCTAAAGCTAAAACTGATCAATAATGATGTGACAGTGAGAAAGAGAAATTACAGCTTTTCATTTGTGTTTCAAATGACATTCATACACTGGTGCTAAATCAGAACTAACCTCTGCAGCTACAGGACAGCTGTGTCAATATGAACTGAAGGCTTTAAAAATCTCACTGTTATACTGCACAGACTTAACAGCTATATAGTTCTATCTGTTTGTAAAAGTGTGAAGCTGATGAAAACAGCAGTTTGATAAAGCCATCTCTCTCTTCTCTAGTGCCTTAGAGGATGCACTGGCTCTCATAGTTAAAGCTTTTGGGAACAGATTTTCTGGCTGTGAGCAACAGGAGTGAACCAGGGTCTCACACAAGACAGCTGATCTGGGAGGTGACTGCCTGGCATGGGAGCTGTGAGACGTGCAGTGTGCCTCTACTTATTTCTGTTACAAGTAGGAAAATACTTGGATTGGTTGGAGTTGAACCCAGTAAGTGACTCTGCAAATACCAGAAGATATATAATTGAAGGTATTAATATTTTTTCCCTCTGAAATACACATTTGGGCATCTTTTAAATCTGATATAAGCTTGCATATACATAAGAAATAATCTATAAATAAATGATAGGCACTAAAGATCCAAAGTTTGTGTATAAAATACTGGTGTCTATTAATGGGTTATTAATGGGTTATTAATTAACTAATTAAATATCTATTAATGGGCATGTGTATCTTGCAGTTTGTGCAGATATTCTTCACAAAACTAGACAAGTTCTTGGGACATATACACATGTTCCTAATGGGCAATTGCTCTCTCACAGGTTATGGTTGCAAAGGGTTTGATCATCTGCTAATGCTGTTAAGGATTTAAGTAGTAGTAGCACTGTACACAGAAATGCATTTAAGTTAATGATATCCATCAAAATAGAATGCAACTCTTGGTTTAACAGGATTCAGTAATATAATGGTGTATATACTTATTTTAATTAAAAATTTAAAATCCAGCAGAGTRTCTCTAAAATAATGCCCACCCAACCACATATGTAAATTACAGACTTGACATTATCTATGTCATTTTGTCTGTAGAACTACTGTACAGAAAATTCTTGGATCCCATTGTGATAAGGAGATAGTGAGATTCTTGCAGGCTTCTAATTTCTTTTGAAGAATCACTTACCACTTTTGTTCATTTAGACTAAGCCTTATTGAATAAACTCATCCTTCAACTGAAGTTGAAGACACAATGTCATGAGGATGCAAGGCCATGGGCAGGCATTGCCACCCACACCTTAAGCAAACCTTCACCTCTTCTGTTGCCAAGCAATATTGCTGTCTTAGGCCAGTCACCCCATCCTACGGTTAAACCTTGATTTGGGCGAAAGGCTGTCAAGGGCTCTTCTTCCAGTAGTATTTCAATTTTGTATTTCAAAGTAATTAATTCTGTTTCCATGACTGACTTGATCACTCTCCACAGTACATTTACTCACAGAACTAGAACAAAACGTAGTAGATACTACACGAACTGCAATCAAGTAGATGGGTGAGATGTGGAAAAATGTGAACTTGCAAATATTTGGCAGTGATCAAATAATAGTTGAAAGAGTGGAACTCAGCCATGCTATTTTCAGAGCAAATTTTATGTGAAAGAATTGGGAGAGTAGGGGAGTATACTATTCTTTATCTAAAAATGAATTCGTTCTAACATTATAAAAGCATAAGAACATATCTTTCATGTCCTTAGTCTGAAATCAGATTCAGCTACTGTCCTTGCATCTGTTTGAAGTTGGTATGGGTTGAGGTGAACACCTGGCTATTTTAGAAAGGCTTTTTTTCCTCCCCTGTTGTGAACTTTTCCCATTCTACAAAGCTTTCTTTTTTAGTTACCAAGTTGGTTGCAATTCTTTTGAGTTACTGAAGCTCATGGGAAACCAAAAGGGCAGCAGAAACGGTGAGGGCGGTTCAGGTTTTAAACATGAATATTCTTGAATGCATAGGATTAGAGTATGGTGTTTTGTTGTAAATTAAATACTGCTTTAATGATTGAAAATGATGGGGAAGTCAGCAAAAAATATTGTGCCATCTGCTTAATTGGGTTCTTTTCTTTTATTAAATGCTGGTGTAAAAAGAGACTACCTGTACACTCTTGACAGCTATTGATGTGCTGAGTCTGATTCCTTGGATGAATACTAGGCACAAACTGTATCAAAACTAGTGACCTACATTATGGTCATGGATTAAATCCTTGCTTAGAACCAGCCTCAGATGATATCTAATATGTTTGTCATGAAATAAAATCTGGCTTTAACTTTTCATACCAATTGCACCTCGTTTGTCAGTTTATTTTATCTTGCGAGTGCAGGTTAACATTAATATCAGAGAGTTTGACTTTGTAGTGTGCTCATGCTATGATTAGTAACACTGCAGGTCAGTGCGCTCTGTTGTTAATACCTGTGGGAAGGTTGGACTGGTAGCTCAGTGGCTGTACATCTTTTAAAGTAGGGCAGTGAATGAGAGAGGCCAAGGCATTTGTAGCTGTTGGGGTGTGGTGCCAATGCTTTGGCTGCAGCACTCATTTCTATACCTGTTTTCAGATACCTGTTTTCAGGTGTTTCTTAAGCCTGGTGTCTTTAGATCCTCACAGCTAGAAGAGCGTCCTGTGCAAACAAAGGTAGATTTTACTGTTTTAAAACATTTGACAATGAAACACAAAAACTGTTTCCAAACAGGACTATCAGATGCAAAGGATAATCTACCACCTCTTCTTCCACTTGCTAAAAGATTTGGACTTCTGGGATATTTTAGACATCAACCTGCAAAATGGCCATTGCTTGGAGGGACCCCCGGCCTTTTGCCAATGCTAGGTGAGTGACAAAGTCCTGTAGCTGTTTGATTTAATAATTGTAAATCATTTCTAGTTAGAACCTGATGCTGACAACTCTTACATCTATTCTAGCTGGAGAACTTAATATCATTTAAATGAGGAAAACAACAGCCATCTTTCTTCAAGCCAGTGTCAGCCTGAAAGATACTGTTTCTGTATTGAAAATAATTAGATACTCCTTTCCTTCCTTCCTTTTATGTCTTTCCTTCTCCTTCCTTTCACTCTACCCCTTATGCAAAAATCCACCACCGTGTGTTTATACTAGAAGGGACTAACATAACCAGTTTTCATGCCAAGTGTTTAATTTACTAATTAAACTTGTGAGTCTTTGTGGACCCTCTGACTTTTGTCATTCCTTTCAAGCCATGGGCATTTACACACCTGCCTGATGCTTTCCCTTTCAGGGTGGGACACCACAAGGACATGGAACACACAAAAGTCTATAGCAAATCATTAGGTTTGATAATACAATAAAATGAAACATTGAGGTGGCAATTAACCTTTCACTGGTAGAAGAGGAGAACTGATTTTTAGATGTAAGGAGATGTAGGGAGGATGAACAAATACAGAAACTACAACTGTCTTACAGTATTTGTTCTATTTTGTCATGGCCATTCATGTTAAACCAGTACAACACCAACAGGGAGCTGAGAAGCCACTGCTGACAGCACTGGCAATAGTGGAAGTCTTGTATCCACATGTGCATCACACCCTCTGTCACCTGCAAGAACTGAAATATTTAAGAAGGCTTTTCCATTAAAACAAATGTTCATGACTGTCACTGCTGTGCCTTTGTCATTTTAATTTAGAAGTTTAAATGGTCATGGAATAAAGTTACATGTTTTACACAATTGTTACCAATTTAATTTTGTGTTTGAACTTCATCTGACTATTCAGATTAGAATGGGCAAGTCTGGTTAGACCTGGCTTTCTCTGCATATTGGATAGGATGGATGGAATTTTTCTTAATTCGTGGGAAGTCCATCAATTGTTTCTGCATTTTACCTTGAACAGATGAAGGTGAAGGGACTGACCAAGAATTGTTGGTGTTACTTGTTCATCTATTAGCTGATGGTTTGAAACAATTTTATATCAATCTCTTGTTGAATTTGCTTGGGATTGGATATTTTTGTATTTTCAACTTCCATTATAAGTTGAAGTTATAACAGTGGGAAAATTAAAGAAAAAAATTGAAATAATAGCAGTTAGAAAAGCAGTCAAGCAAATCAGTGTGAAGAACCACCCTAATCTGTAGTTACATACATTCCAATCAAATATCAGGTTTAAACATTTTTAGCATCCATTCTACAGAAATGCCAGGTATACTGGGACTTAATAAACACAAAATAAATGGCAGATGCTCTGCAAAAGTACTTAATATCAAGATTAAAATATCGCTTGTAGATTGACCATAAACAAACATGCCAGCAATGCTAATCTTGAAATTTTATGTGGATTTTTCCAACTTCTGAAACAGGCAATTACTTCCATACAGAAAATAGTTTACAAGTATGTGAAGCACATGTCAAGTTACTGAAAGTAACTTCTGCAATGCATTAAATATATCATAGCTATTACTTCCAACCATAATAGGCACAGCACCTTTTCAGAAAGGAGTGAAATTTTAAAATGATTGCAATGTCTTTAAAAATGTGGAGTAGCTTTTGCTTTATATTTCTGGTGTGTAACAGCTGTTTTTCATAATTGTAGGAGAAAATTTCCACTGGTAGTGAATAGAAAAGAACATGACTAATATGTGTGCTTAACAGTATATCACAGTAATTAAATCTTTTTGTTCTTCTTGCAAGACAGGCTGTCTAATGCCATCACTGTGCATTATGTGGTGAAGCACCTCACTGTCTGGAAGGTTACACAGTGACTTCAGTATTATGTTTTTCTGATAGTGCTTGCTGGATTTGCTCTATCATAACTCCTGTTGCCAGTTGAGTTTTCATTATTAAATTTGTTTATTCTATGAATTAAATCAATTCATAAAATTATTTTTTTCCAAGAAACAATACCCACTATAGATCTTAATGGAACAAAATTTCGCTGCAGTGCAAACCGTAGAAAATAGTCCTGTGCTTGAGAACTAAGTGGTGTCTTTCTTCAAGACCTGCCAATTTATTTTTATCTTGCAGCTTTTTTCATTCATTCATCATTTTCATTAATGCATTAACTAAACCCTTAGGAACTACCTGTCAGCCCAGGAGTAAGTAATAATATAACTTTCTATTTTTCAAACTCTAATATCCGTTTTTAAAAATGATTTGTGGTAAGTGATAGTCTAATGGTACTGCCCTCTTTGCATAGGTAACTATCCCCAAAATTATTGAACCTCACCTAACTTCTAACTATGAATTTATTTGGCTGTTGATACCACAATGTCTGAGGGCTGCACACACTTATAAATTGCCCTGCTGGTGTCCATGTGAGATAGGAGATTGCATAGGCTTTCTCAGGGGAACCTGGAAGCTTGTTTCGGAGTCTGGAATTGAACTAATTCTCTTGAGCCCCACAGTAGGTCCTTAATCACAAAATCATTCCCCACTTCCCCCAAAGGGATTAAATGTAATAACTTGTATCATTTAAGGGCTTTTCTTTTTTAACACTTGAGGTTGAGGGTTTGCGGTGAACTTTGCTAAAGAGTTAGCTGTCATGGTGTAGAATTTCTCTTTCCAAAGGCAGGCAGTGGGAAGTCTTAGTGCTGCTCTGGCACACAGGGATTGATCGGGCCCTACTGGCCCCACAGTGGCCTCCAGCCACGAGTGGCACCTCGGTAGACACTAATCCCACTCGTCCTGAGGAAGGTGCTAAAACGAAGTATCCTAGGGAAATCCAGTGGAAGAGGTACATACCTGCACTGTGAAGAATGGAAATGAGGCTTGTAAAAGTGAAAAGGAATAATACGTTGCCATTTTAGGAGTCAGCTTGGGCCTCTGACTTCACATGTGAACAGGAAATTTAAGGGAGCTAAAACCCGCAAAACCAGTTTATAACTGCATTTGGACACAAGTGGGGCACTTCCGTGGATGCTTCCCTTACAAGAGAATTAGATTTAAGTTAGTAACTCTTTTGATATGAAATTAGAGTAAAATTAACTCAGCACACCAGTGCACAAACGAAATCACGTTTGAAGCTTCACTCATTTAAATACAGAAAAAAATCCCCACACAAACCAACTAAGCAAAAAAAAAAACCCAAAAACAAGCAAACAAAAAACCCCAAGCCTTGTAGACTCTTGTCATCTAAGTGAATTGTGAACTTTGAATTTATTTTCCTGGGGAAACTTCTGAGCAGTGTAGGTAGTTCTTTCATTGTCCTGCTATTTTCAGACTCTCAGAAGTGGTCTTAAATATTAGCAGACAAATAAAAATGCTTGTTTCTCCTTCAATGAGGTGTTTGTGTGATTTAAGCTCTTTTAAAATTGGTTAAAAAGGCCAATGGTCCTTAAACATTCACAGTGCTGGGGAGTGTGGAAGAAGAGAGTGATGTGCAGCATCAGGTGAGTAAAGAGAAAAAAAGCCAAATTGAACCTTGAACAGGTAAATATTGAAGTCCTACTGCATTTTGGAACAGCTGGCACTGTTTCCCTTAGGGAAGCAGTGCCACAGAGGTTGAGGCATGGTGTGAGGGAGCCGGACACACAGCGCTGCCCGGTTCAGGGGTGTCTCCTCGGCCCGAGCATGTGAGGGCTCCAGCACAAAGAGCCTTAGATCCCTCCTTGTGGAGAGCCAAGTGGAGAGATCAAATTCCCACTTGGCTGCTTTTGCTGCTCGTTTTTGAGTCACTTGTGAGTTTCTGGAAGTGTCTCTGCTCCCCTCAGAGCTGCTGGCTGTGTGTGGAGTGCGGGGCTGTGCTGAGGCCAGGGTGGAAAAGACAAACTCTCTCCATGGTCTGTCTTCAAATCTTCGTGTTACACCCGAGGATGGGAATGAACCCGAAGGCTGGCTGGCATCAGGGCCCACAGGAGGGCTAATGTGGGCAGAAAATGGATCTCGACACATCCTTTGATCCATCTGCTCTTTGTTTTCCAAACTGCTTAGCTGGGCGGGACTCACTCAAGGCCTATGTTGCATTTTACCAAGAAGAAAATGTATCAGATGAGATTTTAACCAGAACCCTGCTCCAGTGCAAGTAGAGAAAGGAAAGATAACTTTCATCTATAGTTAAGGCTGACATATGGCCCAGAGTGCTTGAATTATTGACCACTCTTCATATCGCCAGTACTGCCGTCGATTTACACTTCCTCAGGCCTCACTCGGTGATATATTTTAAAGGCACTGTATTTCTCATCTTGCCCTCTTACATCTTTAGCTAGATTTACTTTTCTGACAGAAATCTTGTATTTAAAGTATTTTTCAGACAAAAACCAGTGCTTTTGTGACCTGCTTTTTGAACTTAAATATTGTATCTGGAGTAAATGAAAACGTTGTCGAGGTGTAGTTCCTCTGCAGAAGCCTGGTAAAGTTTGAGTAACCGAGGCAGAAGAAAGTGACTTCCTTGTTTAAAATGTGTATTTTGGGGCAGAGAACATCCTGGAAGCATCTCAGTGTGATGCTTGCCCTGGTGCCATGCACATAAGGTGACAGAGGTGGGAAGAGGAGTGAAGGGAGTGCGAGGCTGCCCAGTTCCCCAGCTGGTGACTGTGCTGCGCCTTGACGGTCAGAGCTGCTGAGGAGCAAAACAGCTCTCACTGCTAGCCCTTCACCAGGAGCCTGCGAATCGAGCATGAACTGTGGAGGGCAAAGAGGCATCTGAAGCTGGTCTCCTGCTGGAGCAGATCAAAGTGACACAGAGCCTTGTAGCTGCTGTAACCCAAGAGGGAGGAAACGGTGCCCTCGCTTTGCCTTTTATTTCCATGGACAAAATGTGGGTGGCATGCTCTCTACCCACTTCAGACTGGGGAGGAAAGTGCGCTGCTCCTTTTGTCTGCCTTTTCTTTTATTCCGATGCTTCACCAGCTAGTGATGGGCAGGTGASTGTTGTGCCAGGGGCGGGCAACTCACCTGCTCCACCTGGCAGGGGTGCCTGCTGCTGCAGTGTGCCAGGAGGAGGATCTTGCTGCAGTTAAGGGCTATTTCATGATACATTTGTCTAAAGTAACCTGCAAGCTGCAAAAGCAAGCTTCAGTTAATGCAGTTTTGCTTATCCTTGTCGTTGAAAGGCTGTGTGTAAAACCTTGGCAGAGTGGGCTTAGCTGTTTCTGTGCCTTGTGGTGCCCAGGCACGGTATGAATCCTGGGTGGGCTGTGGGAAGACTTGTCTGCTCAGTCCCCCTCAAAYGTTCACATGAGCTGTGGGATGGAGAAAGAAGAGTTATTGGTTTATGAAAGTGATTTCACATGTTTTCCAACTGCAGAGCATGAGTAGGGAGACAGTGCTAGGGCAGCACTAAACTTTGATCTTTGCAACAGATGTGCTGAAAAATAACAATATTGGTTGGCTTGTTAATTGCTGAGTGATGAGGGCTGTTGCTTTAATGTCTAAGTGCAGGATGATGGGAGCTTGATGATTAATTATTTTAATGCTTTTAGATACTGTCCTTTTAAACACTTTCTAATTCTGTATTCTTTCTCAAACTGTTTTTTTGTAGTTACCTGAGCTACATAAGGTTGGCTATAAATTATTTGTTGTGTTTTTAGTTTGCTTTTTTGTTTTAATGAGTTTTGCTAAAGATGAGAGTACTGTGTGGGTAGAAGGTAGGAAGGTGTTTCCTCTTGTGATGAGAAGTTTTCACGTGTGCTTGGTTTTTCTTGGTTTGTGGGCTGAATAAATGGTGCAAGCCTAAAGCTCTTATCCTTTCTTTTGAGCTCATTTGTGTGTTGTAAACTTCCTACTGATGTTTGTAAAAGTACATATGTTATTGGGTATTTTCCTCTTTGGTACTTTTTCCTCATAATCCTTTTATAGTGTTTAATGGGGTGTAACACTGTTGGGAAGGTAAGTGGAATGCATAGATGGGACAAAAATTCCATTCTCAAGTCTGTTATGAATGAAATTATGTACAGTGTTGGCTTGACAGTACTTAAGCTACTTCAATGTCTTAGCAGCTTCTTAGTATCCCTTCAGTGAGAACTAATTGTGCAGAAATGTTCCCTGCCAAATTCTGGCATCCTCTGTAATTATAATTCCTGATTTCCTGGGTAGATCTTAGACTCAAGTCTAAGTCAGAAACTGAGAACTGTGGAGTTCTGATTGATTTAAGGTATGTTCAGTGCTGGTTTATGTATCAGGGCTACATTAACAACACTAAAGCTGCAATATCAAGTGTCTAAAAGATGATGAACTGGGTCTCCAGTTCAGTCCCATGCCAGATATGAACGATGATTTTGCTGTATTCCCTAGGTTCAGTTGTTCCCTGACATGTGTGACTATTGTGCACTTATTTGTGCAGGATGTTTGTCTCAATATATCTGGGGTATTTTAAAATCAAAGCTGCCTTATGTAATAAAGGCAGAAGGTGTTGCCAAAATTAGAAGGCTCCTCATAGATAAAAGTCAGCAACAGACTGTAATTCTCTAAGGCTGTGATAAACCTGAGAGCCGAGATATCCCAAAAATCATGATGCTCTTCCTGAAGTTTCTTGCCTGTCACAGTGTTTCCACATAACTTCAGGGAAAC
The DNA here is from genome assembly GCA_018881555.1 of Amblyornis subalaris. Taxonomy (NCBI): domain Eukaryota; kingdom Metazoa; phylum Chordata; class Aves; order Passeriformes; family Ptilonorhynchidae; genus Amblyornis; species Amblyornis subalaris. Next base: position 3,912,131 of record JACAXG010000027.1, on the reverse strand, counting down.
CACAGAAAGTGTCTGTAACTGGATCCTGTTTGTGTAAGGATTTCTTTGAGTACCCAGCTTGGTATGCTGGTGGTGGATATCCCAAACCCTCTGACTCTTTTGTCCTCAGTGACAAGGGACAAGGAAAAGTTGTAGGAAACAGGAGGCTGCATCCAGTGTGTGTGCTAAATGCTAGGTGGTAATCGAAGGCACTCCTATAGTTATACCTCCTATAATAAAACCCCCCAAACCTGATGGTAAATAAAACGATGCTTTGCTCCTTATCAAATCATCAAAGTCACTCAAAGGAGTGGTGCAATTTTGTAATCAGGGTGTGCCATACTTCCTGTCGGTATTGGAAAGACCTCATGGTGAACCACACACCTTCAACTCAGACACGTCCCAACACCTGAACACTTTGTTCTCCATCTGTAAAGCTTTATGAGGCTYCCTAGGGTATGAAAAGCAAACATCACTGTATTGCTTTATTTAAAGGCACTATTGCTTTACTGCTTTGCTTTATTTAGTAGCAATTTCCTATGCATTTCAATGCAAACCAGCTGTGGAACAGTTTAGTGACGTCTGCTTCGGTCCTTCTCTCTGACGTTTGGAGGGAAGAATGCTGGATTGTGTAATTCGTGTAAACTAATGAGCCATATTGAAGTAAGACACATTGCAGATGGCATGAATGGAATTAGAAACTCTTCTTGGAAATGTATCTGCTGCCTCCTGTGACCTACTCTGAAATTGCAACAGCAGGTAACTCATGGAAGCTGTGAGGTTTCAAGCCTCTTCATCTTTCATTGTAAGCGTTTAGGCTCTTGGGGTAAATGTTTCTGAAATTTCTGCTACTGACACCTGTGTGGGAAGGTTGGAGGCAGAGACAGGCTGTGGGCAGGCTGAGTTGGTTTGTCAAGCCAAGCACAGCCTCTGTGTCGTAGATTGGGCACTTCTAAGCGATAGAAACCCCTTTTCTGGTGAAACTTTCAAACAGCAAAACAGCAAGGTAGTAAATAACAAAGATTTTTTTCTGACTGAGCGGATTCAATTGGCAAACACAGGCACAGGCAAGAGCTGGCTCTTGCTGCTCATCTGGGCACAAAGAAAGCAAGTTGTGTTTCAGCTGGGAGAGGGTGCTTTGGAGCTGCAGCTGTAAGACCGAGTGCTGTAGTGCAGTGAAAGACATCAGCCCAATCCTTGCATGGCTTATTTCTCTTTTGGTTCCATTAGCAGAAGGGAGAACCCTTTTACTGGTGCTGTTTTCAGAGGAAAAATACCGGAAATGCCTGATCTGAGTCCATATTTTAGGGAGGATTTGGAGATACATCGGGATTCCATTAGAGACCACAGAAATGAGCCATGGCTGTGAAAACAAGCCTCATGCTGTTAAAGTGTTAAGAGATTGATTTTTCTCGCGAAAAAAGAAAAAAAAAARMGCTGTTCGGATATGATAAGTGTCCAGGTACCTCGGCAGAGGAAAGACATCAAATAACTGGGGAGTTTTTTACCATTCCTGATAATGAAGCAATGTGCCCCAAGTTCTAGGGGCATACCCATTAAATCAACTCTTTTTTTTTACTGGTTTTTTTCTTCTTGTAAGGTCTTGCTGAAACTACTGTAGATAGACAGTTTCTTTGATGCTTTTTCTACAGTTTAGAACACCAAGGGGTTGWCTGCTTTTGAGAAGTCACCATATGAATGGGCAGAGTAGGTAATCGGATAATCTAACGATCCTGGGCTCACGAACCTGGCGAGTGCCGGAGGGGTTAGCAATGGCTCCCGCCTGTCCTGCCGAGCTTGTCGCAGTTTTCCTGAGCTGGCTGAACGGTTCCCTCGGTGCCTTTGTTTTCTCCAGCGCCGAGCCTTTCCTTCAAAGCGATGTCACATGCCTGGAGTCCTCAAGCAGTGACGTAAGGGGGGAGGGAAGGGGAAAAGAGCTTTTCACACAAACTCTGCTCCGCGACTTTTTAAGTTGTTCGCACACGAATGTACCTCTGCGCTCTGCTTCCTCTGGCGACCAGTTCGCAGGGGCCCCGGCACCAGCTCTCCAGCTTTGTGGGAAAGGGCCGTGAGGGTTAGGAAGGTTGTGACTTTAAAGTGAGGGGGAGATGCGCGTGGGTCGTTAGGACAAGCGGGAAGCTGGAGAGCTGTTTGGGAAGTTTTGGACTTGCGTTGCCAGGCGGGAGCTGCACTCGGTGGGCCTGGCTTTAGTTCAGGGCTTTGGGAGAGCCCGGAGATGCGAGTTGCCTTAGCTGTTGCTGATTGAGACAAAACCTGCATGAAACCCAGAGACTGCCCGAGTCCGCGGGGCGCCGCGCGTGGGCGTGCTGGCTCTGCAGAGCCCACGGGCGCGGCCCCGGGCAGGGGCAACTGCCCCTGCGGCTGGACCAAAAGGAGAACTCGGCTCCTTATGCCTCCTTCCCTGTCCCCATAGCCCCTTCCCAGCCGGTGGCTGTAGGGTCACTGCCCTCGTCCCCACGCGCGGGCCCGCGGCGCGGCCGCCTGCGCTCCCGCCTGTGCCCGCCAGGGGGCAGCGGCGCACCGGGCAGCGGGCGGGGCCGGGGTCCCGCCGGCCGGGGCTGGAACTGCGCCTTTCCAGCCCCTGCTTTTCCCGGCAGGAATGTTTGCAGGGCGCCCCTGCGGGCAGGGATGGCCAGGACAGGACGGAGCGCGGGGAAGGCAGGCTGAGCAAGACCCCTGCCGAGGGCCGCGGGAGCGGTCAGCAGGATCCTGGCGCTGTAGGACAGATTTGGCTTGTGGGAGCCTTGGAAWGAGAAAGGAGCAGGGGAAAAGCAAGAAGAGGAATTAAAATAATGCGTATGAGCACTGTTCGGCTCGGTCGGGATGGTTCTTATATAGGTCGAGATGTTTATGTCAGTAAAACATGCTGGAAGGGCTACATTGTTTCCCTGTTTTCCGTCTGTACCAGTACCATATCCTATGGTATTTTTAACCATTCAGTATGGAGCCTGCTCTGGCAGATGATTACAGAAAGAACAGAAAGGAAAAATAGAGCTGCATGACAGAGCACTTCCTTCCCCAGGCTGACGGGTATCCCGGACAGGCCTCTTTCCGTATCCTGAAGGTATCAATCAGAACAGCTGGGGCTGTGTGTGGTGGGTCAGGGGGGCGATGGGCGAGAACTGCAGCCCTGGGGCCGGGCASAGGGAGCAGCTTTGTGGGGGCTGCACTCCCAGGCCGGCCCGTGCTTCGGCAGCAAGAGGCGCAAGAAAGCTCAGTAGTACCATGAGGCTGAGGAATTCACCAGCCCTCATTTGATTAAACGGGAGTTTTGATTTAAAGTTGGTTATTTGGGGAAAATCGAAGGTGGTCCTCTATTTCTGCATCTGTGCTCCAACTGTTCTGCCACTGACAGCTTGTGGAGATAAACTTGGAAGGAGAGGGGCAGAAAGTTGTTTCTGGGTTGTAGTTTCTTTGTTCCACTTCCTACCTGGAGCATTTATATAAGAACATTTAATGAAATGAAAAATATGGCTTAAAAGATGGAAATTTCCGTTTAAACATTGAATTAGATTTGGGTCAGAAATGCATACTCTTTGTTAGGTACCTCTGAGTTTTAAAAACAAGCAAACGAAACTGCCCTAAAATTAGAAACAAATCTCCCTGGCTCTGCCCACCACCCCAGCCTGCTCCAGAAGGGTGACCCTGGTGTTTAGGGGCAGCAGGAGCCACATCCAGGAGCACTCCACCTGCTGTGCAGGAAACACTCCACCCACCTAAACGATACAGATCCCGTAGAAAATTGTGTGTTGCTTTGATTTGCTATGATAACACGTAGCAAACACAAGACTGGCTCATCTATTAACTATCTCCTCAATATGGTATTGAAAGAGTTGATAAATGCAACAGCACTTAAACAGCTGTTGTCTCCAAAATTCCCAAAGTTAGAAAACTCCCCTTGGCACACTGGCTTCTCTCCTGAGTTTCCACAGTGGCAAAGCAGGCTTGAAAACTCTTTGGTTGCAAGCCTCAAATAGGACTCTGAAGGAAAGAGTTTAATTTCATTTTTTGATGTGGGAAGTTAACAAAATTAGCATTATTGGGCTCTGCAGGGCGAGTGCTGTGCAGGCCAGCCAGCCACACAGTGCTGGGCTCTGTGCAGCAGAGCAAGGTGCCCTGGCTGTTGCTGTTTTGTACAGCTCTGCAATTATTCTTGCTGATTTTTATAATGAAACTGATCCCCTTTAATATCTTATTGGGGAGCTGAGACGTCTTAGGAGAAAAATACTTGCTCCTTTCTCCACAGGGTGGAGCTTGGTCTCCCTTGGCAGGGAGGTCACCTGGCTGAGGGGTTCATTGGGGCTGTTGGGGACATTGACACACCCAGCAGCCCCTTAGCGAAGGGCCTGGAGCTGCACCACAGTCCCGTGACGGCAGGACCCTCCTATGCTGCTGATGTACCATGTGCTGGCCTGGGCAGGGCAGGGTGTCTCACGCCAACGTCCTGGGCCTGTCTGCCCTGGAAAACTGCATCCCCTCAGAAGTGGAATAGTTTTTTACTGTGGAAAACAATCCTTCACCCCACTGGTGTGCAAAGTCACCTCCTGTGCTTAGGCACAAACTGAATTACCTGATTAATGTTAGTCTTCATCTGTACTTTCAGCCTGGGCTAATTTTAGAGCTTGCAATAAGGTTGATAATGGATTCCGTTGGTCAGAAATAGCTATTCTGCTTTGAATACACGGAGCTGGATCCAGATGAATTTCCCCACAGAGGCAAGTTGTTGAAGCTAAGTGGGTTTTGCCCATGTTGTGTCTGATCTGCAATCAGTTGTCAGGGCAGTGCCCGCCTCAGAGGTGGGCACTGGGCTTAGCTGGGCTCCTCAGCACCCATGAGGGCCCTGTCCCATCCAGAAAGGGACAGGGGGCCCTGGCAGTCCCCCCAACCTGCCTGCTTGTCACAGCCTTTCTCTGTGGGATGGGGTACCTCTACCCCCTCGATGGCAGAACTATGAGCTCCCTGGAGGCACAGGCTGGTTTTGGTACTGTTAGTCTCTATTTATGCTACCCTGCAGGTGATATTTCGCTGTCTGTTTTGCTGGTCTCCATTTGAAATTAAATTGCTGTGTCAAAGAAGTGATGCAGCAGGATGAGATACCCGGAATATTTTGGAGAATGACCAGTTTTGGGAGGCACATTTGTCTAAGGATAAAAATGGGTAGAAGTTCCCTTACGATCTCTCCCCAATGCATTTGCATTTGTGAGCAYCTTCCACATCTGCCTGTCCCCACTGCAGTGCTGTGGGACGTGGCTCTGCTGCTGTCACACGGGCCTGTGACAGTGCACTCTCACTGGGAAGGTACCGCAGCCACCCAAGCCAGTGTGCAGGGCCCTACAGAGATACTGATGTTTCAGGGAAGTCTTGAAAGTGATTMAAATTCCATCTGGTCTCTTCTGTAAGAAAAAGACTGCCATAGAGAAATGGGATGCCAAAAGGAGGAAATACCCTTCTCAAGTTCGATAACCCTCTCTGTGGGGGATCTTTTCATACTGCAAAGCACCTGCCCAGTGGGGATGTGGCCGTGCCAGGTATCCCCACCACGCAGTGTGCCCCTTCCCCACGCCCACTCTGACTCCCAGGCTGATGGAAATGTTGAGGTGAGAGTTCAGTATTGAGGTTCGATGTGAATGAAGCATGGCAGGGATGTTGTTTCACGAAGAAATTGTTTGAGAGCAAATTGCCATGGATCAATGTAATCTAATTCCTTTGCTTCTGTGATCTAAATACGTGCTTTAATAATTTATTAAGGGGGAGCGTCTAACGGGCAGGAGGGAAATGATAAAGGGTGGTTTAACAGAAAGTGGTATAGGGCAATAAAATATTGAAGTCAGTCATTAAAAGGTGGGTGATGTCAAAGTAGTTAAACGTGGGGGGAGAGAGAGAAAGTAAACCAGGCTTTGTGTGTTGGGCAAGAAGCCCCACAGGACCATTAGAAAATCCAGTGGGTGTGAGGTTTTTTCTGTGCCTTTCCATACAGATCCTAAAGGCAAAAGCTAGACTAAAGCATCTTTCATCTCTGAGTTAGATTTAAACTTAAAACTAAAGAGATATAATAGGAGGTTTCTGGTTCTCAAAATTCACTGTTCTTTTCTCCTCTGCTATAAGCTTAGTTCACAGAAAGCGTTTGTTATGGCTTGAGCTGCTGGACTTGGGGAAGAGCACCCCTAAAGCAGCCCTGCAGGCAGCCTGGCACTGTTGGGGGGCTCAGGCATAGAGAGCCATGGAGGTGCCGCTGTGTCAGCCATCCTCCCTTCCCTCTTGTTGTATGGCCCATTTGTGGAAGAAAGTAAAAGCAGACAAAAGCTGTTCTGAAGTGCTTTTAAAGGGAAACATCCTCACTGCTGACAGTGTCTGTCCACAGAGAGGGAAAGGACTTAAACTGCATGGAAGTGGCAGTATTTGGGGCAAAAATAGCACCAGGAGGTACGAGGAGGATTTAATTGCACTGAAAGTTCAGCAGATCTTGTTCAGATGTTTGAATATAAGTATTCAGCTGAGACTCACCAGGATCATAGAGAGTGGTAAATTCTACCTTATTTTCTGTACTTGTGGGGGACCTCTCACAAACTGACACGCAGGGAGTGTGGGTCCTGTTCACACTGTATCTTTGAGTTTGCTTGTGCAAAAGCTTTTAACATGGACATCACATGGACATCATCTGGTAAACAGCAAGAATGGAGGGCTGCGGGGTTTTTGGATTTTTAGGCCTTATTATGTCTTTAAGTACTTTATAATATGCTATTTAGGTTCCTAGCCATAATTCTGCATTAAATAGAATGCAATAGGAAGGACTTGTCCAAGACACCAGTTTGATTTTCTACCACACTGGGAATTCTTCCTGATAGCTCTGAGCATGTTTCTTAACCGTGGGGGTCTCTGGTGATGTGACAGTGCTCAGGCTTGTGTGGGGCTCAGCCAGGCTTATCATGGAGGACTACAGAAATGCTACAGAGAATGAATTATTTGCTCCATCTGTCCTTGATTTTGCACCCAATAACAGTAATCATAGGAAATTGTAATTTGCATTGATTTTCTATATATTTAATGTTTTTTAAAGTTTACTCTGCAGAAAAGCGGCATTGATCTCTTCCACAATTCTGGATCCTGGCTGTACTCGGTGATTTCTTTGTGTATTTATTTTCCTATTAATAATACTTGGTGATTAGTATGTAGTAAGTGATTTCGTGAAAACTATTTTGAGGCCAAATTTTCTAGGGACTTCTTGTGGTTTTACAATATCATTACTAATGGGCTGAATTTCAAATAAATTCAAATTTGTTTAATATTTACCAACCTGAAGTCTATGTAAGAATTGCTTCTGACGTGCCTGCTCTAAATAGGCAGYGTGCATTTGGAAAGATTTGTATCCATGACATTGCTTCAACAGAAAAGCACTGAAATAAATAAATGCAACGGTAACACTTTGCCAAACTGTGTTCCAGACAAAATCCTTCCCCCACTTTCATTCACCTCTAATTATGACTGGCCCCTCCCCTTTCCCCCGTCTTGTCAGGCTTTCATTCCTGCATTTATGTGGTGCTCTGGAGCTGTTGGTTGGAGGAGCTCCACAATAGGGACAGGAGTTGGGACAGAGAGGCTGACAGGAGTAATGGCTTTGCTTTGTACGTCTGTCAGCTAATGCTTAACTAATGCAGAATTACTGTCAGCCTCCTGTGGAGCTCACTTTCCTCTCCACCTGAATGCGTAATGACTCCGTGGCAGGGAATTTGAAATAAACACTTAATGTCTGGACATTTAGAAAATTAGGAAAGTAGCCGAAGTTTGTCTCGGTTATTGTCTCTCCAGCTTTCTCAGCCCCGTGACAGGTGTGGGACAGTAGGTACTGCAAACCTACCCTGCAAAGCCCCTCGCGGCGCCGGTGGTTCCTGGGCAGCCTTTGCCCACTGGGCACCGACCACGCTGGGATGCGGTGCTGCCTGGGGACACCAGCAACCGCTGATGCCTGGGGCTTGCTGCCCGGGTTTGGGGGAGACTTCCCCTGAAGGGGTGCTCTGCATACAGGAATCTGTCCCCGGTGCCAAGCCCCTTGCTGATGTCAGCCCCGTCCCAGAGCAGTGCTGGTGCGTGGGACTTCTCCTGGGCTGCAGTGCACCCTGGAGCCGCTGCGATGCTTCGCCCCAGAGAGCAGAGCAGTCCCTGCTGAGCTCTTGTCGCTCAGTTTGCAAACCCCTCTGGAACCATGTGGGAGGAAATATGTTTTCTAAATGGCAGTCATTACCAGCTAATGGGAATGTTAGCAAACGGGGAGAGCTTGGAGACGCGGGGGTGGTCGAGTGGGGGCCAGCAGGAGGGTTGTGGCACCACCGGGGCTTGGCAGGACGTGGGGGCTTGCTATGGGCAGGCCCAAGACAGCCAGTGCCTCCAAAAATGACTGCCACACCTGGTGAACTATGGCTTGGTAGGATGGAGGCAAACCCAGGTGACATCTCCTTGTAGTCAGGATGATGTTCCCACTTCTCAACGTCTGTTCCCGTACTGCAGAAGGGGCCCAATGGCATACGGGAACACGTGAGTGTTTCCATGCTGCTTTCAGACAAAGTTGTCTGGCTTAGTTTTCATCAATTTTGGCTCAACTCTGCATGGGAAATAAGGGGCTGTAGTGGCCTGCAGCCTGCGCTAGCGACACAGTGACAGCTGAGGCCAGCTGTGCTTCCTACAGGTACTGCTGGGATCAGAGGTGGTTCTTTGCTCAAGGTCCAGTCCTCCTGAGGTCTCCCTGGAATCTGCACCAAAACAATTTCGGATTGTGAATCTCTACCTGCCTTGTCTGTCATCAGAGATGTTTGGAAAACAACCTTGATCTCTCTGCTTTGAGCAGGAAGGATCRATGTGCACAGAAAAATTTTGGAAGTGGCAGCATTTCCACTGGTGCTGTTAAAAAAGTTGCACATCACCTTCTTCAATGAACTGAGTACCCTAATTTCACATGTGGTTCAATAGCTGTGTTAGATCACGATTGAAGAAAGTTGGCTAGGCTGAGATACTTGCTCTGAATGGGCAGTTGTGAGCTCCTCAACACAAGGGTGGGACCACGTGCCATGTGGGAGGATGTTTTCTGACCCCAGTGGTCAGATTTGAATTTGTTATTGTTGRGGTTTTTTCCCCATGTATTACTTTTCAGCTGGCAGAAAACATTCACGAGAATAATTGTGTTGAAAAAATTTAAATCTACCGTAATTTCTCAGTACAACCACTAGGGAAAATACACAGCACACACAAATATTGAATGAGGTTTTAAAAACAAGCAGTGTTGGAGGTGATTGGTGTTTAGTCTTTGAAATACTGCATGAAACCTGTATTTGAAGACACAAACGTGAGCCAAAGCAGCGCGAAGGCTGGGGCTGTTGTGCTGAAGTGGGCGATGGCAGGATGCCGCAGCATGAGCTGGTGACCRGCTGCTTGGCCAGGCTCAGCATGGGCCCAGGGTTTCAGGAGGATGTACCTGCCTACAGCCAGGGAGAAGGCTGGCAGTGTCCTCCTTGGGAGCGCAGCCAGCGCCCTGCCCCGTGACCGTGCCCTGCCCTGTGCTGCTGCAGGCCATGGGTGCCCTTGATCCCCGTACGTTGTGTTATAKCCACGCTGCCTGGCGAAGGGGATGGCTGTAAGGTGATGTGCAGCCCTGGGGAGGAGACGCCTGAGCCTGCCTCTGCAGGCAGTTGGCTCCTGTTCCCAGCAGTGCCCCAGGGGTCAGGCAGAACTTCCCAGTGGCTTGTTAATAACCAGACGTGGAACGAGTCCTCGATGCTGGGATTTAATATGGGCTGTAGTTATTAATGCATCTGAAAAATGGAAACCACAAGTGAGATGCCATCTCCAAGTTGCACTAATGGAAGGATTGTTCCATTTTACTTAGCACAGGCCATTAAAACAGCTTTCAACAGATACTCTGTGCATAAAGACTAGGAAGCAACTGGTCACTGAACCTCAGTGTTTGTGCACTCACTTGTTTGCTAAGATAATAAAAATTATGTTTAATTAATTAGAATCATTAGTTTAATAAGGTCTTACCGTTTTTGAAAACAGATTTGAAAGCTATTTCTGAAAGTCTGTGTCTTTCAAGAACATGTTGCACTCGTTATCTGCCCAGAGAGCCTTGAGGCRGGTACCAGACAGCCTGGTCTGCATACCTGAACTCACACACCATTGCTGTAGTGACAAATTGCAAAGCCATTAATTTGTCGTGCACTTCTGGTTTGCTTCTCTCCACTGTGTCTAATCCRGGCTCTCTGATGTGAGCTGATGTCTCAGAGCTCCTTTGCAGATCATGGCACCTCCAGCAACTGCTTGCTGTGCCCAGGCCTGTTAATAATGTGTCCAAGGCAGGGGAAGCACTTTGGGCTGGACTGAGTGCAGTTCGTGTATCTTTATTCCTTGTGCAAGGGCTCTGTGCATCCTTAACTACACCACAAACTGACTCAGCTGCTGGAAATCAGCATTTGCCAYGCTGCTCCCAAGGCCCCACTGAATGTTTGGTGGCCTGGTAGACCTTTGCCACGTGGGGTATTTTTTTCTTCAAATGTTTCYGTAGAAGGTAACTCAGTTGCTTTGAGAAAGCATCCAGGTAAACTGTTGTGGTTTGACACTGGCCAAATGCCAGGCACYCCCGAAAAGCCCACTCCCTCAATGCAGACAAACTTCCACAAAGCTCCCAGGGCCCAACTACTTTGAATTCATGGGTCCAAACCACCAAATTTCTCARCTTTAGAACCTTGTCTCCTGTAATCTGCCAGTGCAGCAGAAACAGGAGATCTCACCCAGTACATTCCTCTTGCCATGTGAGATGCTTGCTTTCTGCCCTGAAAGTCCTCAAAGTGCTCTAGAAAGTGTTTTGGGAATCCRGGTTATAGTATCCTGATGATTCCAAATCCAATTTACTCTTTTCACTGGTAAAGGATGTTTTTTGTTAACTGCAGCTGTTGTGAGCCAGCCCAGCAGCCAGTTCCTTTTCAGAGATTACCATCAGAGGCAAAGATTTTGCAAGTCAAACTGRGCCTTCAGAGGCAGTTACAGCAATGCAGCTGAGACATGTGCGTGTCTCCAGCCAAGATCAGTGCGGCCAGAGAGACTCTGGTCCCCACCATTTCTGCATGACCGACTCACTCGAGTCACTGGGTKGAGTTACACAGGGTCTCTTGGCAGCTAGGCCAAGTACACAGGTGTTATGTATTGGTCAGTCACACCCTGTACCAGATTGTGCCATTTCCAAACAAAGGGAAATTGATCTTATGTTTAGACAATGTCCTTGGAAAAACTTATTTCCAACTTACAGCAACCACAGCGACCCCTTAGGCTTCTACTCTTGGGTGTCCTAAAACTTTACAAAACGAAGGGGTATTTGCTCAGCTCTTACAGGGCTTCTGCACTTCTGCCAAGGAAGTGACAAACATGGTATGCTTGTCTAGATCTATGCGGGCCAAATATTAGCTACAGCCACGTCCAGCTGTCAAATGACTTAATTGGACTGAAGGCCCCTGTCCTCTACAGGGTTTAGATGTCTCCTTCAAACAGCCACTTCCACATTCCATCGATATGTTCTCCACAGCACCGTCACCTGTCTCCTAACAGCCACGGCTCCAATTGTTTTGTTRAATTTGGTGCGCAGTTTGTAGAATCCGTTATCTCTTTCACACGATCCCTTTTGAAGGGGAGGCTCCACGCAGGCTCATTCRTGTAGTTCCAGCAGACCTAAAAAGTCAATCTTCACCTCTTCTTGGTACAGCTCCATCTGCAGAAATCAGAGCATAAACGCAGAGTGAGAAAGAGCAGCAACAACAAGAGCAGAAGAAAGCAGCGTGCCTGGGAGAGGGATATGAGGAGTAAAAGAGAGAATTTTCTTTGATGTATTCGTTTCCTCTTATTAGTATCCATCTAGTGGTGCTCAGGCTGAGATAGCTGACCTGTCCAAAAGTTAGTGATCCACACACAATCCACTCCCAATAGTGCAAAAGTACAGACATCACAGAATGAAAATAGCAGAAGTCAAGATGAAGGAGGAAACCACGGGCTGCCAGATATGAGTAGGAATAACCTAAGTTCACCCAAGTGGCAGAGGTACTATCTTAGTTTGTAGAGAGTGAGGGGAAAAAATGTCTTAACAATCTCATTCTCCCACCTATAAGCACATCTCTTCTGTTTTCTATGCTGCTACTGATAAAGACTGCCCACGCTTGAAAGGACCTGGCAGGGTACAAGGTCAACCTTACACAATTTCCTCTAATTGTGTGGGTCTGGCTGACCTCCTTATTCCAGTGCAAGGAGGGATAACGGCAGGCAGAGATGACAAGGGAAAAAGACAGCCAAAACTTTTCCTGTCCCTGTGTCAGGAGACTTCCTACCATCACAGACTGCCATTTCCATAATACAGGCTCGGGGTGTGCTGGTGGCTGGCTCCTCCCACAGCCTGCCGGGGACTGCAGCCTGCCCACACTGCCCACGGGAAGGAGGCAGAGGGCATTACACACCCAAATTAGCCCAACCTGCCTGGAGCACATGGCAAGCTGATGTTTGCCCCAATCTCGGCTTTCTGTTCCTCTACTGAGGCGCTGGATTGGTCTGTGGAATAGAAAAAGGGGGGAAATACACCTGTGTGTGTATTTACTTGTGTGCTGTGAGCCACCCCCACACTCCGCTGCATAATCTCTTCCTTCAGCTGCAGGTCCTGGAAATGCTATGCCCTCTTTTCTTAATTTAGAGGATGGAGTGTTTCAGAGAGTGTTTTGATGTTTTCTGGGAGATCTGCGTCATCTGCGTGGATGAAAGTGATAACTCATCCCCTGGGTGACCCACCACCCAGACATTGTATGATGGCCCCCAGAGCACTGTCCACTCCGAATCAGAGGGGAGTGCATCTCACAGCTCGCCACAGCAGCACTTGTACAGCTCTTCCCAGTGGGTTTCTTGAAGTCTTGCCAGTCCTGGAAGGAGGTGTGTTGGGCATTGGTACTAGCTTAAAAGTTTATTTGAAYTGCTCCCTGGGGACATGGCCAGCTTTGTGTTCAGCTCTGTTGGAAAGAGTTGAGAAGAAATTTCACAGAGACAGTAAGTCAATAGGTTTCGCTTATAAGCTCATAGGTATCGCTTCATAATAATCTCTTTTGACAAATGGATGTCAGTTCTCCAGAAACTTAGCTCAAGAAAGCAGAAAATGAAAACTTGCTGCAAGTTTTTATTGCCAATGCTTCATGTCCAATCACAGAGAGTTTGCACCATCTCCTTTCTCAGCGCTTGTGTTCCTGAGGAAATGAAAATCTAATAGATGGACAGCAGTAAAATATATCGCTGGCTCTTAAAACTATGGGAAATAGTATCACAGGGAATAATTATTCAGAACCACTAAAGAGTTCTGTAAAGAGGAAATGTGTTTTTAGGATAGATTTGTCACTGATAGAAGAAGCTGCAGGATGTGCCCAATAGGTTTATGGCTGTGCTGGCCCAGGGCTGAGTTGCTAACAGCAGCAGCCTGATGTGCCATTTTGCCAGGACGTGAAAATAGTGTGAGGTGAGCTCTGGAACCCATTGCTGGTGATGCCCTCACAGCACAGCACTGTCTGTCTCTGCCACCCTGCTTATGCAGAAAGCACAAGAACAAGGAGCCAAAACAAGGAGCCTCTAACTCTCTGAAATGCACTACTTGACTTGGCAGGGCTCACCTGGTTGTCCACTTAAACAGCTGTGTTGGTAAAATTTGACGTGAAAGGATTTGGGAAGCTTTAGGTCCAGATAACTGCAGGAGCACAGCTTTGGAGTGAATCTCGGGACCAGCTCAGTCCATCTCTCTGCTGTGACACAGGACCAGGTACATCTGGACTCTAGCTAGCTCCTTGCCACACCTGGTAGGGGAAAATTAAGAAAGATAAAAGAGCTAGAGCACCTCTGGAGATGGATTGTTCCTTCACTTCTAAAGGAAAAGTTCTTCTTCAATGCCAGGCTCGAATCTCCCCTGCAGCCTTTAGGGTGCATCATCCTTGCCCTGGACCTGGAGCAGGGCTGGTTCAGTCCTCTTTGCAAAACCCTTCACCTCGGGGTGAGGGTAAGCACATCCTCCCTGAGCCTCTTTTCATGTTGACATGGCAGCATGGTGATGATATAGCAACTCTAGGTGCCCAGGACACCACACGACCACAGACCTCTTGGCAGTGAGGTACTAGGGCCAGACCTGCACCCTTCAGCACTGCTGCCCTCCAGCACTTGCAAGCCACCCCAAATAAGCACAATCCCCTGGTTTTTACTCCAAAGGCTTAGTGCTCATCTGCTGTAAGCTGCAGCTAATGATTCATGGTCCATGGAGAGCTTTCCAGTTGCACTGCAAAACCCTTAGATATGCACTTAAGTCTTATGTTAACAATAAAATATGAAAATGTGCATATCCAGGTAAAGGCTTCATGGAGAATGGAAGAATGAGGCTCAAAAATATCTTAACTATATAAATATTTTGTTTAATAAAAGGCTAATGTTATATATATAATTTACCAAGGAATTCCTATCTGCCTGTTTTCCTGAGTGTCATGGTAATATCTTGGAATAATTACTAGGTAGACAGACAGATTTAGACTTTAATGTAATATAGCTTTTTAAAGCTGGATGTAGTTAGTTCTGTGCAATCATACTGAGCTGGCATCACAGAGGGCTTGCTGGGGCATTGGGATCAGATGATGATATGGCACTTTGAAGGCCTATGCATAGTATGGATACCATTAATTAGTCTTACCTCAGGCTTCACAGGAGTCAGGAGTATGAAATGTAGAGAAGAGTGAGTATGACTACATGGGGAAAAAGAAGAACAAATGCTGTGGGATAAATGCATACCCAAATATTTTTAATTTTTGTTGTTTAAAAACCACCTTACAGAAATGTTCAATATAAGAGCCACCATCCTTTTACCTTTTTGGCCAACAAGGATGCAGGCCTCAGGAATCAGCAGCCCATGGAAAATAGAATGTAATTCACAGACTTTATAAAACTACAGCTGGATATAAATCTCAAAATTTAACCTCACATCCTAACTGTCCTATATTTTCCAGGAGTGCACTATTTTTCAGTCCTACATTTACCATTCTGAAGGTTACCAGCAATTAACATGAAGTCCGTTTATCACAATGTGGTCATTTTAGTTTCTATGTGCGTGCTGCCCGAAACAGCACATCTGTGATTGCCCTAACCTGTATAACCACAATTTGCTGGGTGACATGAAAGTTACAGTGACGGAAAGGGATTTTATTTAACACTGAGTGTACCTGAGGACTGAGATTTGTTCCCTGTTTTGGGGAGGGTGCTTGGCCTGCAGGACAAGCCAAGAATGAAGCAAGGCCTTGCATGGAATGGGGCTCCAATGGGAGGGATAGATGCTGAAGAAGTCACCCCTGTCCTACGGTTTGGGCAGGCTGTTATGCCAGAGAGACATCGAGTTTGCTGGATGTGGAAATTACAGATCACGCTGGTTTAAATTTCTGCTGCAAAAAGCATCTGATGCTTTTATTTGGGGTAGCCACTATGGCAAGTAGTATTTTTTCCAGTTAATTTTAGACATCAAGAAAACCTAATTCCTTGGGGTTGCTTCCGGTGCCGCAGCCTGAGAAGGCGCAGCGCCGTGTCGGTGATCTGTTTTCCACTGGGGCTGCCGCGATGTGCTGCTCCACGCCGCTCCAAAAGAACTGGGGCTGCTGTAATTAACGTAGCAAAACCTTGCTTCTGGTGTCAGTTAATTCCTTACGTTTATACGGTGAAGAGTGCTGAAGAATGGAATGAAAATATTCTGTGTTTGAAAAAGGAAAAAAAAGGCAAGAAAAAAAAGTTGCAGGGATGAGACCAACTCCCATGCACGGAGAAATAGGCTGTATCGGCAAGCCCAGGGTGTGGGGCAGTGGCTGGGAAGAGCTTGGAGACAGCAAGGTGTGCACTCTGGGTGTGGAGACCTCCCATCATCCATTTTCCTTGAAACAAATACAACCATGGCAAAAATCCTGCAGTTACATTTGCAGGGTGACAAAGGGCAAGAAACCTCAGCTCGCTGCAGCAAGACCCCCAACAGTCTCACCTCCCTGTTAGTTGACTGGTGTCTAAATGAGACCAGTGGGTGTGAAAAGCAGGGAGCAGGAAGGGCTGGTGCTCTTCAAAACAGGCCGGTCTTAAAATACACATTTTATTATTCAGACAAAAGTGAACAATTTGCATATTTTACTTAGAATATTGTGAGTACAGTGAAGCTCCTGCCGCTGGACTTTTGCTGGGTGCTGGTATAAGGTTTCAGGCTGAATATTTCTGGATTTTCACATTCCTGTCCACATGGAACTGCATCTTTTCAGAATCCCCCAGTAACAGCACTGATATTTTTACACTTGTATTTAATTCATCAGGATCTTCAGGTCTCAAAACTGGACCTAAAAAAAATTTTAATTTAAGGTCAGCTACTTGCTGTGACAAGCAACATCTGCTATTTGTGTTGAGGAACATGAAGACTGGGGCTTTGTGAAGCTCAGACAGGTGAGGCAGCATGGCCCCAGTGTCACAGGAAGGTTATTGAGAGAGCAGCAATTGCAGATTTCTCTTTGTGGGGATAAACCAAGGAGTCAGTTACACTTTAATATGAGCATATGCTTAAGTTAATTTGATTTTCATACTAGATAAAGCATGGTGATCATTAACAAAAGCACTGGAGCTCAGAAGAAAGCTCTTTTCAAACTGAGGAAGGCATACACTGAGACCATTTGAGCTCTAGCTTCCCCTGCCCATGGAGAGCATCCTCCTCTGGAGCCAGCTGGGTTTTTGGGGAGACTGTGTCTCCCTGCCCAGGGGGATTGGTCCCACCCGCGTGGATGTTTTCTAATTCTCTTCAGCCCAAATGGGTCGCGTTAGGGCAGATCAGCACAAACCCATCTGCCTGTGAGCTGGTGCAGGAACGCCTGAGGGGTGCCTGGCAGCCATGCAGAGGGGAAGGATGCTGGACATTGGTGTGTTCAGCAGATGATGCCCTAATGCAGTTTCCAAACAGCGTTTTGCATTTGGATTATGCTGACAGGGAGTACCCTGCAGCTAAGCAGAAAAAAATCCCCAGATTTGCATGCTTGGGGGTTTGCACCACTTTCTCTGCAGCCATGTATAAGCAGTGCAAGAGAAACTGGGCTGCAGGTTCCGCACGCAGGCAAAGCTCAAACAACTTGCCAGGCCAGACATGTCACTGTGACAGAGCCATAGCTGAACCTGGGCATCTCCTGCCATGTGAGCAGCTGGTACCCACTGCCTGCCTCCATGCAAACAGTCCTTGTGATGTGCCTCACCGCTGGTGGGTGCTTGGCTTCCTCACGGCCAGGACCAGCTCGTTTTTCTGGGAAGGAGGCAATCTTGCAGACATCAGAGCTGCTCTCCTGTGTGCTACTTAGGAGGACTTCCCGTGCCCCAGATACATCAAACTATATAACATTATCTCCTAATGGAAGTGCTGGGATTCTGCTTCTGGAATTTGCAATGTTGGCTGTTGTCTCACTGGGAGAGCAGGACCCACGGGTGCTGGTGGTGTGGGCTGTGGCAGCCAGCTCGTGGATGTGGCGCCAGCAGGAAGCAGAGACCCAACAGGAGTTTAAATCGGATATTCCTGCCCAGAGAGCCCCATGGCACCCAGCACCGTGAGGTCTCTGCTGGCATTAATCTCACTCACATCTTCCTGCCACGCTTCCTCCAGGGATGTGTTTGTAATGGGGTTGGAGGGTGCCAGCAATCCATAAAAGAGTGACAGACAAGTTGTTATATTGTTATATTTTGCTACCTATCATTTTAATGTCACTTTTAATGTATGAATTATACCCCCATTGTGTGTAATTATATTTCTCCTCCCAACCCTGCTCAAGGAACAATGAAAAGATGGAGCTGTTAATATTAAAAACAGCACATCTCTCTCAAAAAAAGTTAGAGGTCACACCTTAATTCCTCGTGCATGAGGATAGTTAATCAAAAGATGATGGGACTAGAATGAGTATGGGGACAGAAATATCCTGCACAATTTCTTGTGGAATTTAATTAGAAAGGAMGTATTAATAGCATCTGTATGTGCAACTCTATTTTGCCTTGCAATGTGAGTAGCCTTACCTGGAGCAAGACTGATGAAAAGCCCATTGAGCTCCTTTTTCTTTTTCTTTCCTCTTCTTTTGTTTTTTTCCCTTCCTATAATAAAGGAAAATAATGAGCCAAAATCAATAATAATAATAATAATAATAATAATAATAATAATAATAATAATAATACTTAATAGCAATAAACCCCAGCAGGAATCAACTTCCTATCAGCTCTCTTTAGAATTTCTCTTTTAAGTCAAGAGATGATGCTAATCGATGAGGCATTTTGCAAAAGTTCGTGCTCTACTTGTCCCAGTAATGAACCTTCAACCTTTAATTCTCTCAATAGCACATAGTTCCTCGATGGGAAAGTCACTGTGGGGGCCTTCATGTTGAAAAGCCAATTATTTATGCTAACTGGGGGCTTGGTACTGTTTGACTTTGGTCCCTGGTTGCTTGGGCAGGTCTGTTCCTGGGCCACCCCGTCACTGTGGGATGAGCGCTGGCTACAGATCAGAGCTTCCAGGCCGCTTTCTTCCCAAATGATGTACTGTGCTCCCAGGGCAGGGACCTCATTCTGCCTGCACATTCACAGAGTATGCCTGCTGGATGGCRTGACTGGAGAATGTTTCAGCAGAAATATACATAGCTTATTATAACAAAGAAGTGGATTTCTTTCCCTTCCCACTCAAAACAAACTCAGATTTTTAATACTCTTTTTTATTAATTTTCTCACAAAATGAGAAGAAATTGAATTTAGTCAGTATCTTATGAGTTGATTTCAATTATGAGATCATAAAGCGGACTGTTTCTTAATGAATTACAAAATTAAGGCTTCGTTAATTGAATTCACCATGGCTTGCAAAATGCTTTGTTCAGATGAAAATTGCAACTAAAATGTGAAGCATTTTTTACTGGTTATTTTCTTTGCTTTCCCTTTGTGGTTCCCTCGCAGGTGGGCTGGAGGCTGGCTGGGGGCAGGAGCAGAGCATGGCCTAGCTGTGCCTGGTGCTGGGGTGTAGGGTTGCAGCCCTGCTGGGATGTGAGGGGAGATGTGGACCACAGGGAGGTGAGAGAGTGGGAGGAAGAAGCCAACACTAAACAGGATGGGTCGTCCCTTGGGGTCTTACCTGCCGTTACCAGCTCTGCCTCAATGAATGCTATATATGATGTCAACAGTCCATTCCTTAAGTGCCTTTTTTTTTTAATTATTTTTTTCTGTTTAGCAATCCTGATGCTGAAGGAGATCAGGTACATAAGCCAAATTAAATTTCATACTTAGTCCCCAAGCATGCTGGTGCTGGAGACCTGACTGAAGCCAACCCTACTTGTGCCATTGCCTTTAGCTGAGGCCAGGAACTTGTCCAGTAGTTTCAAAACAGCAGAAAGGTGTGCTCAGGTGTCCCCTAGGACACCTCTGCTCAATGCAAAAGCTTTAAACTGTCCTTCTGCTTCTTCAGTTCATTGTTGTATTTTCAGAAATACTCCTTTTCTTAGGACAATGAATGACCTGCACAGCCCGTCAGTAATGTCAGAGCTTTCCTGTGGTAGTGCCTGTCCCATGAAGAGCACAGACCAGCCAGCCATGTGGAGCAGGGCCTCGGCACGGCAACCACAGAGAGTCAAGGTGTTTCTGGTCTCCTGTCTCTCACACTGGCATACACGAACACCACTGCCAATCAAATCACTTGGCAAAGCAGGTTCCAATGCCCTCGCATTGAGATTTTATGGTATCACAGGTAGAAAAGAAGCCAAAACTTTTGCTGAGCTGCACTGTAAAGTGATGGTGCTTCATCAAGAGCCACCTCCACAGCACTGGTGTCAGGAGTCAAGATTTCCCAGAGCAGCAGTAATGGGATAAGCCCTTCACAGCGGGGATGGCCAGAGTGGGGAACACGGCAGGCCCCTCTGTTAGCAGATGCCTCTTAGGAAGGGAGAGCACTTGGCTACCTCGGAGCATGGATTTGTGATTCCCTAGGAAAAAGACCATGTTATGCAAGGGAGGTTTGCTTTGACCTTTAGATAAAGACAATCTCCGCTAAGCATTCAGAGTGTTATTTTGTAGTATCACCTTGTTTTCCTCAAGATTCTTTAATGTGGTTTTCCTAGTAAGACTGAGGTCTTATTTTATATATGACATAAGCAGAATGATCTCTCATCGTGTGTGGCAAAGATTTAAAAAATATGTGTGAGAGCAAGTGTCATCTGGGCATGAATGTTTAAACACAGTCCTTCTGGGATCATTTGAGTCCCTGAGCTGAGGGGTGCACACTTAGATCACTGACTCAGCTGAGTGATTTGTAGGATTACATGGAGCCAGGTGACAAGCTAAGGGCTGGGCATCTATGTGAATAATAAATAATCCTACCATTTGCATTCCTCCAGCATGCCTTTGTTTTCCAACCAATGACCCCTGTCTACCTTTTGGAGGTGGTGGAAGTCAGTGCTGGGTTTGTATCTCATCAGCTGGTGGTACAAAACCAGTGAGTGCGTCAACCTGAGATGCTGTGTTGCAGGGTGAGCTGTGCGAGCCATGGGACCACTGTGCACATACAGCCACAGCAGGCTTCTCCAGCCAGCCAGGCACTGCAGAAGGGGATCACAGCTCAGTGGAGGGAGAGTCCACTGCCAGCACTGCAGTAGAGAGATGTTTTGTGACATGGAACATATGTTCCCAAAAGATTGTGATAGGATGATCTGGGATATTCTYATGGTTTCTTGTGCTGGTGCAAGTGTGACTGCAAAGGAGGTGGAAACCTGGATGGGCCTGGGCATTCTTCCTTTGCAAAGCCTTTTATTTCTGGAAGGGCTGCAGCATGAGTGGAGACAAGGATGGGTATCGCCTCCGTGCAGGGACACAGGCATGTTCAGGCACTGGGGCCGCTGGCAACTGTCGAGGATTTCCAGCAGCTCTGAGCTCTCAGGCTTGTGCAGGCACTTGGGCTCCAATTATAGTGATATCTTGCTCTCAGTCCAATTAAAATTTCATAATCTCTCCACCAGCTGGGGTGGACAGAGTGTACACCAGGTCAAGAAATATCTTCTAGCTACCGTACTTCTCTGGGAAGTTTTTGGCTCCATGAGGAATAGTACCTATACAGATCTGATGGAGAAGGGCTGTAAAACCGCAGAACTTGCAGCTTCCTTGCAGCCCTTTTTGCAAGCTATTTTATTCTACGTTTGGGGGCAGGAAAATTAGGCTTTGAAATATGAGTTGTAGATAAGGCTGTGAGGAAGCTTAGGATCACAGCCTTAGGTGAAAATAAAACTGTAATACATAAAGCATTAAAAAGGTGAAGTATAATGGCAGCCTCCAAAGACTTCTGAACAGCTGCAAGGCAGTCTGCCTTATTGCTGCGATTTTAACATGAATTATATGACACTAGGAAAGACCTGCTCTTGATCAGAGAAATGGCTACATGGCTGTTTGCTGCAATACACCGAGGGCTCTATTTTAATCAGAGGTAGCTGCCATTCRGCCACCTTTTTGTTAATGGTGTTATTGATTATTCGGAGCTGCTCACAAGCCTCAAAGCACTTTACAGAATTAGGGGAAGCCTCTAGAGCAGAGTTGTTGTTTGTTAGTTTGTTTTTCTTCTGCAGAGCAGTTTCGCTGCAGACCAGATCCTGAGATCTGTACTTAYAGCTCCAGCTTAGCCAGACTCTGCTTAGGCAAAGCTTCAGTTCAGCCAGCAAACACAGTGAGAAGCTCAGGGCCCCATCCGGTGCAAGTGGCCAGTGCAGCCAATGGCACAAAATGCTTGGATTTTGCGCAATAATTAAATTTGTAAATAATACAGGAATTAATTGATTTGGGTCTTGCTGGTGCCCATTTTCGAGCTGTGTGTTGTTCACCATTTGGGAATAGCTTGTTGTGGGCAGAGCCAGGCAGGATGCACTGCTGCAGCCCCGTGCAGCACAGGAGGTTTGAGGCATCCAGCCCAGGCATTGTTGGTGCACTCAAGCATGTTTTGATTCACCAACCTCTGTGAACAGAGATTCAACCCCAACAACTGCCCATGTCCCTCCCTAGAGCTTTGAATCGAGAATATGCTGTGCTGGGAGATAATCTGCTGTCTGAACTTGTGCTAGAAGTGCAGCTCGTCGGGTGCAGGGAGATGGGCAAGCATGACTTTTCATCAAGTAGGAAAAGTTTCAGAACAGAAGTCACCGCCTGCCGCGAGCAGCTCCAGGCCTGGCATGACAGCAGCGGTGCTGCTACCATCTGTTGGTGAACAGCAGAAAAGGAGCAACAGTAAACCCTTAATAAATCACATCCCAGATGCGCAGGTATGCGTGGCACCACGTTGGCCGCCATCCCTTGGCGAGTACAGGAAGATGTGCTGTGCTGCAAAGACCCCTTGGACAGGCCGGGTCAGAAGCTGCCCTGAGGAGAGTGCCAGCTCTGCTGGCACTGGTGATCAGCAGGTGACACTCAGGTTGGGGTGGAGGGGAAGGYGGGCAGTGGGAAAGCAGGCAGAGCGCTGCAGCAGGCTGGCGAGGAGCGGTGGCCTCCCACTGCGTTTTCCTYCCAAGTCATCCCTGGTGGCTGCCCCTTGGGGGAGCGGGAGGGATGGCAGAGGCAGGGGCAATGTCGGGGTGACAGCATAGCTCCTGGGCTGCAGCTTTGCCAAGGCCACCCCGTGGGCTGCGAAGCGCAGGCTCTGCAGGCACAGCAGGTGTTGGGGCCAGCAAGCCCTGCAGGGTGTCTTCTCCAGGGCACAGTAGCTGTATGGAGCAGCCCTGGCACAGTGGGAATCTAATGGTGATTTAATTCTGTATTTGCAGGCCCCTTTAGCACCATGTCCTGGGTTGGGGGAGCCCRGCAGGGCTGCAAAGAGTTGGGCTGAGGTGGGCCGAGTTGCTGCGAACAATGGCATTCAGAAAGTGATGGTATGTCTTAAAATCCAAGAAATGCTTGTAGAGATCTGAACCTGCCCTTGAAGGTGCTGCTAACCCCTGGCTGAAGGGTTATGGCTCCGGAGGTTTATTTTTTGTGTTCGGAGACTCTCTATTTATCATTTAAAAGTGCTCTCCAAGATGGCAACCAGCCTTGACCACAGTTCAGCTCATCTTCCCAGCTCCCTGTGGAGCAGGGCTCCTGCAGCTCCCACAGAGGTTTTCTGTAAATGTTGTAAAGCTCTTTTTGTATTTTTAATAACAAGGTGGACAATAACTCTATTTACAGGGAAATCTTCCTTTTGCAGGAGTATCATGTACACCTCTTTCTTATTTCTTGCTCTCTGTTCCTACAACCCTCTTGCAAATGGGTAATCCTTGTTCTGATTTTTTTTCTAGTGGGGTTGTTTTGTTTTGCTGTTGGCTGATGCTGTCTGTTCAGTCTGTG
Organism: Amblyornis subalaris; assembly: GCA_018881555.1. NCBI lineage: Eukaryota > Metazoa > Chordata > Aves > Passeriformes > Ptilonorhynchidae > Amblyornis > Amblyornis subalaris. The sequence continues at coordinate 3,888,719 of JACAXG010000027.1, read as the reverse complement.
GAGGATTAACCTATGCGCTGTTGCTAGGTGGCCTTAAGCAAAGAAATAATGCAGATCACAGACTCCTGCATTCCTACAGTATGTAACTCCCTTGTTCAGCAAGATTTTTCTTTCTCTGTCCCTCTCATGTTTTGTGTTTATGGCTGAGGTATTTATTAGAGGATACACATATAATTTGAACAAAAATAATGGACCGGAGCCCTCTAGAACATCAGCTTTATTTGATCTTAAAATATTTAATAACTCTCTTTGCCAGCTCTTTCCATGGCCTGGCTTCTGACAGTCTAAGCCTTTTCCATAATTTTTAGATTTTTCTCTTCCTCATGTGAGTTCTTGGGCTCCAGAGGGATACACCTCTCATCATYACAGCTCACAGGCACTGGGAGGAGGGGGTTCTAGTGGGGCTGGGGATCACACCCCTCTGAGACCACCCAGGTGTGTGAGGATCTCATTGGGGTCAGAGCATGACAGGTCTGGGCATCCCATCTTGTACAAAAACATACCAAGAGCAAGGAAGAGTTCAAGGAAGAGCTGCAAATGTGATTTCAGGGCTGATAGAACTGGCTGGGAAGGAAAGATTAGAATTTCACGGCTCTGGCATGCCTTACTGCCAGGTCGCTCTCTACCAGTGCCTGTCACATTTTGCAGCACTTTAGTGCTTTTGCTCAAAGGACCTTTGAAGTCTCTTATGACCCAAATACAGCCTAAATCATGGAGCATTCCCCAGAGAGACATAGCAGTTATTGGGTTTGCTCCTGGTGAAACTGAGGCAGAGTGATTCAAGAGCATTGTTTTCCTCATGGCATATGCTCAAATGTACAGTTCTCAGAGGTAACTGCACTTCTCGTGGACATAGAGCCCCATGGCAGTGCCCCAAGGCCATAGAATATTCACCAAAAACCCGGTCACACTTCTGTCGACTCCAGAGCCTAACTTTTCTCTCTGCTCCAGCTSCTGTCTCCGGCAGTATTGCTCTGGTCCTCTGTGCCCTGCCTGCACGGGCATATTTTCTGCCAACTAAAAATAGTGAGAGGGATTTGCAGTGCRGTTTCATAGTGAAACAGGACTCTGCAGCCTTCTTTTGTGCGTGTGTATCGGTACCACAACTTCTGACAGCATTAGAGARGCAGTGACATCAAAGGCACCCATTTTCTTCAGGTGGGGGGTGGATGAGAACACCCTGTGAGGGCAGATGGGTGTCTCCTTGCTGTGTGTCCCTGGAGAGAGCACCTAGAGTTCCTGGCTCTTTCTGGGAGACCTTTGGTGTCTGCACCTCCAGAGATAGCCATCAGAATGAGCCCATTGTATTTATCTGGGAAAGTCTTTTATCCCAACCTTTTTTTATCATGTTGTTGGACAAGTAATTCCCTGTACTGACTGCTGATACCCTGGGATTTAAATTTCTTTTTTACTTTAACCCATCCCACTGTTTGAACTGCTTGTAAGCAGCATTTATCAGCCCTCTTCAGACGCTGATTAGAGCTGAGCAAATACATCACCGTGAATATTTAATGACTTGAGGTTTAAATTTTTCACGTCTTTTCTCAAGAAAAGAGTTCATTTTATAGACATTTTCTGAAATGCAGTTGTTCTTAAATCCTTTGAAATCTCCTGAAATTGTACACTGGACTCCTACATGAATATTTCACACCAACGCCACACTGGGCAGTTAACAACTGGCTGTGTAAAGCCCATAGTGTTGCAGACAGGTCCCGCCAGCCCCATCCATGGCCCCATGCAGCCAAGTTCTGAGTGAACACACTTAGGTGTGCAAATGTAGGCAGCAGCTGCCACAAATATTTTCGGTATCCAAAACATGTTTGCTGTTACTGTTTTGTCCATGAACACTCAGGTCATTTGACAGTACGGAAAAGGCAGGTACAGTACAGCCCCACGCAGAGTTGGCAAAACCCACTCCAAATTACAGACATCTTTGTTTTGCATCACTATCAGTTGCCCACCTCTATGTCTGATCCCCAGCTAGAAGTGGTGTGACTGATGGGCCTGCCGAGTGCTTACCATGCATACATTCCTCCTTCCCAGCCTCTTGTTTTTCAGGCTGGCTTGCATGTTGAATCTGGCAGTTTGCATTAATAAAATAGGTTGGTCTGAAATGCCCACAGGACTTTTTTTCTCCTAGCACAGCAGGGTGGTTTTTTTGTATATACAAAGGACTCTGATGTAAAAATACATATTTCTACAAAGCTCTTCTGTTCTCCCTCCTGCGGCTCTTTAGTTTGGCCCCAGCCTGGCCCCAGTGCTTGGTGCTGGGGGTGGCCATCTGCACCCTGCCAGCTCAGCACCACAGCCAGCATGAGCTGATGYGAGTGTGGCTGCACTGGGGGCCTGCTCACAGGCACTGCTGGAGCTCACTGCAGAGGGCAAGGGTGGGCTGGTAGCGGGGCAATGGCCTGGGGTTGAGGAGCAGTCTGTGCCATGGCTAGCTCTGGCTGCCTTGGCAAGTGACACTACCAAGTGTCACCGTGTCTCAGTGACCTGTTCTCATCCAGTTAGACTGCCTTTATCCCGTGGTTGTTGGGTGGGAAACTGCTAAAAATACCCTGAAGAGGCAAACTTCCTTGTTCACACTGGTGCTAGTAGCTCCCAGGAACTGGAGGAGCTGCAGAGAGTGTCTGGCAACAACCCCTGTCCCGACGCCACCTTGAGCGTGACAAGAGCCCTGTGGTGGTGCTGGACAGGGTGTACCTGAACATACAGAACTCCCAGAACAGAGCAGGGGGATGAGGASCCACAGGCAGACCTTTGTGGCCATCCCAGGGCTGGTGCCACCGACCCTTGGAGGTACAAGCCATCCTTTTTCTCCTGCCATGGCAGTGCTTGAGGGAGCAGCCAGGATAACTTTCTCCAAGGGGCTGGTGCTCCAGCCCCCACATATCTGYGGCCACCCAGGGCAGTGAGGCAAGTGGCCTGGAAGGAGCACCAGCCCCCCGTGCCACGTCTCACCCTGTGGGAGACAAATCTCTGTCTCCAAATCTCAGGACAAGAAAGAAATTGCTGTGTGTTCGGAACTATTTTAACTCCTGAGGAAATCAGGACAGTTGTTGCTACCTTCTGAAATGACTCACAGCCCTGCAGTAGCCTCCAGCTGAGAGCTCTCTCAGGTGCAGATGACTGCAAATGCCAAAAGAGAAATTGTGATGGTTTTGTAAACTTTATAAAAACTTTGGTAAACTTTATACAAATAAGCAATCTTCTGCAAGTTCTTCGGTCTTTTTTTCCCCTTTCTTATACAGGAGAGGACTCTGTCCCCTGTTCCCAGCTAAATTAGGAAAGTGTTAAAAACCTGAAACTATGTGTAACTTTCAAAATATGAAGACTGAGCTTTTGAAAAGGCCTGAATCTGCTGGGAATTTGTTTCCACTGAAAGTCAACAAGAGCTTGGCATTTTGCTTCCCTAAATTCAATGGGAAACCCCAGCCTATATGCCTGCTAGATATGCCGGATGCTTCAGAAGCATTTCACAAACTAAAAGCAGAATCGTTGATGTAATCGAAACTTCCTGAAGTTTTTGCTGGCCTGAGGTATCGGGAATGCTCAGCTGTTGGTTATTAATGATCATACAGCAAAGAGAAGGCTCACACAAATGTTATGTCTTATTGCTATTGATTGGTTGTAAGGGTATGACTTGACCAGAGTGTGGTGAAATAGATTAACTTTGTTAATTATTTATTGCGTAGTAACTAGATATTTAATGTATCTGTACAGCTATTGTGTCTCCTTTGCATTTTGATTAACATTTTCCTCATGCAGAAGAACAAACTCGTGCAGTAAAACATCCTTTCTGACATGAAATCTAGGGGCTGTGCAATGTCTGCCCCCGGCGAGGCCGGTTCCCCTCGGGAGCTGGACCCTGTGCGGAGCAGCCACGGCTGCACCGAGCAGAGGAGCCACCCCGGGGCCACGACTCTTCAAAAGCCCCCCGTGCCCGCGGGAGCGGAGAGCGATGCCGTTGCACAGCCTCGGCCGCGGCGCTGTGAGAGGCGGGCGGCCAGCACTGGCGGGGGGGCAGTCGGTGCGAGCCCCGGGCTGGGAGCGGCGGGGGAGGCAGCAGGACCCCCGCGTCCCGCTGCGGGGCCGGCGGCAGCGCCGTGCGCGTCGCGACGGCTCTCGGGGCGGAGCCCGGGGCAGGCTGGCACGAACCCGAGCGGCCGCGCACCGGCGGGTTTGGGTGGCGTGCGGCCGCCCCGGAGAGGAGCCGTGCCCGGCGGGGGAGCCCGAGCCGCCGCCGCGCACCCCGGCCTGGCCGCCCCCGCCTCCTCCGCCTCCTCCCCCTCCTCCGCGCCCCCGGTCCGTCCCCCGCCTCGCCCCGCGGCGCCGCTCGCTTTCTCACAGCTCCCGCTGCTTCCCGTTCCTCCCCCGGCTCCCGTTGCTAAGCCCCGCCGGGCCGGCCGCCGGCAGGAATTCGTGGCCTGTCCAGCTGCTCCCAGCGTGACCCCCGCGCCCCGGCTGTGCCTCCGTGAGCCCCTCCGAGCTGCTCGCCCGGAGCACCAGAGCTACGGGCTCCCAAATGGTGCGGCGGGCTCCTTTCCCACGGCGTGGCTACACGGAGACGTGTTTYTTCCCCTTTCGAGAAGACGTGTCAGGAGTTGGCATCATGTTGTTCCCCGAGGGGAGATGGCTCCCGAGGATGGCCACTTTGGGGTCGCGTTCCCCCGGGCTCTGCGGGCCCGAGCACTCAGCCCTCCAGCCACCACTGTGGCCGGCCAGGACCGGCCTCGAAGCGCCCRCCGTGCCCGCCAGCTGCATGGCGATGTTGGAACTGCCCCGGTGCTCCGGCACCGTGCCGGGCAGTGCTGTGCCGTGCCGGCTGGACCCCCATGGCAGTGCCGACCTGGGAAAGCCCAGAGCCAGCTGGCAGTCCCCGGGAGTCTGGTCCCCCAGACAGCAGCGGTGGTTGCGCGGAGAAGTGTGCAAGCTTCAGGAGCGGGAGTTTTTCATCTGCTGCCCTCGTGGATGTTTGTGCCCGCCTCTGGGAAATTCCACGCAGTGGGACCCTGGGCATTCGGTGCCTGATTGGAACAGACAACAATAATATTGAGCAACGTAGCAAGATAACCAAATAAACAGCAGGGCAATTTTTTAAGTTGGTATTTTTTTTAAGTTGGTATATGTGTTTTAAAAATTTGCACTGATGCATTTAAAAATGTGCTTTAGGATTTAAAAATAAAACACTAAAAATAAATGTAAACAAATCCAGTTCTCTTTAAACCCTATGGCCTCTCCTATTTTGCCCAGTTGACTGTAAGCCTTATTGCTGATAAGACTTATTCMTTTCTATCTATGAAAGGAGTCCTAATAAGAGAAAAATAAACACTGCCAATCATAGGATTTAAACAGAACATCAGTTGGGCTGATAACAGGGAAATATTCTGTGACCCTTCCAAAAGGCATCTAGAGAGATGAAACCAAGAGAGATCTCAAGAAATCTAGGCAGATTCTATAGAAACTACTTGACAAATCTTACTGAATTTAATAGAGAATGAGATCTTTTCCCTGGGTTTTTGGCATCATAATTCAATAGCGACGAGATAATTTTCTATTCAATAGCAAAGAGATAACTTTCTTGTGAAGTTTTTTACAAGAATAAAAACTGCATGTTCTCACACGGCCACCTGCTCCCCACCACAAGCTCATCCATGTTATCACACCAAATCAGAGGAGGGACCATAAATATCTCAGTATTAAAGAACAAACTTTCTTTAAAATGCCTCTTTCAAAACTGCCTGCGGGGTCTGCCTGTGCAGCTGTGGGGTTTGTTAATCAATAGCACCACGCAGTACGTTGTGTCTTTTTGCGTAATTACAGAATGAAAGCAGACACAGAAAAGAAGCAAGTGGAAACTATTAATTTTGTAGAATGGGACTTGATTTGTGTTTCAGTTTTCTTCGGTGCAGTGGGAAGGAGCTGAAAGAGGAGGTGACAGCAGAAGCTGGGCTGCCTGTTCTCAAGCTGCTTGGTTTAATGTGAAGCCGCTGTTTGGGCTTTGCTTTCCTGGACTCATAAACAGCTCTGAGAGTGCAGAGGCAGCATCCCCTGGGACAAGGCTGCCAGGCAGGGACAGACTGAGCTGGGACACATTATACTGCAGTTGTGAGCCCTGGCCTCATACCACTACTTGCCAAAGCTGCCAGTGATGGTTTTCATGGCAGAGACAATCTCGAGGGCAAGAAGGTTTTGGTGCAAAGGGTCGGCATCTTGAATTGGTGCACACTTTTTTAAGACACAGCAGCAGTAGTAGATGGCTGGCTGATGCTGGCAGGATTGGAAATGTGGTGAAGGATTATTATTTCTGTTCGGTTTATGAGGAAACAGAGATGGGGAGAGGTCGCTTCTCCCTGTTATTTTATTGGGAAAATATCAGTGGAGTGGAAGTCTTCGGAAATGTAGGAATTTTTAGACAAGATGTGCCTACACATGTAAAATGCTTGTAAGAGTCTGGACCCTGGCGACAGGTTGCTCTGTGATTCCTGGTAGGAGCCGGTCCAGACGGCAGCTGCCTGGTCGTGTTTGGCAGTGTTTGATACCACATCTTGAGAGTTGCCATGGTGTGGGTGATGCCAGGTCCAGTTCCCGGTGTGAGTTTGCCCCGAGGCCTCACACCACTTCCTAACCCCTGCTGGGACTGGCCTTAATGGCTGAGAAAATCCACCATCCACTGCGGGAGATGATCCCGGGCTAGCGTGAATGGGACTTTTTGACTGCAAGGTGGAAGGAAAGGTGATGTGCCCACTATTAGTTATCAACATTGGTAAACCTTTTATCTTGTTGGAGAAATCTTCTGTCTCTGGAGTGTAATTCTGAACATCTCATAAACATTACACAGATACGTGGCACAGAAATTTATAATCATAAAAAGAAACAGGGATGCCTGAATATATGGGGGACATGAATCACTCCTAAAGCTGGAGGTCGATCCATAATACCTTAAATAAGTACTCAGAGTCCAAGTGCTAATTATCTGCTAATGGGGTATTTGTTTTCCTTAGTTATGTAAAAGTACACAGCATTCAACTTAAAGAGTGCACTTAAATGGCTTTGTACTGGTGGAGAAGGAACAGCCTTGAAGGCTGCTGCCATGGTTTGCCCTGGAGCTCCTGCAGCCCCTTGCTGAGCTCCTGGTGCTGCCCTTGCTGTGCCTCTCCTCTCCTCCGGCTTCTGCACTTGTCATTCCAGCTGACTTTCGGTCTCCATATCTCAACATTATCCTAGTCAGCAATGCTGGYAGAGATGTGAATAAAATTATAAATCCTATATCGTAGTTTTTGCCACCGCTGCTGGTCAGAGAGCAGGGAAGATGCCTGTTCAGTACAAGGGGAGCCTCCACCCGAGTAACAAAGCCCGGTAAAGTGAATGAGCTCTTTGATCACAACCCTGGCAAGAAAGGGTCTCAGTGGGCACAGTGAACTGCTCTCATGGGAAAGAGATGCAGTGACCCATCCTCATTGCAGAAATGCCTTGTCGGAGCTTGCAGAGCTGAGCTGACATCAAGGAGAGGRTGAGGGACAAGGGCCTGTGCTGGAGCCAGCAGCTGGAGAGAGCCTGTAACACACCTCCACTGGCCAGCTTACCCCAGAGCCACTGAGCACCTTTCTACACCAGGGCTTCACCCACTTTTAATTGATTCAAATAAGGAATGTATTTCTTACTCTTTATGTTCTTTGAGCYGCAGTACGGATCTAAGTCCAACGGGAATGAAAAGAACACAGAACACGTGGATCACAGAGAGACTTTCTATGAGCTGTGATAAAAATACGGAAACATGATACGTTCTTCTACTAAACTCCGTAAGTTATTAAGTAGCATTAAAATGCTCTAAGTTATCATTACAGGAATAGTCAAAAGGCARATGCAGAGCCTGGAAAATTCTGCATGCTAAAGGTGGTTTTGTCACGATGTGCAGATCCTCTGCCTGACTCCCACACCTAATTGGAACAGAGGCCAAAAAGAATACTTTGCTTGGTGAACTACGGAATACCTGCTTGTATTTGTAGGGTATTGCATGGCCTGTGTCTTTAGCACTATTATCAGTAATGACTTTTACTGTAACTGTGGAGGGGGGCGTGTATGTGATTAATCTACAGATGGGTATTTTGTGATATTTGAGCAAAATTCAGCTCCAGTGTACGATAGTATTTTTCAAAAAATGTTGCTAACTGCACCACCTACTCTTCCTTGATTTCAGACTACTGTATGTCTTCTTCAACTAAAGAAAAATGATTGATAGAAGTAAAAGCCATACACAAGTGAAAAATAATTTAAAATCACTGTGCTTATTAGAGATGTATTAATACTAATATTGGTGCACACGGCATGTGCACAAGAAAGAGGCTCCTAGTCCTGTGCATAGTAAAATGTGTTTCACAGTGAAACTTCCCCTTTGTTTCTCAATGCCTTTGGATAACATCTCAATCCCTTTTCACTATAACTTCCCAAAGTGTGAACTCAGATGCTGTGGCTGGATCCTGCCTGCAGACACACCACTGATTCTTCAAGTGAAGTCTTTCCTTTCTGTGCACATCCTCCCTCCAGAGCACCTCTAGTTTCTGCTGCTCTGTAGCCCGAATTTCAGGCTATGTCAATCCTCACTTATGACTAAAATGTGGGATGCCAGTTATTTATTTATGTAAAATGTTTGGAGGCTTTAACTCAAGAGCACCATAGAAACGGGGCTGGTATTGTAGTCGGGGGCTTTTATTCAGGTTGTCTGATGCGCTGTGGATGCTGCCTGCCTTTGTGTGCTCCAATCCCATGTTTATCCCGACTATGCCTTTGTGTTCCCTATTTGACATATTTTACTGTAAATAAAGAGCGACACTGTCTTGCAGCTGTATCCACTGTGACATTTGACTCTCTGCTGAATGATTGCATTGTGTTGTGTGCTTTGAAAACATTATTTCTTTTAAGAAATAATCCAGTCCTTTAATAGTTTCCTGCATGTGCCTGTATTCCTTTGCACATCCAGAGAGCTCAGGTGTTCACCCACCTCTGTCGAACCTCAGCCAGAGCAGCTCCTGCTGTGCTGAGGGCTGGCGAGGGTACAGGTGCCTTGGGCACCAGGTCTTGGCACTGCTCAATCCCCATTTTGCATGGTCGTTTTAGCTGCACTCTCTGATCAGAAGTGCAGGATGGCTTTTTCTGGGGCATGAGCATTTTGCCACATTTCTCAGACATTATGCAGCATCTCTTAATTAGGTCTATGCGTACGATATATTCTTTAATTGAAGGTTGACTCTGTTACTGGCTGCTCTACAATTACGGTGATCTTCCCTCTGCTGCTGGCAATGGGTGTTCACCCTTTTTATGTGTTGAAGATACTCCTCTTTTTGATTTTAGAAAGTTTATAATCCTTATTGAGGCTGGTTTCTCAAAGCAGGTTTGATCGGGTGCCTAACTCCCATAGTCCTTGTTGAACATCCCTTTCATGAAGTTTGTATTTTTGCCTTTACATAACCATGCTATTTTAATGTAATTTGTAATTTCAAACTGATTCTGAAACACAGATTATATATATTTAGAAATATATAGGGTTTTGCTCTTAGTATTGAATGCAAATAAATCTATACCTATAGAGAGGCTGGTGACAGTCCCACCTGCATTTTCCAGGGAAAGGCCAAACAATCAGTTTCCTATCATGCTGCCAGGGTGGGACTATCTGAGATAACATTTTCTTTGCCAGTTATCTGCTTTATACACAACTGTTTGGGGAAAACTCAAGCCAAACTGCTAATATTCTGGACATTCTCTGCCCAGTGAGGATGGGATAACATCCCAAGAGAGCAGGATTGTGTAAACACTTTCCAAAGAGAAAAGAGCTCATTGTCACTATTGCTATGGGTAGTATCTTCCTGAAAGTCATCAAACTCTAAAAATGATGATCACTGTGCATGCAAGTGGCAGAAGTGAGCGGAGCAAAATGAAATCAACATCCTGAGTTAGCTGGTATTAAAAACAAGTGTATTGGTTTCCCCCAGGAAAGGCAGTGCATTGATACCAGCACTGCTGTCTGAGGAGAAGCATGGTGCTGAATGGAGGGGCAGGGACCACCACATCCCCATAGATCAGGGTTTGTTGCTTCTGTGTCAGCCTCTTGGGGCTTGGATGGGAAATCCGATGGAGGAGGTGGCGGATGCCTCCACCAGCAAATCCTGTCTTCAGACAAGCCATGCTGAGCTCAGGGGCCTCTGCTGCATCTCAGGACCGGTTCCCTCTCACCAGCAGCCACGTTGTGTATAGTATAGGATCTGTGTCATGCATAATATAGAACAATGACATTCCCAAAAGGGGTTACAAGCAGAGAATCCGGCATCCAAATTGTCCCAGCGACCTGATGAGACATGGACGTCATTCAGAGCTGCAGGAGGGCTCTTGGTTCTCTCCCGGAGAGAACAGCTCTGCACTCTGGCACTCTTGGCTTTGTGCTTTTATTAAAATTCCCCAGAATAAAAAGGAAAGGCATCTGTGAGGGAACAAGATTGATAAGAGATTCAAAAAATATTTTTATTGCATTCTTAAATTACCATAATTAAATTAAATTATTAAATGTATTTTTATTAAATTAGCACACAGGCTGGTGTCATTTGCCTTAAATATTTTAATAAAGCCTGTGAAGCCTTCCCTTGTTATTAGCGCTCTTGGAATGTATCTATTTTAATGACAATATGAGTTTAAGTTCTGGTGTTGAAAAGAGAGCCTGGATGGGTGAACTCTGCATTTCTCTGGGGGGCCCAGCAGGGTTATGGGGCTTTCTTTGCTCAAGAGTGGCTGCAGGACCACATAAACTCCATGTACATATATCTGGAGGAGATGCACAAATGATGTGTTGTGACAACAGAGCAGCAAAGCATTTAGGCACATGTTGGAAAACTCTGTGGAGCAGAGATGTACTTACAGAGCAGGGCCTGGAGGAAATCTGTGTATTGCTGGGTTTGAAGATAATAGAGAGGGATGAATTAATAATTATATATGTGTGTGCTACATTTAAAGACAGATTTATGTACGTGATTCTTTTTTTTCTGTCAAACCTGCCTTCCCCCTTTCTTTATCTCTAGCTATAAACTGGGTATTTTTCAACAGATGTAGGCATGGAAGACAGTGGTTTCAAGCACGCTGCTCCTTTGGCAAGCTGTGAGAGTGAACTTGAACTACTTTCATGGCAGGGGCCGGGGATGCTCAGACCAGGGCTCCTCACCTTGCTCTGAATGGGGTAGGGTGTTGCAAATAAACCTTCTCACTGGCCCTCTGGCAACAGAAAAGGTAAAAAAAAAATTAAAATGAAAATGTATAGATTTCTTAATGAATTTAAAAAACATGGAAAAGTTGTAGAAATGGTTTATTTTAATTATGTGATTTAAAATTATTTTTAAAAAATATAGAAAATGTGGTAGCAGAGGGCTGGATGGCAAAGGGGCTCAGGGTGGCAATGGGGCTTGGGAATTACTTGCCAAGTGGAATGTGTAAAACTAAGATTGAAATCCCCTCTTTGCCTGATTGCACGGGGATTTGAATTTGGGTCTCTGAACTCCTCTGAGAGTGCCCAACCGCCAGCACATTCTGGGATGAGAATCTGTCCTGCTGAAGCTGTTCTGCTTTGTAAGAATAATTAAATATTCATTGGGCCAGTGAGAGAACAGAAACAAGTTGATAGCCTGGGGATTAAGCCTCTCCAATAAGACAAGGATACAGAAGTAATTCAGTTCCTGATCCAACTCTGATTCTGAATGGATATAAATCTAGGGTCACGCTGACCAAATTTTCCATGATCCTGCATTTTTCAGTATATCCGTATCACGACATTTTTTTTTAGCTTTTCAACCTTCCTTATTTTTTTATAGAAACTGCTACCACATTGGCTTTTGTAGTGGTGAATCTCTGTCAACTAGAGTTATCCCCATATTTTAYTGGGATCAGAACTGGGGCCATGGGCTCTTTAGCAATCCATTCTTGTTCCAGCTTAGCCTTTCTGAACCCCCAATTTGCTACTTAGTGCAGTAGGGTGGAGGAAATATACCTTGATTACAGCAGTGTTACAGGAAACATTTTTTACTGTATGTCCTGTCCGTGGTGGTAATCTGGAATCATACAGTAGGAGGGAACTGTAAACCTTTATTATGACATTAATAATCCCAATAGGTTCTGTCAAACCTTAAGAAAACAGAAAATCACCACTAAATATCTATTCAAATGAGATGCTGTACTAAGAAAAATTTTTACAGTTCTATACTGAACTCACCTGATTAAACGACAAACCCATTCCCGAGTTGTTTAGGTTTCTTTTGGTGTGGGGAAAAAAGGAAGATCTTTTCCGGGTGGAGATCACTAGCAGGAAAGCAGTGCCTATACACAGCTCCCTGCACCCCTGTTTGATCCGAGCCCGCAGGCTGGGCAGAGCGCTGCATCCTCACTACTGCCCTGCGGCCTGGCTTCAGCACCTTCCTCTGCTAGTGCTATTTTCACAGGATCCTAGCAAAACCCATCCCTTTCATTCAGGACACCTTCTCTTTTGATGTCCAGATATACAACCGTCTGGGCTTTCATGATGGCACTGGCCCATCATGTGCAGGGGTGAGGATGCTTGGAGACACAATTCCTCAYGCACTGCTTGGGGTACAGTAAATGAAGCGCTGGATGCGCCTTGTTCCTACACAGCAGTAAAGGCTCCGCAAAATGAACAAACCCCGTCTAAATGGGAGAAGAAACTCACGGAGTGTTTGAGTAATTTCATTCATAACTTGGCACCAAGTGCTCCCTGGGATGACAAGTTCAGATTTTTCTAGAAGAAACCTTCCCAGCAGAGAGGCGCGGGCGACGCCAGCGCCTGCTAAATTCAACACCTTGGGAGAAGCAGCGTAGAATAACTCTCGCTCCCAGCTCTGCACAAACAGCCCAGTGGAGGGGTGGGTGTGTGCGTGTGTGCGCGTTAAAAACCGCCCGCGACTTTTCCCGCGGCCGCTGAGCCGTTCRCACTCGGGGGGGATTTCGCTGCCCCCGCCCCGGTGCAGACCAAGGGCGGCCCGTCCCGTCTGCGCGGGGGCTGCGCTCTGCGGGACCGGCCGCGGAGCCAGCGCCGGCCGGGCCGGGCCGGGCCGGACCCGACGGGGCGGGGGGGGGGCGGCGGCTCCGCGCGGCCGCGAGTCCGGTCCGCAGCGGCGGTCCGCGTTTTGCGGGCGGCCGCTGTATTTCCCGGGCCGTCCATGGCTCGGTGCTGTTGGCTCTCTCTCCGTCTGATCGGCGCAGGCTGCGCGGGGCTCCCTACGGGATCAGAGCGCTCCCCCGCCGGGACTCCACTCCTCACATCCTCCTGCTGGGACTCAGCTACATTTCCAGCCAAGCCTGGCTTTATTATGTGTGTCTGCACTGCAGCCCCAGCAGCAAGATCAGGAGGAGGAAAAGGAGCCAGGACAAAGAAAAGAGAGGGAGGCTGGCGAGAGCTAAAGAAAATAAAAACCCAGGGCAGCAGCGGCAGCAGCGGCAGCAATGAAGGCAGGAGCGGTGCCACCTTCCAGCGAATAACCCATGGAGGCAGCTAGCGGCCCCGGCATCGATGCAAAGAAGCACTTACCTTGTTCCGCGAAGTGCGTGCGTGCAGGGGAAGGCGGCGGCGAGCGCGGCCGGCCGCGGGGAGCCCACCCGCCCGCCCGCCCAGCTCCAGCTCCGCGCCGCGCACGGCCGGCCGCGCCGCGCCGGGGACACGGGGCGGCCGCCCCTCGGCCCCCGCCGCCAGCATAAAAAAGGACTCGTCGCCCTCCCCGGCCAGCGGCGGGGGCGAGGAAGGGAGAGGCAGCCGGGGGCGAGCGGGCAGAGAGGGAGGGAGGGAGGGGGCCGAGCGCGGCCGAGGGAGGATTTAGGAAAATCGCAACAAGGTCGCACCCCCGGAGCGCCCCGGATTGCCGGGGCCGGAGCTCCTCGTGGGTTTAGACACTGAGTTCTCGCCGCGCGCCCTCCCCCACCCCACAGACAGGGACCCCGCACAGGGCTCTGCTGCCTTTTTTTTTTTTTTTTTTCCTTTTTTAAAAAAAATTTATTATTCCGAAAGTGCGAGCCGGACTGAGCCGCAGGGCGCCTGCAAACTTTAAAGAGAACAAAAAGGCGGGTGGGGGCGCGGGCCGGGCTCGCTTTGCTTCGGTAGAATTTGCACATCCAAGGGGGGGAGGGAAGGAAGGAACAAAAAAACCCCAAAAACCCAAGCAAAAAAAACAACAAGAAGGAAAAAAAATTTGCAACTGTTGCGCCTGCGATTTTTCTTTTTTTTTTTTTTTTTTTTAATTTTTTTTTTCCCCGGGGAAGGTGCCCGAGGGGGTGGAAAGAGGAGTTGAACTTGCCGCATTGCAACAGGCGAAAGAAGTGAGAAAATCAAATAATCGATCCCGCTGCTGCCGCTTCGCCTCGCAAAGTTTGGAGGTGCGGGGGGCGGGGGGGGGGGGAGAGAGAAAGCAGGGAGAGGAAGAGAAGGCAGGGACGGGAGGAAGACGAGGAGGAGGAGGACGAGCCACGGCACCCGGACATGTCCAGGAGGAAGCAAGCCAAGCCCCGCTCGGTGAAAGGTAAGGCATCCTCCGCCGGCCCCCGCCGCCGCCGCCCGGCCCCGGGCAGCCGCCGCCGCCTCCGCCGCAGCGACGCGGCCAATCAGGGCCGGGGCCCGGCTTGGCGGGGATTGCGAATCCCCCCCCGGTACGGGCCGGTGGTGGCGGAGACCCCCCCGGAACCGACGGCGTCTCCCCACGCGGGGCATCCGCCCGCCCGCCGTCCGTTCCGGGGCGGTGTGGGTACCGCGGTGTCGGCCGAGACTCGCCGGCGACACGTGTCGCGATAATTGATGAAAGAAGCCGGTGGCATCGTTGAGGCGGGGAGGGAGGAAAGTTTCTCGGTGATGCTCGGGTGCGGTGGCGCATCAGCGGGCCGGGGCAGGGAGGAATGAGCACACCCGTGTTTTAGCCGGTTAGCCCGAAATTAATGTTCCTTTATGACTGGGAATAGTAGCGCCGTCTATTTGCTCCTGCTGTCCAATGCGCGTAAGGGTGGTGAAAGAAGGGGAGAATTAAACCCGATTTGATAGATAGGGGTTGAGAATTTGCTTGGGCTTGAAGAAACAATAGCCAAATTTCGTTACGGCTATATTAATCAAGGTTAGACATTAAACTGCGCGTGTTCTCCATGCACAGCGAAGCGGTGTTTAAACCTCTGTTTACCTCCATAAGAGCACAGCTGCTGGCGGAACGTAAAGGGAGGGCCGGGACCAGCCCCGCGCCGTAGTACTGCACGCCTTCCCAGCTTTTTGACTTTTAAGTGAATGGGTGCGAGAGGGAAGGCGTGATTCCCGAAGCCTTTCGCTCCCAGCCACGAGGAGGTTAGCTGATGTCGGGGAAGGTTTTATTGTCCTCTGCACAAAGCAGAAGTCGCAAACTCAGTGGTCCGGAGGCTTTGTTGTAGAAGCACAAAAGGATCAGAACTTCGGATGCCCAGAAGATGAAACAAAAAGTCCAAAGCTTTTGTAATTAAATAACTTGTGAGTGGACAAAATTAGTGTGCAGTTAATCGGCCAGCTAAAGAACAAATTGAAACCCCATCCAGGGCCGTTTTATATTATTTGTGAAATATCCTTTCTTTAACAGATGATTGCAATGTAGGTTGTATATGCTTCAGATGTTTATCAAGTTTTTGTAAAGTTGATCCTTCATCTTTGTACAAACCCCTTAATCATTTTTCCCCAAACTAAGGGAACCCTTTAGCATTGTGCTGTGGGGCAGCTTTCTAGCGTGGCTTTGTGACCCTCCACAATCCCGGACAATCTGCTAAAGGAGCTACTTCAGTAATTGGTAGATATATGTTACAGGCTGTGGGCAAAAGAAAGGGCAGAGCTAGAGCTATTTCTAGGGGATGCTCTGAAATACATTGTTTGAAACTAAAAGAGTCGCAGTTTGAGAACAGTGGAGCAGGCCTTGGGTCATGACTTCCCTCCGATGAGGGAATCACGTTTAGTGGCCAGGCCTCTGGCGTTTAAAATATTTTCCTGTGCTAAAGTGTCACATTTAACATTCAGGAAATAGTTCTGTGCCAGTGCAAACAGTGTTTGCTCTAGAAGCTCAGTTAGTAAACCTTGGCATCTTGTGACATACAACATTAGATATTTACCATTTATTACTCTTTTGTTTTCTTCCTCATTACTTTTTAGGCAGCAATATCTCTTGCAAGTGGTTGATACTTTATCATGAAATTTTGACCCTAATTCTCATATAGAACTGATCACTATTTACAAGAGCATTTTTATGAATTGAAGCAGGTAGCTTACTGGCAAGTCATAGCTGAGAAACATTATCCCTGTAATGTGGAAATATCTAGAAGGTCTTTGCAACAGTGAGCTGGGTGAAGCCCAGTTTTTAAAGATTCTAAATATTTCTGAGGTCTCTATGCACAAAAAAATGTTGTTTTCAGCTTCAGCATAAACTGGCTGTAAAYTACAGGTCTTAGCATGAGCTGCCTAACAGGGAGTCTAAGGAATGAGCTGAATCTGGGTGAAATTCTGGGTAATAGGAGGCAGCTCATATGTGCATGTAGGATAAATAAATTCTTGCTTTCTTTCTATTCACCCATATCTTCTGCTTTTAAAAAGTCCGTTGTATACATTTTGTGGTCTAGGGAGCTGGCAACCCAGTAGATTGCCACAGTACACGTTTCCATGGAAATAATTGAGATGTAATAAATAAAGGCACTCTGAGGTCATAGGTTTCCCAATTCAACTAAGAAGAAAACAAGCATAAATTATGTGGATATACGTGTAGCATTTAGAACTGCAAATAATTCACCATTTTTCTCTTTTCCATCTTTTATTTCACTTTGTATAGCAGCTTTGCTATTTATTAACCACTACTGAGATTTGTGTATCCTTTTTCATTCAGAAAGATTATGCACTAAAATAGGATCAGTCTGTGCCTGTGATGAAAGGGATTATTCTGCATGCAAAAGGCAAGTTGCTTGCACATTAAGTGGGAGCGATGCTGACTTTAAAGAAGTGATTGACTTTGACAGAAGTATCAAATGTTGACAACTCTTAGATGTGTGTTATTGAAAATGAAGTGATAGCAAACCCAAAGTGGATGCCAGCACAGCTGCAGATCAGGTGGCCCTTGTGCTGTACTATCAGGTCTCAGGTTCAGCCTGGCAGAAACTTACAGTAATTCCTGCAGCTGTAACTCCAGCAGTAGCCCTGGGCTTCCCTCTGACATGGGATTTATGATTTGCAACACAATGCACTGATTTGTTTTGACCATTAGTTTGTGCAAACTTGAAGATATTAACCTCATAGCTGGTGGTTGGGGACAGAGTTCTACTTGGCTTAAAGGAAGGTGGTTTCAGACCAAGGAGGATGATATAAAAGTGTGAGTATTGAGTCTTTGTTAGTTTACGAAATAAACACTTAGGGGACAGCGTGGTGGTAGCAGTGATGGAGTAAAACACTGGCCTCTTGTGAAGCTTTCCTTCACATCACAGACAAAGCCCATGAAAGTAATTTTCCTCAGCACAGACTCTTGCCCTGCTGCCAGTAACCTGAACTGCTGAGAGCTTTTTCAGTTCTCTGTAAGGAAGAGTTATACCTTACTCAGTGTCGTTAAAACCACGTGRTCCTGAACCCCAGAACCATAACACAGCTGTCAATGTCAAAGCACACTGTCTTGTCCCCCATTACAACCGATTGGACTGATGTTAACACCGGTGTCCTTAAAAGTTTGTTGGGTGGTGGCTGCTGCRGGTGGTGGGGGGCACCCAGTCCACTCGGGGGGCTGAGGAAGGCAGGTTTTCCTACTTCCCTTAGGTCAAACTGTGCTTCTGCTGCTTGGAGGTGGTTCTGGAAGGTGCAGTGCCAGATGCTGGTAACAGTAACCTGTAGGTTTCCAGTCACATGTAAGTGTAATTGAGGAATTACTGGATTGCCATTCGTGGGGACTGGGCTTGCGTTGGCACAAGGTTTTAAACATCACATGCACTTTGGCTGCTGAATTTGACAGTTCTGCAAATTGCTGTCAGCTTGCAGGGGTATTTTGTGCATAAACGTGCTAGTTGGTAATCAAACTGTTTTGCAAAAGAATGCACTAATTAACTCTAGATTTGTTATCCTACTTGAAGTTGCAGAATTGCTGTCATATTTTTTTGCTTTCTGTTGGCAAAAAATGCTGATAGAAACTTTTGATTCACACCCTACCTGCCTCATTTGTGTCAGTCAAGAAGAGAAAAGGGGGGTTGCTCATTACTTCGTTATCTGCAAAGTAAATAAAAATACTTCAACCATTTGCTGAGTTCCAATTAGTTGATTGCTATGAATGATCTTCTTTAAAGGAATGCTGTTTTACCTATCTGCTCATACAAAGGTTTGATTTTGAATGTCTTGTGAAAAGGATTCTCTTTGTCTTGATTGATGTCAAGAATAAAAGCATGATGGTAATATCCCTTTGAAAGCTATTGTATTGTCAGCTCTGGCTGACAGCAGGAGGCCCTCCTAGTGCTATAGATTAGCGCTGTGAAAACACTGACATTTTCTTTGTTATATTGCTGTTGTTCTGCTTGCAAAGTCAATTATACAATGTCGGAGCTCAGTTACAGAGTTGACTGTGGAAGTAACAATGTCTTTCATACTTGTCTTAAAGATATAATTTTCCTTTTTTCCCAGTTGATAGAGAAGAACCTGAAGGTACTGGAACAGTACATTCTACAAATTAAATTTTGACAAGTATAATCATAATTGCCAAATACAAGAGACTTGTGCGATTATCCTTTAATTTTACAGTTCATTCAAGTTTCGGTGGAATTTTATTGATACAGTGAAAGCAGCAGCTAAAATTGATAAAACTCATATCAAATAAGATTATGCTCTTGATTGTTCTTTATCAAGTGTAGCTTTTGGGGGATTAGGAATAATTGGAGATGTTGGTGTTTCATTGTGGGGCTGGTGCCCTGAGAGCGTTTGAATCCATGCAGTATTCCGAGCACTGCCTTCAGGGATTAGCCCGCAGTTTTTAATTTTTGCCTGTGTATTTTGCTACAAGCCTAGCAGCGTTCTCCCCTGAACTCCACAAGTCCCATTTTCCTGCCTTTCCCTCCCTGTGGTATGCTTTCCTGGACAGGATCTGGGTGGTATTTAACTGGTTTTACTGATTGAAACTCCTGCCTGTGTGCAAACACCTTTTAATTGCGGCCTGTTCCCATTGGTCTCAGTGCATATAACGAATAAACGTGGCCAAAAATTGAAAAGAGTGGGAAAGGTAACACAAAAGGTTTAAATATGAATGGGAAGAAAATAGAAGTCTCATATTTTTAGTGATGCTGTGTCTAAAGCCATCGAAGAAGAACAACTACCATTGTACAGTAGTGGCTCTTGGAGAATACCTCCTATTTTTTCTTCAAAAATATTTGTGTTCAATCAGTACAAGTTAAAGAATATCATTCACTGCTGAATTGCTTCAGATGACACATGCAAAAAAAATAATCAGAGACCTCTTGTAGGACGTTAATTGTAGGATTTCTAAATTACTATTATAAACTAATAGAGTAACAAAAGATTCTACAGTTACCAGTAATTTGTCAGGATTTATTTTGTTTTTCTTCAATAATTGAAAATTAATGTCTTGAAGTGAAAGCAGATGTTCATGCCATCCTCTGAATTGGATATAAAAATGATGTTTTGTAGATGCGTTAAGCTTGTGTAAATACAGATTGTCTTATCATAGATGCGGCTTTGGCTTGGTTTTATCTATTGTTTGGTGCCAAATTAACTTTTAGTTTAAACCTGGGTAAGTGGTTTCAGCTTGGTTAAATTAACTAAATTGAATGCTTGAGGTGGTACCCAGTGATCAGTTTATTGCAGTAAACATTTTAAAAACCCTACCTTACCCGCTGGCTTTGTGAATGATGAGACTTTCTGATACTGTAGAATTAATATTTACTTCTGTTTTGGTAAGCGCACTCATAATTGTTTACTGGTCTATTTTTATTAAATTGGTTAATTTTTATCTTGCTTCCTAATTCCAGTTTGTGAAATCAGTTTTAAATGATTACAACGTTTGAAAAATGCAAACCACATTTTTTAGAAAAAGAAATAATCTCTCGGTCTCATGCGTCATATCTATTATAATATTCTCTTAAACAAAAGATTATTAATTACCCACAATAATTGAACCGTCTTATAAAAATGCCTGTATCAGGCCCTCAGCACTCCATCAGTATTCTCTGTAAATGCCTCTGAAAAAGGGTGGCTATTATATTCCCTTGTATCCCAGTAAATGTGCTGGAGTAATGAAATACTACTAATAGAAAACCTATTACAGACTCCTGCTAAATCTTGACTGACAAATGGTGGTGCAGGGGAGGGCCTGGTTTTGGTGCGTGCGTTGGTGGACGCGGACTCGGAGAGTGCGGGCGGGAGCTGCAGCCCAGTGAAGACCTGCTCTGAGCCCTGTAGTGTGTGCGTTTGTTCAACACACTTTTAGAGCCTAGAAGTAGATTCTCTTGTGTTTTCTTTCCTGATGTCCATTAGTAAATGAAGAGAAGCTGGTTCCTTGTTCTCTTAGACAAATAAGGTGATGTGAGTTTTAAGTACTACATCTTCTTGACAACACCTAGATGTATATGTATGTGCAGCAGTGAATTATGGTGGCTTATTGGAGTCACATTATTCTGGGGAGTAGAAGGATGTGCAGAGACTAAATGGTCTCTTGTGACATTTCCAGCTACAGAAGGCTCAGACTTCGACATCTTGCAATGGTTTGTTTTCTAAAATGTAAACAAAGGGACCCGATGGGGTTGGAAACTGGGTGATGCCATTTGGAACAGGCTCACAGATCTTGTGGTGCAGTGAATTGGTGTATGGCATTAGCTTTCCACAGTATGACTTACTTCGGATAGCACTGCAATACCCATCTGAATCTAGCCATAAGTAGCTTCATTATATTGTTTGCATTTGCTTAGAAAGAAAACCTTTTCCTTTCTAGCCACAGATTAGGCAACAGAAAGACCTATTTGCCAAGATTGTAAATGCCACTTGTTAATCATATGCAGTACAATTACTAATTTTTTTCCCTCTTCCCCTTTGGATGTATTAAGTCAACTTTTTAGCTTTTTTATGTAATTGAAATTTGCCCTTTTGTTACCTGGGCATGAATTATTTTTGAAATGTTGTCATTACCTGCCCTGCTGTGAGGTTTATCTCTTCTGTTCATCCTAATTAAATAAAACATACTGTTGTTCGCTGGTCTCGTGTTGAAGTGAATTACCTGCCTGAAGGCTCGCGCTGGTGTCGGGCTCGCTCCTTGTTGCAGCAGCAGCAGCCGTTGACTAACACGTTTACTTTCAGATTTTCATTTCAAAGGGCTCAGTTTGTGCAGTGTGACAGGTGAATGGTGAATGCTTTACAGGACTTTCAAGAGCTGAACAAACAGTAAAGGACTTATTGCTACTGCAGCCGAGTGGCAAGTACAAATGTAAGGCAGCCTTTGTGGCAGAGAAGTGTTTCCTTTGCTGGATAGAGGCCACTCAGGAGACCTGAAGGGCTCGCTTGGGTATGCTGGAGGTGAAATAATCTCAGTCGTGATCTCATTTAAACCCACCCTACCTGCGTGTTCTCCTGGGCAATTTCTAGTGGGGTTGATCTCGTCTCTCTTTGTAGCATCACCCGCAGTCATGTTCTTCTTGAGTCTGGCACTGATAACGAAGGCTGCTTCAGAAGTGTAACAGTTGGAGTTTCTTTGCACAGAAGTTATTTCTAGTTCCTATTAGAGAACGTAAACAATGCATTCAGGTTTTAAAGTGAAGCAGAGGGAAAGATCCCTGCTTGTAGAGAAACAGTTTGTTTAAGCYTCTGATAGCACTGCGAAAATGCGTTGCTTGCTAGTTAAATGCTGTTATGAGTAAAAGTACAAGAGTTAACAAGTCGCTGTACTCCAGTCTCTGTTGGCTCCTGCTAGGCTCTGGAGGTTTGGTCAAATGTGGCCTAATTCTGCTTTCCAAATATTAAAAAAAATTACACAGAGGGCAAAAAGACAAGTTCTTAATATGCATATCCTGGGAAAATCCTAAACCAGTATTTTTACCCCCTCCAGTCCCAAGGCTAATCAAAATTCCTTTGTTTCCACATCTACCATTAAAATATATGCCTCCCTTGGTTGCCTGCTGACTGTACAAGTTTAACCACTCAATCGATTGGACTCACAAAAGCTGTTACTGGGTTTAGGTAGTATTTGCCTACAGGTAATATAGAGATGGAGGTGAGGGTCCAGGCACCCTCCACCAGGACTGGTACTTAAATTTGCAGCTCTGCTCATTTCTTGATGATCCTCAGCTGGCTGAGATGAGGTTTTTCTGGGCCACTGAGGCAGGTTAGCCAAGCCCTCACCTGCTGATTGCTGGAACTTGCTTCACATGGTGGGCAGCTGAGTGGTAATGAATATAATATTGATAAAGAGAGACTTGCCATGCCCTTTGAAAAGGGAGTGGTGCAATGCAGGGGTGGAGTCCTTTGCTGGGTGAGCATTTAGGACCCATTTTTGCTGTGTTTAGAGTGAGTGCAATTTTTTTCCCCTTCACATCAATTGGAGCTGAGTTGTATGTTTAAGTGTAAATCTAAGCTCTCTGAATCTGCTGGAGAATTAGTGCTGTTAATTGAGGTTCCTGTTTGTGTTGGAAGACTCTGAGTACGCTTCTATCAGCTGTAGGGTGAAKCCTCGGTCTCGTTTTTGTTTTAGTGTTTCTTACTGGCCTTCTTGGAGATGAGGTTTTATTCTCATTTCTTGCACTGCAATTGAAAGAGCAAGAGCAGCAAAGAGATTTGATGGGAATAGTCATTTAGTATCTGATACTGTAGAGAGCGTCTCCTGCTCCTTCTGCTGACTCTGAGATTGCTCCTGGGGGGATTTCTAGGGGAGCACTGGGAAGGTTGAAGGTGCAGAAGATGCAGTAGGGCTGTGGGAGCTCCTACATGGCACTGGGGAAACCCAAGAGACCCGGGTTTTGTTTAACATCTGTCGATGTAAGCAGGTACAGATTTACATGAGAAAAAGTGATGGTGATTCTGCATTCTTTCAATTTCCTGTTTGAAAAGTTGGAAAGCTAAAAGCAGGCAGAGAAAAAACATGGTAGAAGGATGAACTTCATACTTTGGGAAGCAGAAATGCTAAATGGAGAGAGAAGTAAAATAGGGAAACTAGGAAACCTGTTGCTGGCATTTGAGTATGGAGGGTGCCTGATGATTAGGTGCAAAGTTTTGGCACAGAGGTTGACTTACCTGGAGCTGCATCTATATTATTTTTAAGTTTAAATCTAAAGRCTGAGAGAAGGAACAGATCTGAAAAGTGACTCCAACTCCATGGAAAAGCATGTGATTATGCATCAGCAGAAAAGAAAACACTAGACATGTAAATGACCTAGACAAAGTAACTTTTCTGCTCTTACTAGATAGTGACAGTGCTTTCTGGTCTGGAGGAGTGTATTCGTCATAGTATATAGTTGTTTTCTGTTTAATATAGAGAAATTTGAGGACAAGTGTGATTGCAGTCATCAATTCTTGAAGTTTCAACTGTTTTACGATCATGGCAGCATCTGAACTTAGCCTGTGAGGACTCACAATTGTTCAGGGTTTTGTGGGGAAGAGGAGAACATAGTGGTAACTAGAAAAAATAGGCTTTGAGCACTTACTATGTGAATATATACAAATACATTTAGTGTGTGATGTGTGTTCATGTGCAAATGAAAGAGAAGGCCTAGAGGAATAGGTAATATCTTTTGCTGGGCCAGCTAACATGGTTGCAAAATGCAAGGAAGTTTTTCTGATGTACAAGCCTGCCTGCTGCACTGAAAAAAGCAGCAGCATTCTGGCTATTTTGCTTGATAGGTAAATGTAGCTTTGTTTTAACTTACTTATTCAAGCTATTACTCAGATTTCTGCTGCTTCATTAGATTACTCATATGAGTAAAGAGGTACTGGATTACATAGTAATGCCAAGCTTGTGTATTATTTATTGCTGAATTCTGTGGATGCATTTCGGTTGGGTAATTTGCTCATGGCCTCCTTTATTTCTAAGAAAATGGCATGCCTTGCCCTTCATAATTTCTTTGCTTTTACTGACCAGACTGTTCCCCCAGAGGGCATGTGGGATGTGGCAGAGTATTGAAAATACTGGGATGGGGAAGTAGAGAAGGAGGGCTGTGTGTGAATTGCACCTTATTTATGTTTATACTAGACTTGTATGGAAAAAAAGGGGTGTTTCTGGCAGTGATACTTTGTGGGGAATGTAGTGGGCAACTCTGGGTGCCAAAGTCGTTGCCTTGAAGATTTTTTTTTTTTTTTTTTTTGGATAAAGAAGTACTTTGGTCTGATTTTGAGCATACTTGAGGAGTGTGGTACAATGCTTTATGAGCTATTTTATAGTGAAACTGTGAGTGTTTGTCTTTGGATCTTGTACTGAGTCTTGCCCAGTGCTTGTACATGAATCCACAGACCTGATTCCTTTCATTTCAAGGGTGTTTTCTTTCCTAATTTCTTTCCTGCTTGATAACTGATAAGTGAGATTTGTTTTAGAACTCCCATTTGATTTATTTTGATTACTATTTTTGGTCTCAGATAAACACTTAACAGGGAGCTTCTGTTTTCATTCTTCTCAATATAAGTAAATTCAGTAATAAGCCTGAACTTAAAGGTGAGGCTCCGAAAAAACCCACCCCAAGAGATGCTTGGCAGAGCATGGTTTGTAGTGCCCCGAGGGTGCTGTGGAGGGGGAGCTGCCGGCCCTGCCTGCAGAGCTGCCAGGCTGCACAGCCGGCTGTCCCTGGCTGCAGCAGGAGCTGCTGCTCAGAGACCTGGGGGGGCAAACACCCTGCAATTGGCAGAAAGAAGCTGCTTTGGTGGTGGGGCTGTTGGGGTTATGCAGGCAGATCTCTCACRAATGGGGTTTTGCAGGCTGCCCTGACATGCACCAGGAATTCTCCCAAAGACAAAATGCACGTTTTCATAAGGAAATCATCTGAGCTATGATCTTCCTCCTTGCCAGTGGGTCTGTATTCAAAATGTGGCTCCAAAGAAAGTGCATAGAAAAATGAGCTTTTAATTTGTCACCTGCTGCTGTACCACCCTGTCCTCCTTGAGATGCCAAGTTGTAAATGAGGTTTTTGTATCCCCACACACGGCCATCCAAGAAATGTTCTGTGTGTCGTAGCAGTCAGTGGCACAGCTGAAGACATCAGACTAGTGGCTTAGAAGCTGCTGCTGTCTGATTGGCGTGAGCAAAGCCAACGTGGCGCAAAACCTGAGCAAACAAAAAGGCTGGTAGAGAAACTGTTGTCTTCAGTGGCTTGGGAGGTCCTGGCTGCCTCTGGAGCAGGGACTGCTAAAACCTTTGTCCCACAGTGTTGAGGAAAAGGAAGCAAAATTGTTTCTTTATGCTGTCCCTCAGAGTGCTGTTGGAAAACTCCCTTTAAATGAAGCCTTGAAAGATGCAATATTGTTTCTGCAGAGAAATATATTCGGGAGAATAGTGTCTTGCCTGGATATGCATCCTATGGTCTTCTCCACTGTGTGTTTGTCTGAGCGCTGGGGGTGGCACATACGCCAGCTGCAAATGCTTGTCTCCTAGCAAACCTCAAACCACCTAATAAAAACTTCTCTTGAGATAGACACCAAGAACTTGAGTTTTAATTTATTGACAGATAATGATGGTTTGGAGGAAAATAGCCCCACTGTGGGACTGGCAGGGAAACTGCCCTGATGTTTTCTACATGTCTGTAGCCTATGAAAATGTCAGAGGAGTCCCTCTACCTGTCTTGCTTCCCCTCCCACAGCATCTCTCCCACTGTGGAGCTTGGGAAGCTTGAGAATGTTTTGCTTTGAGGGAATACTTACAGGTAGGATTGCCTCCCCAGGTTGAAGCCTCTTTACTTGTCTTTTCCTCCTTTGAATCTTTGCTGGTTTTGCTCCTTGCAGTTAATCACATAACCACAACCCTGATGGTGTCTTCAGGGAAGTAAGCAGGTGGGGGAGGATGGGGTGGGACATGGCCTGCCTGCTGGGTGGTGAGCCCAGAGTCCAGCCTCAGCCACTGCTCAGCTCATGGTGGGACCTGCTGAGGCAGTGGCAGGGAGGGGATATGGTAATCATCCCGCTGTTTTGRGAAGCTGAAGGCTGTTGGCCCTCTAATAAGAGGGAATTTATCAGCTCTTCTGTCTTTCTTACTGTCTACTGCTGGCTTGTCTTGATTTTCTTTTAGTGGCACATCCCAACAGGTTTGTTTTCTGAAGATTTTTTTTAATTTGATGTTGCCATGTTGGAAAAACACACACCAGTCACTGGCTTAAATACAGTCTGCAAATTGGCATATGTTCTGGAAGGGAGCATGGAGATGAATCCTGGTTGGTTTGAGGCTGCCATTACCTTACACTCAGCCTGTGAAACTGTTTTTTGCCTCCCGGCTGCCTGGCACAGTCCCATGGCTGTGCCCACTTCTGCACGAGGTGAGGCCTGATGTGATGGGGTTAGCACTCCCTCTGTTTCTGGCTCCTTGTTCTGCTGCCTTTCTAGCTTACTTTGGAGCTGATTTTACCTACCAGCCCACCAGAAAAGTAACCCTGTAGCTCTCTTCTGGCCGCACACAGGCCTGGTGTGCGTTGGTGCAGGGCAATCCTCGGCAGTGTCTTGAGTTCCATGGCTTTGGGTCAAGCCTTTGTGGGAAGAACCTCACCTGGGGAGGCTGGGCTGTGGCCCCTCATGTAGGACGTGGGTGTATCTACAGTGCATGTGTGTGTACAGTGGGCTGATAGGCAGGTTGTGAGCCCCCTGAAAATGTGTCCAGGGCATGACAGCTGTTGAAACAAACGCTCAAATCCACACGAGCACAGCCTGAAGAAGTTGACTGAGAATGAAGAATAGACTCAAGTTGTACAAGTGCTTGCTGCTCTCTGCCATTCCTGGGAGAATCGTATGTCCCAGTGGAGGTGTGAGCTGTGGAGTGCTCCGTACTGTCCCACTGCAGTGGCCAGATCCTGCTCCTCATCCCTATCTGGATGGGGGCTCCCAGCCAAGCAGGCAGCCGTGCTTTGAAAGTAATGCAAAGCAGAGAAGCGAGAGAGCTCTTGCTGTGAGGAAGGGAGAAGGCACCCAGACCAGAGTTCAGCCAGCATCTTTCACTGCTCCTGGGCTGGTGGAACTTGCTGGCAGCAGCCTTGTGTGAGGCAGCATTGCTGGAGAACAATTTTCTTCTCTATTCTAAGTTAGTGGAAATAACGCCGCTAAGAAATTAGGTTATGTATCTCGAGGGAAAGGGAGATTTGTTATTCTGCTTTTAGCTTGCACCATAGACTGTGTCACCGTGGGGCTCACTCCACCAAGTGGGTGCTCGTGCTAATCCTGGCACTTAAATGCCAGATAGTTCTTTGTCAGAGGCTGATCTATCTTCCGTGCTTGCATGACAGGAGATATGATAGTAAATTCCACTTCTTTCGGCTATTTTATAGCCTGTTTTCTTATGGGTGGAATTTTGACTATGGTTGACTGAAATAGCCCCGTGTCTCACAAACGTCCTGCCTGGGCTGGCTGATGTTCCCAGACTTTCATGTCACAGTGGCTTTGTGGAGGACAAAGCCTCTGCTGCCCAAAGCACTCAGTGTCCTTGGGCCCACGAGGGTGGTGGCTGGCCTGGCCTTAAGAGTTGTGGCAGTGCCTTGTGCTTGTTTGTGTTCTTACTTAGATTATTTCTGATGTGGCAAATTTTGATGGCTTTCCCTGCTAGGGAAGGGCATTTTCTCCCCCAAGTCCCCCCCCCTTCGCTTATTTTTAGTCACATGAAGTAAAAGAATTGGCTGTTTGCCAAGAAGAAAAACCAACAAACAAAAACCCCAAAGCAAGCACAACATTGTACCTTTCCTTGCTTTTAAAAAAAATTTCCTTCTAAGTGTAACTAATGATGTGGGTTTTTAGTAGAAGCCTGTGATTCAGTGTTAAACCAATAGCACATCAAAGAATAAAATAGGATGGTTTCTTTTGTGTTTTCCTATTTATTATTAACCTTGTTCAGATTTGGGAAAACTTTGCGATGTGAAAATATGAAGAAATCTTGTCTCGTGTAAAGGAATACAAGAGAGTAAGATCTTTCAGTCAGCCTGCTTGTGCAATAGTATTGGTTGGGCTGCAGCCTGGGCTCTCAAACAACCTTACTTAAAAAAAAAGCTTTAAATTTTATAAATATTTCCATCTATCTTTCTCTTTCTTTTGCAATACCTAACATACACTGTCTGTTCTGTTGTTAACTCCCTGATGCAGAATTCCTAAGTTTGGGCTAATAGAAAATTTGGAGGATTCTTCATTATCTGAACCTCTTGAGAAATACCAAATATGTTCCAGTAATTGTGGTGTAGTACAACAGGGAGTCACACTGGCAGTTTGTTGGAAAGGGTTTTTCCTGTAGTTATGAAAACCATACAACTATTAAAATCCCCAAAACTGAAACCGTTGGGATTACTCATATACTTACAGTTAAGCGCATGCCTAAAGGTAGATATATTCAGCATGCCACTTCTGACTGGCGTTTGATTCCTAGCTTGAGAATATGAGAAAGAAACCCAAACCATTCCTCAATTGCTTCAATCCTGTGCAGCCTTTCCATTCTGTGCTTACATGCTGTAGCACGCTGGGCTGCGGTCCCTGACAGAAGCACCTGAGTTTGCTATAAAGCAAATTATTGATAATAAAGAATGAAAAGTTTGCAGAGTAGGAAGATACTCCAGGCTGCTAGAAGAGACTTGAAGTCAAATTTCTGCCCTCCTGCCTTATCTTCTGCTTCTGCCATGGTTTCTGGAAGAATGAGCATGTGTCCCTTAATTATTTTTTTTTCTCCCTCTCTCTCAGTATTTTCTATCTTGGTAGTATGCAAAGAGGATATAGCATTTGTGCCTTGGAGAGTAGAGTGAATTTATTAAATACTATGAGATGCTAGATAGGTAAAAGTGAAATGTAATACCAATATTATAGTTCAGGTCATAATATTTGGGTTTGCTTTGTGGTTGTTTCATTTTCCCTATTATAGAAGATGTTTTTCCTCTTAATTCTATTCTGTAAAACTGAAAGTGATGCTTGATTTCTAGCTGCAGTATAGGGACTTCTTTCTGGCCGTCTCTTACTGAGAAGGTGCTGGTTGCTTTGCTTTTCTGTCCACAAGGTAGCAACAGTACCAGCTCTCTGTATTTCTTAGTTTCTCTCTTGAAAACTTCCTTTTATGAAATATTTTATATGTGACTTTCTCTTGGAAAACACTGGCATCTGCCTACAAGTGTATTGATATATCATCCTAAGGAGTTAGTTAGCACACCTATTCTTATGAAACAAAATGTGTTTTGTGCCTATGAAACTGTCTGAACAACTTGCTTTGAGCCAAAATTTGGAAATATGAAGGTTGTAGAGTGTAACTAATGGAAAAAAATGTTTTTGTTGCATTTATTTTAAGAAGATTCATTTGCACAAGTATCAATATGTGGGGGAATTTAATTTTAAAAACAGCCCCAGCCACTTTGTAGAAAAATATAATGCACTACATAAACTCATTTTAGACACTACTTATTCTACTGTGTCCCATTAGTTGATGTTTACACAGCCCTTTGAAAATGTAAAGCGCTATATAAGTGCTTATTATTACTACATTATTATTATTCTCCCTCTTGAAAAAAGACCCTCTAGGGAGAGGGAGACTTGCTCTGCATTTCTTCTGTAGTGCAGATCTCACAAGAAATATACCCACTTGTTTTGGTTTGTACGTTCTTCCCTCCCCATTTCCATGCTTTTGGAAAAAATGTACTGTGTTTTAGAGATTAGAGCTTTTATTTAGTTTATGCTGGGTAGCTACAGCAATGAGAACCTTATTTGAAGGCATATAAAAATCTTAAAATAGCTTTTTATTGCACTCTGTGCAATAAAATGAATCACCACCCTGGTCTCGGCCCCTGTGGTTTGTGGGTGCAGGGGCCCCTTGCCTAACCTGGGCACTGAGGGATAAGCAGGAGCAGGTGATGATGCCCTTTGCTGGGGTCCTCCTGATGTCCCCTCGACCAGTGTGGGCCCAAGGACAAAAGTCCTGAGTGAAGGAAGTGCAGGGACAGTGCCAACAAAGCCTGAGAAGAATTTCCTTCCTAGAGAGGAAGGAAGCAGTACAAGTTTTTCTGCGGTATCAGAGCTATTGTTTTTCCTTGTAACCTGTATCACTACAGGAGAACAAGACTTCAGTTTAAGTGACTTTAATCAACTCTTTATTCCTTGACTCATTATAATGAGAATAGCTTTTAGTGGGCAATATTAACTGTTTGCATCCTGAAATTTGAGAGCAATTCTCTTTGACTGCGTGTTATATGTACTGTGCCATACCACGGTGAAGGCTGTAATCATGGCTGATGAAATTTGGAGTTATCTTTGCCCAGGTACCCCTAGACTTGCTTTGTTGTAAGCTGGAGAGGCAGTAACTATAAGCTTTCTTTGAGTACAGTGAGGAACTTTCCCCTCTGCGGCTACTTTTACCTTTGTTAAGCTGTTCTTGGGTGCTCTTGCCCCTGCCTGGCCTCATGTTGGGTTCCCTGCAGTGCAGCAGCTCTGTTTCCAGCATTCCCAGCCCATCTTTACAGTCAGCTCCATTTTGGGAAAAGGTACAGAAGAAGGGGAAAGAGGCCTTGAAAATGTGCAGGATGGGAGACTCCGAAGATAACATTTATTACAGAGCATAACCTGACTTAGGTTCGTCACTGAATTTGGCCCTTGGTTACATCACTACACATAGCCACTAAATGATGAGGTCACATGCAGCATTTCAGCCTGGTTTCCATCAGAAATGGGGTTTTATGCATGCAGCCTTTGCTGGTGGTCCAGTCTGAGCTGGTGTCCCCAGGCAGTGGTAGGGAGTGCTGGTCAATGTGGTTCCAAACCTCTACAAACAACATGGTGAAAGAAGGAGGGAAACCCCTGAAATCGGCTGKAAAGACTTCAGCAAATGCTGAACAGCTCAAACAGGCAAATGCTTGCAATGTGGGAGAGGCTGCAGCACGTGGGAGTGGGGATGTGGTGACAGGTTCTGGTCATGTTCTTTCCTTTATTCACTTGAAGAGACAAATAGTTTAGCTGTGACTGACAACAGTTCCAGGCGTTGTCTAAATTAAAGCTGAAGTCCAAGTGTGGTCTGATAACTTAAACCTGCATATCATGTTAGTACTTTTTAATGGGTTCATCAGCCTTGTCACTGCAGGTCTCATGCTTCAGCTTCAGAGAGGAAAGCACTAGGCTGTAGGGAGGTGCAGGGATGGGATGAGGCTGGCATTGGCTGCAGGGAGTAAGGGATGGGAAGCACTTTGTCCCTTAGCTTGCATCCCTCCTGAAGCTGCCAGCCCTGAAATAACCGCCCAGGAAATTGGCCATGGGCAAGTTTTGCTGTGCTCAGTGCCCAGGGACTTGTCAGTGTTGGGGAGGTGGTGAGATGGATTGGCACAACCTTGCATCCCTCCCTACTTAATTCCTTTCTGAATAGCAAGTAATTCTGGAGTGGAAAAGTATAAATTTTTATAGACTGAAAGCTTAAATTCAGAATGAAACCCAATTCACTTGGACACTGGATTGTTTAACTGATTGCAGATGAATGCCCAGAGACTGAGCCTGGGGCAGCAGTAGGTGTATGGACTTGATACAGTTAAAAAGGACAAAAAAATTTTCACAATTTGTCTTACCTCCTTCAGTCTGAGCCTGACAAGTCTGTAGAAACCTTGTCAGTGAGAGCAGACTTGTTACTGAAACTTGGCTCCAGGCGATGCCCAGCACAACCCCTGGGTGATGGAGGGCACTTCCCATACCCCCACAGCAGAGTCGGTGTAACTGGGAAAACTCCAGAGAGGTCAAATTTACCTGCTGTGCCTTAGCAAAGGTAGCTACCTGCAATGGGAGTGGAAGTCATCAGAACGGCATGCTCATCAAGTTTCCTTGACAGAGCTCATCCTTTCCCCTCTGGGTGTCATTTTCTACTTGTGTTTTATTGACAAATATAGAAATGAAGGTGGCAGTCATCACCCTTGCTCTGGCATAAATCATGGGCTACAGGGTTGGAGCTCAACCTTGGGGCAGCCCTGTGGGATGGGGTGGCTGTCACTGGTTCCTCAGTGTCCCCACATGCAGGGGATGTCCCAGTCTCCCTGCATGCACACCGAGTAAACCCTGAACACGAGCAGGCACAAAGATGCTCCAGAAACACAATCGGTTTGTGTGGGGGCATGGGAGAGCGAGCAAATACCCCGCAAAAAATCCAGCACGGCTGCCCATTCCGGCCACCGAGCCCCGGCCAGGATGGGCCGCACGTGGCCGCGCCCGGGGCCGCGGGGCAGCGCTGGCTCCCGGGCTGTCCCCCGCGGAGTGCGGCACGAACAGCCCGGGGCCGGGCAGATGGCTCCCTCCCGGCCGCGGGGCCCCGCTCTTCTGGGAGCGAGCCCCGCTGAGACTGCAACAACAGCAACCCGGGAGCCGGGCAGATGGTCTACTGCCGGCCGCCAGCATAATTGCATCAGCTGGTTACTCCTGCAGCCGGCGGAGCCTCCTATTTGTACCGCTCTGAAATGATCCTGATTTGTTTTTTCTTTTCTTTTCCTTCCCTGCCTTGTTGAAATTTATGTAATTTTTGTAAGGGATGGGCCGAGGCCGGGGGGCGGCCATCTGCCGGAGGTGGTGATGGGGGGGTCCTTGCAGCAGCCGCGCGCAGGCAGACACCTGACCGGACGGGGGGCACTGCTGTGGCCTCCCGCTCCCGCACCGCGTGTCGCTCGGGGCTCGAATGAGGTTGCGAGGGGAACAGCCGGACGAGCACGACCCTTCCAGCCTCGGTGGTGCAGTGCGGTCTCAGTCCGTGTGCGATACGCCTGCCAGCCTCCACCTAAATTGCTCCACATACCCGAGCTGCCGCTCCCTGGAGCACGCCAGCCCGAGGTCTGAATAMTGCAGCAAACCCCCTCGGGTCCCGTCTCGCTGCCTCCCCCTCCCTGGGTCGGCACCTCGGCGCTGCTGCGGCAGGAGGGCTGCCGAGATGTCCGCTGGCGCTGCTGGGGCGGCTCTGCAGCCCTGCTCGCCTGCCACCCTCGCTCCTCATTTTGGGCTCTTGTTACGCAGACAAAAGATCTGCGTGTTCAATCGGGGTCTTTTCTGTTTACAGGGATTGCTGACAGGTGTGGGCTCCGCTGACTTTCTAAGCCGCAAAATATTTATGGAGGGTAGGCAAAGGGCCCCTGGAGATGGTTGATGTCCCTCTGGTCTGTTCCCAAGTGCCTCGGTGCTCCTGCGCACCTTGCTCGGGGTTCAGTGGGGAAGGGGCCAGAACGATGAAGTGGCACCTGCTGTTTGCTCTGGTTTTAGCTCTCAGCATGGCACAGGTAGTTGTAGTAGAGCTGCTCTCAAGTTGCTGCTGACCCAGAGGTCCTGTAATCCCTAATAGTAGTAGGATTAGATTTTTGTCCAGCCAAGTCCTCCTTTCCTTTGCTTCTTATTTTGTTTTTCCTTTTGCAATACTTTATGCCCCAGCTGACATACATTCTGCCTCCTCCGTTGACCTTTGCCTGGCTACTCCAGCTCCGAGGAAAGACTTGCCCTTCTTTCAGAAGAAGTTTGTCAATCTGGCCTTCCCCTCTGTGCTGTCCTCCCTGCCCGTATGCCCTTTTTTGTGCACAAGATTGATTTTTGTTGCTCTGAGTCTGTTTCTGGCCCCCCTGCTCTCATTAGGCAGACAAGATCTCCTCACTTTCTGGGTGCACAACTGATTTCTGCGGTGGTAATTCCAGGACTTTGGTTTGTACCCATCTCTCAGACTTTTTCACTGGCCTTAAATCTGTGAAACAGTTCCTGAGTTCAATTGGCTGCAGTGTAACACTGCTAGTCCTGAGCTTCCCATTAGTGTTTCAGAGAGGGATGGGACATAGGGATGCACCATGTTGATAAAGTCCATGTTTGCAGAGAGTGACTGACCAAACTACACAGCTTCAGTCACTGCAGCACTGTGGTGGATTTTGTTAGTGATGGGGTGATACCAATATAAAAATGTTATGTTGCCCAATTCTGTGAAAGTCTTTTATCTGCCATAGCTCCAAATACGCACCTGCTGGTGTTAAACCAAAACTTTGCAAGTCTCCTGTTGGGCTCTTCAGGATCAGTTCTTGTTTCTTATTTTTTTCTTAGAGTCTGTAGGTGTGCATAATTATATGTATTTTTGAAAGCTCTAACTATGCTTTATTTAAACTTCTGCCAGCATCTTTGTGAGGTCAATTAAATGACTGCAGAAGAAAATTATCAAAAAAATGAAATGAGGGAAATATGCATTTACCCAGATAGGGCTTGCAAGCCAAGCAAAATGTTGTGTTAGCCCAACAAATGGGTTATTTAAGCAAAGTTCTACCAAGACAAACATAGGAGAGTCAAGGCTAAGTGAATTTTGAAGCAATACGGGCTGTGACCCGCTCAAGTACAGTTATCAGGATTACACAGGTTGAGAAGATAGGGCTGATTTAAGGTCCACTTGAAAACAGCATTGGAATGACCCTGATAAAAGCAGTCTGAGCTGAATTTTTCAAGTACTCCCCCCAAATTCAGTTTGGGGTCTGAACCACCGCACCACTGGATTCTTTTATTTGCACAATTTATTTGAGTATTGCAGAAGAAGTCAGTAACAATGAAGTTGGTACAGCTCTATAAGAGGGAGGATGTGTTATTGTACCCTCCAGGGGGCACAGGGCAGGGTATTTTCTGCTTTGGTCACACCTGTCCAGCTCTGGGGAGGAACCAGGTGTGAGTGGCTCCTGCCCACCCGTGCCTTGCAGTGGTGGGGCCTTGTTCCCAGGCACTGTGCAGAGCAGCATCTGGCCCTGGGCTGGCAGTGCTGGGCCAGCACTGGGATGTTGTGGAAGGAAGCACAGAGGGGTTTGGAGAGGAAAAGCACAGATGCAATCACGGGCTCAACACTGCAACTGCGTTTCAAGGAACTGCTTCTGCTGCGCTGAAGTTAATTCCCATTTAATTTCCATCAAAGTTAAAAGCAAAACTTGTAAGTAACTGGATTGGGCCCAGTGTGCTCACAGTCCCTCTGCTGCTAATCAAAAGCAATACTCTGTTGCTAATTTGAGAATAATTTTTTTTTTTTTTTAAGTAGCTTAAAACAAGAGGAAACTGTCACATCCTGAGTGACATCCTGTGTGCTACAGCAGTGTTCTTGCTGCTCAGTGATCAGAATTTCAACCGGGGGAATGAAATCCAATCCATGTAAAAATTCATTTTCTTTGTGGAGATCTTGTACTATTGCACAAGGTATTTTCTGATGGCAAAATGCAAATCTAAAATCTATATCCAAGTGAACAAAAAGATTAATTAAATTAGCTGTCTGGAGGAAATTCAGAGGACACTGAGTTATTGATTTGATTTTAGTAAATTTGTTTTAATATGCAAGATTACATTTTTAATACTTGAAATTATCACAGTGTTTCATAGTGCAGTTAATTATTTCTCAAATTGTATTTTGTTCAAGACCGCTGATTTGGTATCCAGCACTGCCCGAGTGCTGATGTGTTCTCCACCATTCAGAGCAGCCCTGACTCACAGGGAGCTGTCGTGCCCAGGCTGTCCAACCCTGCCAGGCTGCTTTGAGGGCTGCTAATGTTGAGTTACTTTTTTTGGCTTGGTGTTGTTCCTGGAGGGTTTGGGGAAATGCCTGTCCTGAGCATCACTGTTCCTGCCTGACCAGTGGCAGGGGCTTCAACAGGGAGCCACAGCAGGAGTCCTAAGTATCTTCTAGGATAGATGGCAGTAAACGTCCTGCCTTTTCCACCCAGGAGCTGGGTGATTTTTTTTTTTTYCCCTTTCCTTTTTATTTTTCTTTTTTTTTTTTTTTTTGCTGCCATCTGCCCACCTTCTTTGGCCTGAGGTGATGGGACTGCTGATTCCCAAAGTGGCCAGGAGGGAAGAAAGTCAACAATTTGGTCCCCTGCCTGCCTGCAAGGGCAGTGGGGCTGGCAGGGTGGCTGGCCAGGTGGGCGGTGGTGGCACGTGGTGCCTTCTAGCTTTCTACACCGTGGGGGAAAAATGCCCAGCAGCCTTGTTTGCTCATTCTTGCATGGTGTGAGTGGCCAAATAACAGAGGGGGAACAAATGGGAGTTTTGGTATCTTGGCAAAATGCTATGCAACCCACCAAAAGTGCCCTCCCTGCACGCACACACTTCCCCAGAGCCAGGGAGAGGCATTCAGCCTGCACTGTGCCTGTCTCACATCACTTCTGGGTGTAAAGCACAGAGGACCTTGGTTTCCCAAACACAAGTCAGCACATGAAACCAAAGGTGTTGATCTAAAAATGCTGACCTAGCGAGAGCAGCTTTTAATATGAGAGTAAGAGTGTTTCACTACTGCTGTGTTTTACCCCTTAGTTGCGCTTGGTGCTGTTGGAGCCCACTGTGCTGGCGTTGGCTGTGACACTTCTGTGTGACCACAGGCCTAAAAGTGGCCTTCAGCATCTCTGAGTTAGCCCTGCCTGTGGAAGAGGAGGCAACAGCTACAATTAATTTGGCTCTGCCCACAGCACTGGGGGGTGATTTACTCCCATCTTTAGTACTTGGAAGTCAAACTTAATGAAGATAGATATGTTGACTTTTTTCCTCAGTTAATTTATCAGCTTTTAAACCTGGCTGTATCTGTTAAAGCATGTGTTTGCATTGCTACTGGAAAGTTGACAGTATAGTTAATTTTTCTGTTTTATATTCGACATTACACTGCTATGTGCCTTAAAACACYTGGAGAACGCAAATCAGTCTTTTAGAGATATGCTAAATAACATTGTTTATTGAGATAAAAAGAGCATTAAAAGGGAAGAGGAAGATGCTGCCCATGTTAATACATATATAGATAAGTGTGTGTTAGCCCACAATCGACAGTGCTGTACATTAGCTGGGGTACAGGCAGGGTTGGGCTTGGTAGATGCTAAGGATGTGACGAAGGGAGGAGGGTGGCCAGCCTGGCTGCCTGGTGGTTGTTCCCTGGCACCCCTGCCCGTGGCAGGCAGGGTCACACGGCAGCTCCGGCCCGGCACCACAGCGCTGGGCTCTTCTTCCAGCAGTTTGGTTTCAGCACAGCAAGGGCTACCTGC
Source organism: Amblyornis subalaris (assembly GCA_018881555.1). Taxonomy (NCBI): domain Eukaryota; kingdom Metazoa; phylum Chordata; class Aves; order Passeriformes; family Ptilonorhynchidae; genus Amblyornis; species Amblyornis subalaris. Next base: position 3,851,549 of record JACAXG010000027.1, on the reverse strand, counting down.
CAGGGAGCAGGGAAAGGGGATTTCTTTGTTTGCAAACATGGCTGTTTGTTTGGGTACTTCGGTATTTTTTTGTTTATTATTTATTCCTTCTTGTCTAGTAAGTTAAAAGTGTAAATGTTTAGCAATGACAGGGTGGGGTACCACTTGAAACACTGTTGCAACTCTTGAAGGACAATATTTTTCATTTTGAAGCCTTCAGTTGTCAAAGCAGGACAATTTAGGAAAATTCATCTGCCCCAGGTGACTGTTCTGCCTTTCCATGGTAACACACAAAATTCCAGCTGTAAACTGGGGTGAAAATGGTCCTTTGCCCATTTCCAGTCTCTGCCTGGCAGGACCCACAATATCCATAAACCATTGCTTTGGAAAAGTGGACTGTAGGCCGGAACTGACTTCTAAGTTTTGAAATGTATTAGTTGACAGTGTAAAACCTGATTGCCAAATAAAAAATTCTAAATAGTTCCCCAAATATGATACTCTCTGAAGGAATAAAAAGGTTGCAGATAGGTATACAAAACATTCATCTACACCTACATATATTTATGCTATGAATCTATGATACCTCCTAAACCAAACCCTAAACAAGTACATTTCAAATGCCTAGTTGGAGAGACCAGTGAGCTGATATATATTAGAAAAATAGTGCTCTGGATGGTTAGCACAAGAAATATCCATGTTTGGGATAGATTTAGCTGTTTTCCGAAGATACTGTGAAAATGATCAGTGAAAACTTTGACATCTAATAATGGTTCACCCTTCCATGTGTGCATAATGCTCTGTGCTCTTGAATCTCTCTATCRCTCCTGGGCAACACTCATGGCCTTTTGTCTGTGTGTCCAACAGAAGGTGAGAAAAGGACAATGTTCTATTGGAAAGGATGTCCAGAGGAAGGGATGCTGTGAAGAATATGTCTTTCTCCTTGGGTTTGGGTGTTTAAATGTAGCTCACAAAGAGCTGTCTCTGAAAGTTCAGTTATTCTCACTTGTGATCCTCCCTCCTCATAGTGCAGCCACTGTGCTGTGGGTAAGTGAGGCTGGGTGGTCAGAMGGTGTATTTACAGCCAGTGTTTCCTGTTCTCGTCAAATATGCAAATGTTAGATTTAATTAAATGAGAAATAACTTTTATTAAGAAAYGAGGCCTCCAGAAACAGAAGGCCTTCAGGATTAAGCTCATGATAAAATATGAATAATGGAGAGATTATTGTATTGGGGCTTTTAAATTTATTTTTTTTTTCTTTAGAAATGAATCTTATGTTAGATTGAATAACTCTCTCAGCACTGTGTTTTCTGCTGTGCCCTGCTCACTGTGATCGTGGGCAGGATCTACTCCTGCAGAGGAGAGGTAGCAGAAACCAGCACTGTGTCCTGCAGGGTGGTGGCAGTCGGGCACCTCACCTGCAGTGCGGACACCCTCTGCTCCAGAGACTGCTGCAAGCAGGAGGGCAGCACCCACCGCTGCCAAGGCTGGGCTTCCTCCTCCTCCTCCTCAGCAGGCACTTAGGAAAAGCTGAAATTGGCCTAATGAGGGTGGGCAACCAGGAACTGCTTCTGGGAAGCAGTGGGAGGATCCAGACTGGTAAATGATTTCAACAGGATAAACACATCACTTTCTATCAGTCTGTTCTCATTGGGGAGCAGGTCCATCTTTTCTTCCCTCAGTTAAGCTCAATTAAGTGTAGAGAGACAAGATCCATGCTTTTCATCTTAAAAGTTGCAGAATAAAAATTAGGCAAATAGGTAAGCTCTCATTTTTCCTGTCTGCCCTGTGGGACGTTTTCAGAAAATGTTTGTAATAAATGTGTAAGCTGCTTTCCAACTCGCTGCTAAATGATTTTACTTTTCCAGCTCTCAGATTTTATTCAATTTGAATTTTTGTTCTCATTTCAGTCCATAAAAGTGCAAAAGATTTCTTTGAAACCATACACTTTCTGGCATTTGAAATAAATTATTTCCAATCCCTATTAGGTTAAAAATAAAATAATCTGACTTACATATGTGAATTGGACTCCAAGGTTTAGGAAAACATAGAGTGGCAGGAGGCAATGGCATAAATTGTTGGAGACTAATTCCATGGTATGTATTTAAAGTTAAATATTTTGTGAGCATGTGGATCCTATAGCTTGATCAAAGCTGTACATTATACGCTGTGAATGAAGAGTTAGTGTTAATAGCTGGGGTAAAACATGTTTCTAGCTTTGCTTTTTTTCAACAGTCAAGTAAAAATTCTCCTAATGTTTTATTACAGCAAGAGTTGCATGATATTTTTTCTTTCTCGTTAAATTTCTGTGCTGTTTCCGCCCTCTCYCCCAGTGGCAATGTTGAATCTTGTTTTATAAGAGAAGGATCATTACGTATAATCAAGCAATTTAAACAAACGATCTCTTAGCTCAAGGAGACATATACTATAATATAAACTTGCTGAAATGAAAAGCTGCTGTTCCAAACCATCACGCTGTATTTTTGAGTTATTAAAAGCTCTCTCATTTTGGTTTTGAAAATGGCCTTGGCTGCCAGAAGTTTGGGGGTTTTCACAGATCCTTAACCTGTTGGCTGGTGCTTTGATGACAGCGCAACAGTGATGGAGGTATTAATCTGTCTTGTTTCCAGTTAAAGTTTAAATGACGTTAACTTGCTACCTTTGAATAATGCGATACTACAACCCCAGCTATGTCAGCACACTGCAGGTAAAGACCTTTCAGAAGATATTATTGCCTACAAAGCCAATTGTGGGTGCTTATTTTTGAATGGTACAGACACACAAGACATGTGGAAGGTGCACTGCTGCTGGAGCAAAAGGGTTTTTTGAAAGGTATCACTTAAGTTACAGATTTGGTAACATGGGAGGTTGGTTTCTTCACATGTACCTGTTGTTTGAGGGGGAAAAACCCAGTGTTTGACAAAGATGTAGCCAACTTCAGCCATTCATTCTGGCATTTGTTCATGGGGCTTACTGGTGGGACATCTAAGGTGTGGGGAAGGAAGGGTGAAGCTGGAAAAGGGATGCTGGAAGTGAGCTGATGTACTTCCTGCCAGCCCTGGAGTTGCTTTCCAAATTCTCCCCTCCCCTCTTGGTCACTTCAGAGTGCATGTCACATTTCTGAGGGTACCCAGTAAGCATTTGGGCTGTACATCATTACCCTGCTGCCTCTTTTATGATCTCGTTAGTTCCATGTAAATAAGTGATGAGTCTGGATAGAAGAGAAGGCTTCACTCCAAATTCCACTGACTCCAATAGCCCAAAACCAGACCTTTTAAAGCCGTCTCCAGGTTCAGCTGAGTTGGGGGAAGTGYGGGTTTTTATGGGGCTGATTTGTGGTCTTGAACAGCATTTATCATATGTGCACAGACGTAAAAAAGAATATATTTTTTTTATTCAAACGTGCACTAACTTATTTAAAATGCAAGTGTGAATGAGTGTCTGTAGATCGTTATTTTAAGAGCAGGAGATTTCTTTTTTCCTCAGGGTTCAAGGAATTAGAGCAAGTGTCTGCTCTTTCAGGTGTTCTGTACCCTGAAAAGATGAAGAAAAATGTCCAGGCTCAGTTCCTGCTTCAAGAGGAGCCACTCACATGTCCTATTTTTGAAAGTTGGTTAGTTATTCTCTTTGCCAAAAAAATAAACCCTGACTTTTAAGTAGGACTTAAGATGCCATATAATGTTAAATACCTTAAGGTCTCAAGCTTTCTAGTCCTTCATATGTTGGAGCTGTTGGTGAGCAGATGTGGAGAATGTGCTATTGCTGTGAGCAGTCAAAAACACCAACATGTCCCACCTTGTGTCAGGCTGTCTGTTGAAGTGAGAAGTGTGCAAGTGCAATGTTGCTCATATCTGAAATAAAATGTTCCTAGTTTATCTGAAAAGATGTGGAAGAACACRCCCCATTCCCCCGAATTTGAATCCAAGAGATGATTTTAGTAGTCTGTAGAGAAATGCAGGCTGAGGTGTGCTCAGGGTTGTCCAGAGGCAGTGAGGTGAGTAAAGCTGTGGCAAAGACCTCACCAGCGAGGTACCAGCACTAACCAGTGCGCAAGGAAGCCTCTGCCATGGGCAGTGGTGGCTGATGCCAAAGGACTGGCACGGGAAGAGCTGGAGGTCAGGGGCACGGTCAAGCCTCCCTTAGTGTAATAGAACTGCAATGATTATTGCGTGTATTTAGAAGAAACTTTTGTCTGCTGCTTCCTAGATAGACAGTCACAAAAKCTTGCCTTAACAAAAAAGAATGACTTCACATTTTTAGACAGATTGCTTGCATGATGGAGAAGGGACGTCTGCGCCTTTATCGATTACAGGGTTGGCTTTCTGATCAATAGCAAGTTTTATATGCACTTGAGTGACATTCACCTGAGCAGCCCATCCCTGAAGCCAGTCAGCACTAATCCAAGAGGAGGTTTCCCAGCACACGGCGTGTCCGCAACGCGGGCGGAAGGGTCGGCGGCGGTCGATCCCCGCTCTGCCCTGGTGCTGCTTAGGCAGCTCCTTTGTCAGAGTGACTCAAAGTGCTTTCTGTACAGATGCAGGCACGGCCAAAGCAGGACTGCACTGGGAAGCATGAGTAAGCACGGACCAAGCACGAACACGGCTTTTATTTACCATAGGATTTCCAAAAGATTATGTAATTCTACCAGGAAATCAAGAAAAAAACCAGCAAAATCTCATTAACAGGGAAAAATAGAAGTGTAGGTAGGAAGTGCATTCAGATGTCACAGAAATTTGTAGAGGAACTATTCTTCACTGACCATTTGGCTGTGGATGAAATTTGCCTGGGAAAAAAAATTAGTTCAGTTAAGTAACCCTGTTTGTCTTGACTGTAAATTAATTATCTGAGCATTTTTCATAGTGGTTAGGTTGGAAGGAAGTTCTTTCTTTTAAAAGTTAGGTGTTTTTGTGCATTTTTTTTCTATCTCAGTTTGGCTTTTATTTAGGGTAGTGGGGCTATTTTCATTCTTCTTTCAAGTCCATTCATTTAGTCCACTGAAATTTAAATACAAAACTTTATGCAAGTTGTATTTCTTAGGTAAATGTCTATCAACATACAGGCTTGAGCCATGTGTGGAAATCCCCACACCCTGTTTCCCAGGCCTAGCAGCACTTGTAGGAGACAGGACTTAGGGTTTTGGCAGTCTTCCTCAGGACAGAAGACCAGAAATCAAAACAAGCAAATAAATATGACAAGGAAATGTTGCAGAACACAAAGCCCTGACAGGAGCACTTGTAGTAGAGGAACACACACAATAATACTATTTGCCTCCACGGAAAGACGTTTTGAGCTAATGTTATTCCTCATGGTCCTTGCCCTGAGGAGAGGGATTTTAACACCTCCGGAGGCAGAGGCTGAAAGGGCTGGTGGCCTTATGAGGAGAGATGAGGTGTTTGCTTGTGCCCCCTTTTTTCCTACAGATGCATTCAGAATCACTGTCCTAAGCATTGCATTTACTCTTAAAATGGGCCTTTCCTTTTCATGTCACAGCTTCACGTTTGGCTAGTTCATTCCCTCCTGGGTCCCAAAAAATTGTAATAGTCAGTACTAATGAGACTACTCCAAAGTACTCACCTGACACCTGCCTTGCATTTCTGTGTGGTGGCATTGACACGAGCAYGTGGACACGAGCAAACGTGCATTGGCACGAGCACACGGGCAGGGTGCATTTGCAGAAGGGATGTGACCATGCAGTGAAACCAGCTAAAACCCTCTGTGGTTGCCTGGAAAACTCTGTGGGCTCCTGGAGGAGAGGTTTGCTCAGGCTTCTGTTTAGTTTTGCTTTGGTTGCATCATGCCTGAATATTCACTCTTGGTGGAGAGCAAGATAAGTACGTGTCCCTTCAGCATTTTATGAAACAAAGTAATGCAGATATCTATAAGTGAGACATGACATGAAGCGTACAGATAGTAAGTTTGGAATAGTTCTGGGAGTTAAGAATTTACATGTCTTTATTAATTATTAGATGTTATTAGTGAGTGACTAAGGAACTGGGAAGCTCTAAGCGTTCTTTTGAAGTAGTGTACCCAAATTAGGCTAAATAAATAAATAAATCTAAAAATGTTGGGGAATGTCTGCTCTAATGAATTTTCTAAATACACAAATCACACTTATTAAATCAGTGGATCTTTTAACTGTAAAAATATTATTACTGTTACACTAGGGAAATCCATTCAGAATTGTAAAATATTTGGAAACTCTTTCTATGTTTCGTTTCAGTGGAAGGGTTGTATGTTTTATAGGAATAAAAAGAAAAAAGTATGTTTTGGGATAAAGTTTTAAAAGCCAGCTTCCCCCCTTTCTTTGTGTGTATGCCAATTTTCAATAAGAACTGTGCTTCACTTTTAATCTTGTTTATAATAAACTACACATATAACAAGATGTTGAAATTTATTTATGGTATGTTAGCACTAAGGACAGGTTGTTAAGGGGTTATAAAAAATATTAGGTTCCACTTTATGGTGGTTGTGTTGGTTTTTCTGCAAATTAAATTTGATGCTACGAAGGGCTGTATGTGATACATAGAACTTTCTCTCCCTCATCRTAATTTCTTTCACCTTAATGCAGCCAACAAAGCCTGTCTTTCTAGGAGAAGAATCTCAGCTGGAGAATTCCCCTCAACCTGTGTAATAAAATTCAGCAGTAGGAAAGTGTGGGACATGCACTCACATGAATCAAAAGGAGGAGGCAGGATTCTCCATGCATTAGCTTTACTCCTGCTTTTATTTACCCTTTTATCTATATTTCACTTTACAGTGTTTATTTTATACCATTTGTGTGTTCCTTCATCAAAACATTTAGGCTCACGTACAAATACGAGAGACTTTACTGTTAGTGTTTAAGAGGCAGTTCAGAAGAATATATTGTTTTATTATTAAAATACAWTTTATGAACCAGAAATCATCATAGATGCAAATTTATACTTTGCACATTTTTTTTTTCTTAATAAGAATATGTATATTTTCATCTGGGGAGAAAGCAGCATTAAAATGAGCGAGCCTGGGGAGTATTGCCACACACRCAGGCACACACACACGCATACACTTGCATACACAAAAGAGCCACAGTGAGAGATTGCTGGAGAAACAAACTCCTCCAAACGCCTGGCGAAACCCTGCGCCCGCTCAGGAAGGCTGAGCTGTGCTGGAGCTGTGCTGCTTGGGCTGTCGAGGGCCTGAGCCCCTGGGATGGCCTGGGACAGCAGYAAGGCGGGTGCGCTCACAGCCTGCTGTGCTTAATGTTTCAAAGTTTGGCCTTGCCGAGGAGGGGGAAAGGGGAAATAACTCCGCTCACCAGGTGGGTTTTTTCAAGCCCTCACAGCTCTAATTAAAATGGCTGGTCAGGAAAAGCCTCCTCTCCTTTCCTTTTTGTGTGCTACCTACGCTGCAAGCATAGTTCACCAGTGGAACAACTTCCAMGTTTGAAGGATTTGCAGTAAGAACTGGTGTATTTTTTTAGGCTGAGGTGTAGAAATCTGGTCAAAGACTTTTTTTTTCAGCTGTGATTAATAGCTCTAGGTGCTGAATGGGCTATTTGTGGCGAGGAGTGTGATGCTAAACAAAGTGTTTGGTAGAGCAGCTCTACTCCTGCTGGAGTTTGCTGCATCTGGGATGAGGGCTTTAGGCATAATGTAGTAAAACCTGCTTTGAAGAATTAYGAAGTAAGAGATTAAAACTTGTGTAAGACTAGAGTTGGTTGTGCGCTTCACCATTTCATCAGTGTCCCTCAAGGTAGTTGCTGCTGTTTAAGTACTTTTCTGTTCTTTTAATCATATTTGCAAGTGTGAATTTTTCATGGGCATTAAACTCTCTACCTCACACCTTAGTCTGAAAATTGGGGTTCCCATCATCTGGAACAGCTCAGATCCTGTGAAATGGGAGATGTTGCATCTGCTTCCAKTGGGTCTGGATGAAATCAACAGTGGAAAAACAGCTGTGAAGTGGGACTTGATTTATGGTGATGATGAGATGAGCTGGAGAGTATTATCCTGACAGCAGCTCCTTGCCAAAGGGAAGGGAAAGGCTGCTTGCTGTCCATGGCAGGAGGTCTRGAAGGATGTGGCCCTTGGTCTGACCATAGCAGGTGGGGCAGGGTTGGTTTTGTGAGGTTTTTTATTACAGAAGTGCACTTGGTTAGATGGATTTGACTAAGCAGAATGCAGAAGGGTCGTGCCCATTAGTAGCAATGGGGAGCAGCCTGCAGTTTGAAGCAGGGTGTACTCAGTCTGCTGGTGCACCTAAATCTGTCTACRTGCTTTACCAGAGTAAGAGGCAGTGTAAGGAGTTACAGCCGCACTGCTCATCTGCAGATCCTGGGTATCTACTTCCATTCTTCCCTGGTTTGGTTCCTGTTTCATATAAAAATTTGTGTAGATTATTTTCAGAACATTCCCTTTTCTTGGTGTCATTAGCCTGTGTTGGATGTTAACYTTTCAGCATTCTCATTAGGTATCTGAATACAGGGCCAGCACATGTAAATTTATTAGATGTCCTGCTTATAGAGAAACTTTACAGCCCTAATGTAAAAATAGTGCTCTTCCCCATCTTCCCCCCTGCCTTTTTTTTCTTTTCTTTTTTCTTCCCCAGAGAAGCAAAGTCTGCAATAAATTTGACTTGGTGAGACCCTGCATTCTCTGTGCAAAGCCCAGTATTTGAATTTCATGGTGCTTTGACTTCATTCTGAAACTTCATTTMATTGTAGCCCTTTTGTTATGGTCAGGAAACAGTAAAGGCCTTTCTGGTATCCATTTGGCCTGTGCCATCCCTCCAAATGCACTCTGTCACAGGCACCATGTCTCTGCCAGCTGCAAGTCTGCTGTCTTCCAACACACAGCCCCATGTYCCATGTGTTTGCAAACACTGTCTTGGGTGGTGCCTGAGATTTGTGTATCTTCACCAGGTATCTGCACTCAGAAGGGCATGGGGGTAGCAGAGCCTTCACTAGTACAACTTCTAAACCCAGAGTTTGGAGGAGAGTGTAAGTTATTGCAAGTATTTGAGTAGCATCTTGGTTGTTGTACTTGCTGACCTGCCTCTRGTCTGTTACTTGCATCATCACCATCATCCTGTCTCTGGGTAAGTTCAGCCTGCTTTTGGCATTTTTAGTACATCGAGGCATCACTTCACAACTTGCGAATTTGACTAATGGAATCAAAGTCCTGGCCATGAATGGTAGAGGTGTTAATCTTCTCTTTTTCTACTTCCCTTGCTTCAGTTTGTTAGGATTTCAACACRTGCATGTTTCTGTCATCCAGTTGCATTACAAATGGAACAAGAATATTTAAACCCTTGGTTGCTGAAGTAAAATCCATTATTTTATGAGCAACGTGGGGAATCCCAGATTCACCTGTTTTGTTTCACTTGAGGTTTAAAGTGCCTGTCTACTCATAGTAGATCTATCCTTGAAAGAAGGTGCAGGCCCTATTGTGACAGTTGTCTTAAAAATGCATATAACAATGCAGAGATGAGTGTGCCCACAGGCAGCTGGTGCTTGCTGTCTCCCGTCCCTGTCCACAGGAGCTGGCCACCCTGTACCCCATCTCCTTGTGCATCCCCACCTCCCTCACCACCTCTGCTCTGTGCCCTGTGCCTGTGTGTGGTGTGGCCTGGGGCTCAGCCCGATGAGGCAGGTGAGGGCAGGGACTCTGGGTGCTCCCATCCATTTCCAGTGCAGCTTGTGGCAGATGATGGGTCTGGGGATGCAGAATGTCGGTGGGAGCTCCATGCCAGTCAGGAATGGGCCACCAGTGCGATGGGTTGCTTGAGATGCGTGGGGTGCACTCCACCAGTCTCATGGCCAAGCAAACTCCAGGCAGAAAAAGCAGACAAAACCTCTAAATTCCTGAACATTCAGATTAAATGCCATGTATTGCAATTAAAAGGGGGAAAAAAAAAATCCACCTTGCCTTTTGGGGATTAACATTCAGTGACAAGCTATAAGAACCATCAGTAAGAGTATTGATTCCAAATCTATCCTGGGGTGTCTGCAGGTCCAGTTTTAAGAACCACAAGCTTAATGTGTTGCATGTATAAGATGTTGATCTCGACAGCAACCTGAAACATTGACTGCATTTTATTACACCTAACCCTTGTATTTATTTACATAATAGATTTGGATGGGAAATATCTGTCTCCAGTGAAGTATGTGAATTAGAAACACAAAAACTAAATATGAGCACTGGGAATAAATACACCCTGGCTTGTGAGTCAGGTGTGCAGTCTGTGGGAAGGGCTGTGATTAGCCATTATGTATGTCCTACAGTCTTTCTCGTCTCACTGAGATGAGATTTTTATTTACAAGGCTCCCTTTCTCTGGCTGCAGTTCCATTAAGTTTTGCTGTAGCGTTGGAAGAGGCAGGCCCGTTAGCTGCACACAGATTTACTGTGCGAGTTTAAGCTAATGGATACTTATCAGGCAGGCTGTATTTGGTGATCGTCCATCATTTGCTCATTAAACAGTGTATCTAAGTGATTCTCATTTCCTCCCTGCCATGTCTGGAAAGGAGGAAACTAGACACATTACGATGGAATATTAATGTCCTGGAGGATTTAGCCACCCATAATTAGATCTCCTTTGCATAAACCTGCTAGTGCTACCTTATTTTGTTGTTTGTCTTGTTCTCCTTAATCACCTTCACATCTTTTTCTGTTCCTAACGATCTTTTTTTCAGTTTCCCTTTGTAATTCTGTCCCATTTGTCTCATCCTTCTTCCTTTTTTCTTTTTTTTTCTTTCTTTCTTTTTTTTTTCTTTTCCTTGACCTAGTGAGCACAGCAGTCTGGGTTTCCCCACTCCTCCCTCCTTCACACAAAAAGGCTGACTTTGCCAGCAAAACCCACAGTCTCTGCCAAGCCCTATTACTGACTTTGGAGAAAAGCAGCTAGAGAACTTGTGCAAATTTAGGCTCTGAACTAGCTAAATAAGCCATGTCAGTAAACCCTCTTGTCTTATTCCCTGGCCTGCTGGCTCATGAAAGGACTAATACATAACAGTCCTATTTAAGGTGGAAAAAACCCTTCCTGGCCAAGGGCCACCGATGGCTGGATCGGCTGTGCACTCGGGAGAGAACAGGGAGGTGGCTCTGGAGCCGCGAGCGATTGTGCCGAGGACCATGCACGGTTCCCGGGGGAACGCAGGGTTAGGGCATGGACGAGGAATACGCCATCACCTCTCAGGGGATGCCCTGGTGTCCCGGTGCTTCCTCCCACCAACTACCAGGGGAAAAAAAATGGCAAGGTATTACTAAAGCTGAATGGAAATGATCACACAAACAAGCAAAATGTCTTGTAAACATGGGGAGACCTGAGAGGAATCCTCTGGTGAAGTTGGTTTTCCAGGAGGATTAAATTGACTCAAGTGGCTGGTATAAAGCACACCTGGCAGCTTCTGCCAGGTACCTTTTTGCTCCCCTGAACGTAGGTACGAAGGCACCAGGGGGATTTCCCTTTCCTTTCTAGCTGCAAGGTACTGTGAATGCATCGGGATGCTCACAGGCACCTACTCTCAGCTGACTAGCAAAGCAACTCCAAACTTCCTATTTTCCTGCTGAATGTGAAGGTTTCCCTGCGCACAGTGGCGGGAGGAAGGCCCAGCTGCGGACAAAGAGGGGCAGCCCGGCTCCTGGAGGAGGCGATGCCTGGCTCGGGGCCGGCTCTGCGCCCTGCAGCGCTCCCGGGCAGCGGCTGCAGCTCTGCCGCAGCGCCGCTGCATTTAATGACAAATGGGGCTGCTTCTCGTGCTGCTGCTTCCTTCCTTCTGCAGGTTTTTGTGTTTGGCAGACTTCTGTCGCACCGATATGATGGACAGCCTTATCAGGGAACATCTAAGGAGCAGAACGGGAAAGCCTTACACCAGACTGGGAGGTGATCTGAACAGGAGGGGTTGGCTGGCTTCTGCTCAGAGTAGCCATTTCCAAACCTTTACCACTGCTAGTTGAGGTAGCAGTTCCCGGTGCTGCAGGACTGACCCTCTCTGGGCAGCAGACTCAGTGGAGCAGAGGTATTCTTCTCTCTTTCAGTTTGAGGAATGAGCCTATCTGCACCTCTCCAAGGGACAGGCTCTAGATGTGCCCGAAAAATACCAGGCTATTTAAAGTGTAAAGGTTGCTAACACCCTTTGTGCTCTTGCCATGCCAAGCAGCTGGAAACTGACTGCTTTACAATCCCCGGTCCACAAAGTTTTGAGCATCCTCAGCTCCCTTTGACTTTGTGGAGATGGAAGCTGCTCTGCATTTTGCAGGATTAAGAGCACTGTATCAAATCCCAGGCTGCAAGTGCTGTGGGATGAGTCGTGGCAGATGAATGGTGGTCGGATGGGGCTATTCTGTGTCCTGCGCTGATTTGGGAGCGTGAAATTGTATGCGATGGGGGGGATGGAGCAAAGGCTGGGTAGGACAGCACAGAGTTGTGTGTCTGAAAAGTGGCAAAGGAGCTTGAAGATTACAGAAGATCACGGAGCTCCTGCATGTGAGTATGTATAGCTAGGGCAGGAAAAGATGTGATTAATGTGTGACTGGCTTACAATGCGGGTTGGTGCTGGAGTATTTCTCTAGAGGGAAAGCTGTGAGTCTTGACACGTACATTACAGCTAATACACAGGCATCAGTGAGATTTCCCTGCGTTTATCTGAGAGTGTTCTGTCACCAACAAAATCTAACAAAATCCCTCAGACTAAAGAGTGGCACCAGCATTTTGTGCGCTCCTATTTTGTATACCTTGTGTTTTCTAAGGTTGCTGGCAGGTGAGGGGGAGGGGCCCTGATCCCGAATTCAGTGCTTGGTAACAGCCCAGATTCAGGAAGATTCCCCTATCAGCTGCAGGACATGCTTCTAACCCATTAGATTTCTCAGTACCTCACACTGTCACAGTTCCTGACGTTTTAGTTAGCATACTATGGTGTTTTTATATTATGGGAAGTGTTAAACTGGTCCTCGTGGTCCTTGAAGCCTGTGTAATAGGATAAGGGAGCATACACATGCCATCTGAATTACTGAGGGGCTGTTGCTCACTTGTAAAGCTTGATTGCATCTAGAAATCAACATTTGGTGCAGAAGCATCTTACTTTGATAAGGTTAACTTCTTTCCTGGGAGTGATAAAGTGTTAAATAAGCACTGTGACTGTGAATGGAGTTCAGGTAATGGTAGCCCCATAAATAGATGTTCTCACTCTTAGGGGAATGGATACTGAATCCTTTCAGAAGTTTCTCTGAGCACAAAGAACTGAAATCTTTGAGCCTGCAGCACTCGTGACCTAGCAATTAAATAAGCATCCTTGGAGAACATCTGAGACAAGCAGGCAAAACGCAAATATTTGGCGTGTGCAGGAGTGCTGTATTGTGATGTTGCCATTGCCACAGTTCTTCCCCGTGTCAGCCCTGTACTTGTTCTGGCCCAGGTGTTTGGGCCCCACAGTTGGTTGTAGCAGAACTGAGGTCTTCTCCAGGCATGACAGCAGGGAGTCCTCCTGTGCTGGGGCAGGATGGGGGGGGAGGCAGATGTGTCTTCCTGCTTCCAGCGATGATCTCCCTGCACCAGGCCTCAGGTGGGCAGTCCACAAACATAATGATTTTTTGAGCTGACTAACAATAAGAATTTCTAGGCTGGAGAGGAAGGCTATTTTCAAGTCATACTTAGCCTTGCTGAAGAGTGTCAGCTTCATAGATGCCCCCAGATTTCACCAAAGACACAGCTGTTGTAGAAGGCACACTCTTGGGTGAGTTGCCTATAACTATCTCAATCATCACCCTGAAGGGTGCAGCTAAAAAAGTCTCTTTATTTGCAGTATTTATTTCTGTGTGCTGGCAAATACTATGGATCATTTACAAAAGAGAATTAAAAAAAGTTAATGCTTTAAAAATAGAAATAGAGTGCTGTGAGTGATATCAAGGTGTAGTACTTGACTTTGAAACTGTTTCTTGAACATTTTTTTTCAATAAACTGCATAGTGATTTTGTCATAAAGAGTGGTATAACCTCTCTGTTGGTCACTGTGTTGTACCTTGAGTGTTGTGTCAATGACACATAGAGCAGAGTGGGACCAAACTTTTTTCTCCTCTTGCTGTATTGTCTCTGTATTACTGAAGTAAAAATATGCATTTCCAAAGCATTTTAAGCTGATTGTTTGGATGGACAGAATGTTTGAATAGCAGGTTCTGTGTTCCAGCCATGGCTCAATGTGCAGGCACACTATGTAAATTGAGCAGAAAATGAGCCGAGTTTGTGAAGGAAAATAGGAAGAATCCAATCCAGCAAAAAACACATGAAGTGCACGTGGAAACAGTCTGCCCAAAGCTTAACATCAGTGATTTTGTGTGTCTTCATTTTCAATGCCTGGTATGAAATGCCTCCAGAATTTCAGGAAATGCTGAGCCTTCACCACCTTATTTTCAGGACTCCTGTAAAGTTAGAAGTGATACAAGATCTCTAGTTGCTTTGGAAAATCACAGTTCTCAGTCTTGAATGGTGCTGCTGTTTCCTGTGGTTTTCCCAAGCTGCAGAGTGTTTCAGGCATGTGGGTGGCTCCTGCCCATGCTGAACATCAGCCTTGTGGACTTGGGTGTCCACATATTCAGAGTGATTAACTAGCACAGATGGAAGTGTCTAGTTCTTGACTTTGGTAGTTATGAGTATGTCTGGTGTGTCTCAGAAAACGTGTTTTCCTGCTAATGAAATGGGAATTATTTTTACTGTGCGGTGTATTTTGGGAGCGATTGTGTTGAACATTTTATACCTCTTCCTTGGCTTTTTTTGCCCATTGCTGCAAAGTTAAGTAACAGCATCCACAAAGTGAATGTTAACACACATGGTCATCTGAGCCAACCTAGGTTTCAAGGATAAGAAAAATACTAAGAAACTGAAAATTCAACTTTAGTGAATTATTCCCTGGCTAATATCATGGACTTAGAGTGGTTTTGACTTGGTTCTCAGTAGTGAGACCTGGAAATTCCTTCACAGCCATAGCAGCCAAATTCATTCGGGACCCACTCTGCTCTCCCAGGGAGGGTTGGCCAAGTCCTAGGGCAGTCCCCAGGAGGCCTGTCCCCAGATGGGGGTCTGTGGGACTCCTCTGCCCCCCATGCACAGCATTGTGTCCCCACATGTCCAACCAGCCCAGGAAGGCTCCTCCTGCTTCCGTGTGAGTCCAGCAACAGACATGTGCAACTGAGAGCAAATTGTAGCTGCAAATGCTTGGGTGTTGAAGTTGGGTTTTGGAGGAAGAACTTGATTATATTTCCCTCTGACTTCCATGGCTTCTGCTCACTGCTGAGGCTGAGGTAAAGCCAGCAGTGACACCACTTCAAATGCTGGCTCTTTAAATAACCGTTTATATCCAGAAGATTAAGGCAGCCGCAGAGGAACCTCTCAGCTCTTGGTTTTATGCCCATTATGGAGAGCGAGCAGAAGCATATGGAGTTAAGTGTCTTCCTACAATTACTCACCTATTTTTTTGCTTCAGCCTCACAGACATCGTTTTCCATCAAACCTTTGGAGCTTCTTAATTATGTGGGTGTATAGACAAAGTCTTTCAATCTTTCTTTTCTGGATGTGGCTGCTTTTGCTCCTTGTTTGTCTGTGCGCACTGTCTAGCTTGGTGGATGGATGGATGGATGGATGGATGGATGGATGGATGGATGGATGGATGGATGGGCAGACGAGGATCAAGTGTTTGAGTCAGTCCATACAGCAATTCCTCTTGGAACAGACTTGGCTCTTACTTTTTCTTATGGTTTGTCCTATGCAAGATGATATTTGCTTAAAAGAGTTAAAGGAAAAATGAAAAAGCTAAGGGAAGGGTGGTAGTAGTGTTGTGAGCAGCAGCTGCAGGGCGATGTGTCTGTGTCTAAGCTCAGGAGGCTCCATCCCCCTGGCCTCCTCTTTCCATGGATATGCAGCACTGTCAGCTCTGTGGTGGGTCTGTGCAAATAGGGGGGGGAACCTGCAACCATGGCTGCAATAATATAAAGTGAATTTCAGTGCCGTTGTCTCCACGTGTATGTTCTCTGTCCCCTTTTCAGTCATTAGGGAGCAAAGCAAATTAATGCCAACAGAGGCTGATTCAAACCTTTGCCCTCATTTAAGGGATTCCAAAATCCACGGTTTTGTTACGTGCTGGAGCCAGCTGCCCTAGAGCAGCTCAAGGACTGGAGCAGTCTTTGGTGTTTAACCAACATGAAAGTCACTCTGTTGCTAAAATTGTCAATGACCAGTGCTGATCCATATACTACTCCTTGACTAGGACCAAATTTATCTCTTTTATGTATTTTTAGCCCACTGATTTTTTTAAAATCTCTCTTTCCGAGACAAAATATAAAGAAAGAAAAACCCCTCAGCATAAAAGTAGTAATATAAAAAACTCTCCAAGCAAAACAACCAAAAAGCAGTCATGGATAAAATAAAATTAAAACATTCCACTTGTCTGTTTTGAGTAAGGTACATGAATTTCTAAACTTGGCTTATTTAGTTTTGGAGCAAAACCCCTCCCAGATGTATATAGATTTTGATGTTAAAATGAGACGTGCATTTGTGTAAGAGTGAAATGGTATTTCGGCTAACTGCATTCAGAGTTTTTCTATTACGAGATGGGTCAAAATGGAAACAAGATGGTGGTTTACAGAGCACAAAATGGTAGGTGAGCCCTCAGGAGGGAGCACGCATGAGCCAAGCTGCCTCTGCCACCATCAGGGAATAGGCCCAATAATGCCTTCAATAAGCTTGTAGCTTTGCCTCTTGTTTTTCCTCTGTCATTCTGGAATTTAATATTATGTGACATGGCCTTTATGCTAACATAGACTCTGAAAACTATAACCAAGTCTCAAGTATGATTTCTCCAAAGAAATGGCCGAATTCCATGCTCCTCCATTAGTAAATAGACTAAGAAAACCGGAATAGTGCCCTTCTGTGTAGCACACATTTGTTTATGGTTTGAACATAAAATTACATTTGTCAAGGCACTGCCTATGTAAATTATATTCTCTGTTCCTAATGTCRTATGATGTTACCACTAACATCAACCTGATGCCAGAATTCCACACTGGATTGTGGGGGGGGGAAGGGAGGAAAGCATAAAATTAAGACTTTTGTGATGCAAATGTAAATACTCAGTGTAAGTAATCACTGCAGCGGATTCCAGGCCTGAGCATACAGGGCAATATATGGTCAACAGGGGCWGTGCTTGTGGCTTTGCAATATGGTTTGGATTTCAGTTGCAGAATTCTATAGAATGTGTGTTTGAATCCAGTATAATGTGGATGAAAGGGTGAGAGATTGTTCAGCGCATGGAGTAAATAATTTTAATCAGAAAATAAAGACCCATAATTTAAATTTGTTTGGTGTCAGCATGACAGAGTGGGCAGATGATGATGATAAACTTTTGCAATTCAAAAGAAGAATTTCTGCAGTTACTGCTTTCAAATGCCCAGTCTGACATTAGTATAACTACTACTGATTTCAGTAACAGCAGGATCAGGCACTTTTTTACCCAGCTTGTTGTTGGCTGTTCTCTTAGTTATTTTTCAGAATGTAAGAATCAAGTGGTGTTTTGTAATTTTTATCAGGCAGAAGGTTTTAGCTATGTCACTTGCAAGTGCTGAGCACCTGGCTCAGACAGCTTTCACAGCAACAACAAACCTTAAAAGCAGTTATTTGTGGCTGTCATGTCACAGAACGTGCTGGTATATCATAATAGTATTTTTGAACTCTGGAAAAAAAAAACGAAGATATCACTGGATTCTGAATATGGCTGATATGTTAGTATGTTAAGATGACATAAGTCAGGCAGTTTTTCCTTCACAGGACCGTTCTTTACTATGATCTGTTGAAACACATTTCAAAAACAACGTCTATATTTACAATGGCAATTTTGCACATGCAAGTTCTTGTGAAAGTACAAAATTTCACATATGAATACTTACCGGTTAGTGGTGCTTAAACATCTATTAAAATTTCACATGAACTTACTGTTAGTGGTTCAGGAAGAAACTGCAAACACAAATCCCATATTTAGGTTAAAAAGTAGGAAAAATCTCTTTACTAAATTTCCACTTTATGAATTATTTTATAGAAAGCAGTAAGTTCTTTTTCAGCAGTGCAGAAGTCTGTTTTAATACTTAATGTCATAGTGGACTTAGTTTTCTAATGAAAACTTTGCTTTCCAGTTGGTTTGTTTTAGCAATCACAACTTATTTTTATTCTTTTTCAGTTGAAGAGGGTGAATCTTCAGATTTTGCTTTGACCTGGGACTCGTCAGTGACTCAATCAGGTAAATATTTTAGGTTCTTCTGATTGCAAAAACTGCCAGAAAGCTGCCAGGCTTTTTACAGGAACTGTATTTTGTATGTCACATTCCTGTCTCAAATCCAAGACTACCCACTGCAACACAATTTTTATATCAGTTCCATATGGTCAATAAAATCTATTACACACAGAGACTAATATACTCTTATCCTCCAGAGAGCCATTCTTTCTTCTTGTGGGCACACTGAAACGGGTTGTGATTTCTCCAGTATAACCACTTTGAAGTTTTCTGCAATGGGCACTGTTACACATTCATTCCAATCTAATTACATAAAAGCTGCTTTAATAGGAATTTTAAGCCTCGGTCTCAACTGGAATGTGTGTATTTCTCCTCTCGGAGGAAATTGGAAAGTACTGTCAGGGCTAGAGAATAAAAGTGCTGCATCGCCATGGTAGAAAGATTTAAAATTTGAACGAGCGTTTGGTCTGCTTGACCAAAATAATAACAAAAGTAATAAACATGTGTCTGGGGCTTACTCATCCATGTTAGGTCAAAAATTTGAATAAAAAGAGGCTCAGGAAACTGAACAGCATAAATCAAGTTTGTCTGTGTAATATGTATTGATAACACAAGCATGAGGGTAAATGTCAGATTAGTTTGTGTTTGAGGTAACTAGCCACATCTCAGTCACTGTGCCCCATGCAAGGATATTTTACTGTCCATTTTTAGCCTTTATGAGACTCTCAGAATATTTTTGATTTTGAAGCCAGTGAGTTTATTTCTGTGCTCTGTCCACATTGGACTGTGCAGTGGTATTCTCTTAAAAGCTCACCAGTGACATGAGAACAGCTCAGAAACTGAGCAGTAATACAAAAATCAACAATGGTGTTGCATTCCTGGTTAGATGGGTTTTGTAAGAGTCACGGGGAGACTGGCTCCCGGGAGACACTTTCTGACTGAAGTGAGCATCTGTCTGGTGTCGAAGGCACAAACTGCCTTTGCGTGGCACTTTGTGGCCTTTCACTTTGTACCCACTGCGCTCTCGCTTGCACTGGGTGCATCTTCTCTGGGCACTGTGGCTGTTTGGAAGGGTTTGTGTTTTCACTAGTCTTTGATAGCAAATATTGCTGCTGCTGCTGCAAACCCCCAGCTGTGATGTCGAAGGCCCCTTTGTGCCTGGAGCTAACGGTGCRTGAAAAGAGCGCTCGCCAGCTCTCTTGCTTGACCTTCATCTCAAACAGCAGTGGAGTGGAGTTACCGGTGTTATCTATCACAAGTCTTGAAGTGTATTAAATTCAAAATGGGCTCAGGTTCAAAACAATGACCAAAAAAAAAAAATTTCTGTGCACAGCAGAGTTAATTTGGGATTTCTGTTGGTATTGGTGACTATGTCTTAACTAACAGACAGACTATGAAAGGCTTTGACCAAATTAGTTGAGTCTCCATTTTTCTTCATTTACTCCCACAATTACAGCTCTCATTCAAGATGTCGGATGTGGGATAAAATGTATTATGTGCATGATTTATGGCAGCTTAAGGAAAATGTGTTAATTGGGGGATTTTCCTCTTAATACATTTAGTAGATACAGATGTCAATCTTGCATGTGTATAAAGATGCAGTATAGGATCCTATCAAGACAGGGTGCAGTACATGGGACAGAAGTTGCAAGCTGGAATATGACTGAGGCACTACATAGAAAAAGCTTAAAAAGCCCAAGTCTGTGGTGGTGTGGCTGCGTGGAGTCGCTGGCTCTTGTGTGGTGTGGCTCCACAGCTATATTCAGTAACTGAAACCAGTCCCTCAGTCCCAGTGTGCGAGACTTTCATTATGTTCTTTTATGATCTTCCTGTTTGCATTAGCTCCAGTAGTGTGATGTTGAAGTTCAATAAAGGGTGAAAAAACACGCTTCAATTTCTTGTTTCATGCCCCTTCCTTCCCTGGCCCAAAATGACAAAATTGCCTCCCCTTCCTTGACTCCCCCAACAGGAAAAAAAACCTGAAAGGCCAAACCTGGGACTTGTTAACTCTGAAACGTTTGCCAGATGTTTCAAATTAACATATTTCTCTCCCTTCTTCTCCTGTATGTGTTTGTACATCTCTCTGTGTGTGCAAACACATACAAAATGACTTCTGAAAAATTTTGTTGGCACTCTGCACAGCTGCTGTGGGCTGGGAGAGTCATCATCCCGGGGTTGGGTGGTATGAAGGAACAGCAAGAGCAGGTAAAATGTAAATTTTAAACTTTTAAAAAATATATATTTATATTTTTATCCTAGAAAAATATTTATATATGTGCATCTATGGGGAAAAAAAGAAGCTTTTGCTGCTTTATTTTATTTTGGTCATCTAACYAGTAGAAGATATACTAGAATTTTTTTTCTGAGCACGAATTGAATCTGCAGTCATGGGTCTTGTCCAGGTGGGTCTGATGACCATCTGTCCATGGTGTGCCAAGCGCTGGGATCCAAGCTCGGTGTCTCCTGAGATGTACTGAGGGTGCACAGTCTGTGCATCCCTGACCGTACCATGGCTCCGGACAAGGGGCTGCTCATGGGAGCTGCTTAGTGCAGCCCATGGAAATTTGGCAGAGAACATGATGGCAACAGAAATCCTGTGCTTGGATGGGTCTGTTCAGTGATGGGTCAGTACAGGACCATCCCTCTTCCTATGGCAGAGTGCGTGCACAAGTCGATGTCTGCTCCGGTGTAAGTGCTTGTTCTGGGTAAAATCTGCAAAGGCAAAATGCTTTGCAGGAATCCAACCCGTGGTGTAGTTGCACTGAGGAATTTATTCCAGGACTTTAAATACAGCTAGAAATAGTTTTGGTTTTTTTTTTGAATAACAACTTATAATGATACGTAAGTACATAATAACTTAGAGAATCAAGAAAACAGAGAAGAGGCAGAGGCTGCCCTTGCACCAGCCAGGGTGAATAATCTGGGTGTCCACCAGTGCTGTTTAACAATGGGCATATAGCAAACTTCCTTCCTCTTCAGGTCTTGTAAACATTTTTCCTTAATGTAAAAGGAAGAAAAAAAGCTTTTCCCTTCCTCTCGTAAGCCAAGGACTTAGCTTGCTGTTAAATAGCAGGTCAGTCGTGTTTTGCTGTGTAAGAGGCAGAGATGTTTTCTGTTCCAGAGGAACAGTGCAGCTGAGTTCTCCTTCCCCCTGCATTCCCCCCCAACAGCACGTGCAGCCCTTGCAGCTTTTCTGTCCTACTCTGAAAGTGTTGCTGGGGGTGGTCTGGGCAGGGCTGCCAGGGGCCGGGCAAGCGCCCACCTCTGCTCGGCAAAAGGGGGTCTGGCTGCTTCGAGGACAAGAGGAAAATAAGATTCAGTACTTGAAAAGTAAAGGTCTGGTCAGACAATGCTGCATTTCTGTTGCGATACATCACGAGGGTATTATCTTGAGGAGCAACAAGGGACATTTTAAAGAAGTAAAAAGTCTTACTAAATATATAGAGAATTTAAGGCATTTTAAAGACCTATGAAAGCATTTTATATGGGAGTTGCTGGGGAGTTTCTCATTAGCCTGACTGTGAGGCCCCAGGGAATCTTGGCGGAATTGTCTGGGGCAAACAGAGCAGATTCTGTCTTCTCCTTAAGAGCCTGCAGACCTAAAAGCCTAATTTTTTTTTTGTGTCTGCTTTTGAGGTAACTGAAAGGTATCTTGTTTTTCTGTGCAGCTACATGTTACATTACTGATCAAGAAAGAGTTTTGGAAATAGGGAACTGTGGACTGTGCCCTGACTGCTGGGGATAAATRGCACTGGGTATGTCTCTGTGCACAAGTATTTGCAGAGCACGGGGGGTCGGGGGTTCTTTGCAGTGTTTGCAACGGGAAGGGCCTTTCAGTGCCCAACCATCCATTAGCACACAACATTAGTGTAATTCAATTATAACATTCCAGAAATCATAAAAATAAATTACAGGTTGGTATTCCCCGCTTTCCCCATTAGCTCCAAATTTCCTGTCCCTGCCACCGAGCTTGCTGCAGCAGCTGGGCACACGTGTGAGGGACATGTTAACACAGCACAGCATGGGGAAAAAAAACCTTCACAACATTTTAGGACACAGATATTTGATGTTTTTCTGCTAAGATTTCTCCCCTGTGCTTTTTTTATACAGTACACTACTTTAGATTTTTAATTGCCTTCTGCAATTTCTTTTAAATTTTCCCTCCTTTTAGGAGAAAGAAAAGGGGAAACAACAGCTTTTCAGAAATGAACCACAAAATAAAGGAAAACCACCCTGTGGTCACTCCTTTTCCTCTCTCTTACGCTTTGCATGGCATCTCCCAGCTATGTAAATCAAAATTTTCACTTGGTATCTCTAGAGGAGCAACATCTTGACACAATTTGGAGACTTATTTTTTCCTCAGGGCTACCAGAACTCATGCTGGGCTGTTTTTAATGCTGTCTCTGCTGCTTGGGGCTCTGCTTGCCTGTTCCCTCCTGGCTGTTCCCTGTGTTCTCCTCCACTGTCAGTCGTCTGATCCTGGTACTGCATTGTCTCTTCCCAGGGTGTTGAGGGTTTCTGTTCTCCTCTCTTTTGTAGAGTTGGGTTTAATTTTGGCTCCATCAGAAACCTGGGGTCTCATGAAGCAAACAGAGACTTGCTGCAAGTGTTCTGGCATTAACTTCTTCCCATTTTCTGTTTATCGAGATAAACAACAGAAAATGTGTTCTCTTTCCTCACCTTTCACCTGTGGGAGGCCTGTTTTGGCTACACAGCTGCTTGTCTCCTCAGCTTTCCTCCAGCACCCTGCGCTTGCATGATCCACTGCCTGGTGCCCACCAAGAGCAGCAGCCTCACAGACCCCCATCCCCTGTCGTCTCCCAGTACAGGTATCCCAGTAGCCAGGGCTGTCCCTGCCCTCTGCCTGTGTCCCCCTGGCAGCTCCCACAGAGCCCTGGCTGGTCCCGCTCCAGCCACACGACCTGCTGGGCGTGGGCTGCGTCAGGGAGTTCTGATGAGAGAGACTCCACAGACACCAAACTCTTTTCTCTGTTTCCACATGTTTCTACATATTTTGTCTCATTTAACTTTTAAATGCAGAATGCTGAAAAACACAACGTGAAATTCTAGGCTCACTGCTGCAGAACACTGGAAAGGTCAGTCACAATTCAGTGGGCACTAGAAACCTGTTATTTTGCAAGTACTCGGAAATTACCTGTCCTGAGTGCCTTCATAAGCTCAGATATCTTCTAAAAGCTGATTTCATTAGCAAGTCAGTACGAGAAGATTCTGATTACACTGCATAAGGATTTCCAAAGAAATAAGCCTTTGAATTTAGCAAAAAACTTAAGACACTTTGATAACTTTCTTGGTTGAATATTTTTTCAATATACTGTGAGATCTCAACTGGTTGGCTGTCTTATGTTGATTTTAAAAATGGCATCCTTGTCCCTGCATTGAGCTKCAGCATGCAGCCCAGTCAGTATAGTCTGAGCTTCTCAAAATTTTAAACATCTGCTTTGGAAGAATCCAGAACCTGAATAAATGCAAGCAAGAAATAAAGCTTGGAATGTTTGCAGCTCAGGTTACTGCATTCCCCATTTATTCTAAGTTGAAATTTTATTTTCCTTGGTAATGTGTGGGTTTTTGCATTACATCGTAATGTGTCCTTTTAGAAGAGAAAAGAAAAATAATTCTTATTTCCTAATTGTAAAATTTAATTTTAAACATTAATATTTTACTGATAAATACTAATTTATATATATTTATATATACTTTTAAAGAAAGTACTTTTAATAGTATTTATCAAATGGAAGGTGAAGTGATAGAAAGTACATGATACTCAGATAATGTGGTGGATGAACATTCAAGACAGATGTAAGATTTTTGTAGCTGGATAATACACAAAGAAACAATACAAGTGATTATAAACCCTTCCCAGATTTCTCTGTAGGAGCTCACGACACGACTCTGTGTCTGCAGTCACGAGGGCTTCCTGCGAGCAAGCCTCTGCTCCCAGCGCTCCCAGGCTCGTGGGAAGTGGGATGTGGGGCTGCAGGCGGGAGCTGTCGGCTGGAGTGACAGGGAGGTTCCCGGGCGTCCCTGAAGTCCAGCGGCCATCCCGCAGCTGCAGCACCTGCAGGGAAAGGAGCAGCACAAGAACCGGGACTCGTGGGCACGCGCGGCCCAGCGCAGCCCCGACACGCGCCCGTGTCACGGGAACGGCCGCCCCGCCARTCTGCCCAGGCGTCTCTGGTGGAGCAGCACCATAGGTGTTCCCCTCTTGTTTGGGGAGGGAATCTCCGGCAAGAAGGAGCGATCTTCAGATGTGAACACAGCATGGGTGTCAGTATTTAAATTAGAAGCACACACCTGTGTATTACGGCGTTTCCTAGAAAATACTTACTATTAAAAATGTTAATTGGGAAAATTATAGCGATAGCACAGAGGAGGAGAATTAATTTCCGTGGTACAAGAGGCGAGGAAAGAAAAGCTCATTTCAAAGTGAACTATCGAGTGCTCCCCCTACCCCATCACTCACCTGTTCCCAGGCTTCTTGAAGACAATGTGTGCTGGAAAGCTGGTCTGCTTAAAGGAAGCTGAGCAAGTGTAGCGTATTGCAGCATGTCAGTGATGTTGCCGAGCTTCACAGTGCCTAAAGACATCCCTCCTAATTGCTATAAGCAACATCTGTAAAAGGGAGATTTCTGCAGGCTGCAGGGTCACAGCCCCTGCCTGGCTGTCTTCACAAGGGCCCGTGGACTGGTGTGCACTGGGATGCCATCAGTGCATCAGGACTGGTAATGGACAGCGAGCAAGGCTTCAGTCAAATCTAGGAGTGTTTCTGAAGTCATCAGGATAACTTCATTTCAAGTCTTGTGAGCTTGGTCTATGTGCTGGTGTGGGGCTGCTATGGATTTGGGGATGTTCCCATAGGGTCTTCCGGCAGCAGCATCCCGCCAGAAATACAAACATTCCACCAGCACGGATGGTTGCATACTGTTCTGGGGTGGGCAGGGGACAACCTCCACAGGGTTGCATCCCTGTCTTGCCAGCATTTTTCTCCCTGTGACAAATGTGCTTTTTATTTAAAGGTGTGCCTCTTGGTGCTTTATCTGCTGGGAGATTGTAACACTCATGTTTCATTTCCCTGCACTGACTGAAGGAAGTCAATCATTTTCATGGGGGGATCATCAGGCACAACCTTCCTGGTTCTTCAGGGCTTGTTTGCACTCAAGTCTCCCCGAGGTATGAATATCCCAGTGAAAGATCTGCCCCTGAGCTGGAGGGAGCCCTGGAAAAGGAGTAAGGTGCAGCACAGCACCTTCCCATCTCCTTCATCCATTCCTGTGTTTCTTTCGGTGGTGCTACCTTGTTCTCCCTTGCTGCCCAAGTGAAGGGCTGTGATTAGATGAACATTTTTTGTGTTTTTAAATAAAAATTATATCTGTTGTTTACAATACCTTTCAGGGGCACAACTAGCAGTAATGGGATAAAGTAAAGCAAAGGAGATGCTAGGCTAAATACCAGGCAACATTTCCAGGTAGTGGGATCTAATAGCCTGGTATTATCTTCCATCACTTCGGTAATTTACAATCTAGACTGGACAAAGTGCTTGAAAATACACTGTAGGAATGGTCTTACATTAGCAGAGAGATGGATAAGATCACCTGATAAATCCTTCTCATCTCTAATTTATCCAATTCTGCTGCACTCTGGATTTGCTAATCTCCTGCAGATTTGAGGACAGAAACAGACAGGCAAATTGTGCTTTCTAGAGCTTATTTCAGTAAATATTTTTATGTAGTATCTCAAAGCACTTTGTAAATGCTAATTAAGCCTCCCAACCTAGTAGGAAGTCTTCCTTGTGCAACATATCCATACTACTTCATCTTTGCATTATGCAGCATGCACTGTGCTGCAGGTTGACCTTCCCAAAGGGCTCTGGCTTCAGGACTGATGGGCACTTGCCAGCCCATCTTGCTTTGAGTCATTTCTGCAGGTCAGTGGCTTTGCTTTTCCAAATCTGCCTCGGCTGGCTGGTAGGAGTGAGGGGAATGAAACCATGCTGCTGTAGGAAATGATTGCAGTGGGTTTTACCTTTGTGAAAGCAGACACAGAGAGAGAGTTGAACTAAAGTCTCCTGGTGAACAATTTCTTTGGTTTTTGCAGAAACTTGTTCTCCTTTGACTGGTTTATACTTTGCAGTTGTAACTGGTAGCTCAAAGCTCCCAGCCTGAATAAATGTAGAACAGGAATAGCAGAATATATTATGTTGACCTGTTACTAAAACAAGAAAAATCAATAAAATATAATGCCACAGTGGTGGATCCCCAGTAATCATTCTTCTTAAGAAAAAAACAAATTGTGCCAGTTGTGAGAACGGGGTTTTATAAACAAGGTTGTAAAAGAAGAAAAACAAATGGAATAAACAAGCTCTACTGCTTTGCATTCTGTGCTGAGTAAGAACATTGATATGAAACTCTGCAGTGAAGAGCTGCATGAAATTTATGATGCTTTTGCCCAAAAAATCTTTGCTTATTCAGTACAGGAAACTAGAATCATTTGGGTTGGAAGGGACCTCTAGTGGGTCTTGCTCTACATTGACCTGACTTTTAAAAATTTTGTAACCACTACCACCATATTTTTGGTTAGATTGTCTTAAGATGTTTAGCCTATCATGGACCAAGAGTATAAGTATTGTTACTGTAGTATAAAAATCTGTAGCAAAGAGAAATTAAGGCCAAATACTCCTGAAAAAAAAGGATTTTTTAAAAGGTAATATAGCCTAAGATTCCCATAATAGAAGACRCATTTGCATTTCTGTCATTTAGTGTCTAAAGTAGCCTTTTTCCAGTCTCACTATGAGGAATTACGATGTCAGTGTCAAAATAAACCAAGCTCATCTCATAATCTTGTATTTGTTGTGTATAAATTCAAATGAGAAAACTGTTAAATGGGACCATTTATAATGAGATTTGAGATACCCTATAGCTCTCACTTGGAGACAAGTGACCTTTGTCTTCTTTGGGGCTGAGTAACAGCGCGATGAAGATTTAATAGATGCGTGCGGAGACCTGGCAGTAGATTGGGGGGTGTGTGGACGAGGCGCTCAATGTGTCTTGCTCTACATATTTTTGAATTCYTCGCTCTTGGGACTGGAGTGCTGCCTGTTGGTGTGTGCTCCTACCCGTGCCTCCTTTCTCCCTCGGATGGCTTTGGTGTTCGTTTGTAGAAATTATTAGACAGTCACAAAACACTAAAGAGAAAGGAAAAAACCCACACACTTTGCTTGGAAACAGTCTGTGCTGCATAAAGCTCTGACAAGATCAAGCCTCTAATTAAATTATCTGGCACGTGGGCAATTCTGTTCCGAGATCTGCTGAGCTAATGTGTAGCCATTAGCTCATACAGCCACCAAATCAGAAGTACCAAAGAGACAATTTACATAGGGCCACAGCGTGTTTTAAAAAATTCTGGTGAGTTGTGAAGCCTGTAATGTTAATTGCCAGTTAGCACATTGTAATTGCTGTAATTATTTGCAAGTAAAATGATGTAAGGGACTTAACATTGTACTTTTCTTTAACACTTCACATGTTGGTGATCCACTAAATCTCCCACTTAAGAGTTTCGATGGTTATTTTAAGAGCTTGACAGCCACTTGGCTGAAGTCTGATCTCATCCTCAAGCTTGCCATTCTGCCTGTTGGCTTTAATGCTGAGCGGTGGCTCTCTGAAGTCTATATTWAAAAAAAGGCAATAAAATAATAAATGCAAATGTCTGCTGCTGACCAGTGAGAGCATAGCCAGCCCTGCAGCCGGCCGCGCTGGAGCCCAGCTGGGAGAGAGCCCTCAGCACAAATTGCCAAGCCTATCGCCTCCCACCGCCACGCCGCGGAAGTGGGCCAAAAGCTCCTCCGTATGGGATTAAAGGGATGTGTAATAGATTAAAGATCAAAAATGTTAATTAAGAAATGGTCTTTTCTAATAAGATGCCTTCAAGGGCATGGTACCAAAAATGAGGCAATATCTCATTTTGGCAACAGCTCAGGGTTGTAATGAAGCTGGAGCAAGGGGGGTAAGGGGAGAAAGAAGGGATGCCTCCTGTTCGAGGCAACTCCTTCAGAAGGGGTRAATCAATTAGCAGTGAAAATGTAAACATGTAAGTCAGAATGACACTACTCTGAGTGCTGATGAACAACATGTGGATTTAGACGTTCACATTTTAGCTTGGCCTTTCCTTGAGGATAAGTTGGTAGTTTGCTACTGATAAACAAGAACTCCTTCAGCTTAGTGGTATTTAAGCATCAGCCTGGTAATTTGGCTGAAAATAACCACTCTTGTTGGAAGCTTTGATGCAGTTGAAGGGAATTCATGGAATATATTTTAGTGATGTAATCATCCTGATATGGAAAGTTCAGGACCTTTGTTGCTGGATTAAAATCTGTAGGTGCAATGTTTGGGTAAAGGCTTATTTCCTTTCAGARAAGGGGAGAGCCACCACTTTGAGCTCTCATGTTTCAGGCTCCTACAGCAGGGAAAGTTTTTGTTTTACAAATAAACTGATATGCAAGTGTTACTTAYGTGTTTCAAACCCAAAAGGTGATTTTGAGAGCTGTGAAATTTAATTGCATCATTATGACTAAAGAAAACACACTTTTCCTTAAACTTGAGTGTTCTTGAGTCAGTGAGTCCACTGTTACATTTTCTTAGTAAACTCATCAAAACTCCAAAAGGAAAACTCGGATGTTCAACAGGGCTTTTTCCTCGTGGTAGAATGATGGGATTACACATGCCACTTCATCCCCCAGTTTCCCCTCTAAACGCCTTGATGCTGCAAGCTGCAGCACTTCTGAAGCAAGTTATTTGCCAGCATAAAATGGAGGGACCCTGTAGGCAAATTTCTTCCCTATTAGTTGGAAGTTTTTGCTTGGATAAATTAAACCACTGGCATGGTGAGATCTCTGCCTAGTGTGTGTGTGTTTTAAGGCTCTGACTGTTGTTTGAACCAAAGCCAGAGAGAATTTTCAATTTGAGAGAAATACGGTGGGAAGGCACTCGCCGGTTGCGTCCCTCTGTGCATGTGGTAAGCTGGGGCTGACTGAAGCACCCTGCCAGAAAAAGTCCTCTGCCAATGGCCTGAAATTTAGATTTGTTGCTCTGTCTGTGTATATTTTATTTTCATCTATTGTGTGCTCCTTGAGAGGAGGAGTGATGGTTTTCCCTGGGTCATGTAATTGAGAGGCTTTTTGGACCCWTCAAGCTGGGCATGGTGTAGACTCGTGCTTATTGGTATTATTYAGCTTGCATAGGGGCTATAGGTGAGTTAAGTGACAGTCAACTCCTCTGCCCTGATTTTGTTAGACAGGTAAATGCAAATGGAGATAGCGGTTGTTTCCATTCACAGAAAGAAAATCAGAGAACTATTTCTTATTCAAATACTCTAATCAGATGTTTTCGTGGCTTGTAAATGTATCGTTTCGATGGACTGATTAGGTCCATCTTGATTTGATTTCACTTACGGGTTTTGTTAAAAGAAATGTGTAACTTGGATTTGAATTAGCATTCTCCCAAGAAGGGCTCTGTCAGGCCATTCCTGCTGACACATCAAGGAGATATGACTGTAGCAACAAAAAGATCAGTGTCTTTTCCTGATTATGAAGTTTGCTTAAAAGTCTCCAAGACAGTGTTCAGAATTGAAGTCTTCCTCTACATAATTTTGATAATATTAAGAAAAGATGTCTGTAGTCTGTCCTTCTTCTTCTTTCAGTGATAAAAGGGAAGATTTCAATTTCGCATTGTTTGTTTAATCAAATATTTGCAAAAAACTGGTCAGTTTGTAGTGCTGTTATTACTTTCTACAGACTGTGTCCATTCTTGAAACTGAGAAAAATTGGGCTTAAACTTTGATTTAGCAGTTCACATCAGACTCTCTGTGATTAGCACAGAAGTCCAGAAGACCATTTATTCTGGTAAATGAATGAGAAATGTTCTGTAAAAAAAACATTTGGCTTATCTTCCTTGATCATATTAAACAAAATACATTTATTGCCAAATTTCCACAGTAACATCCAAGAAGGATAAAGAAAATCAACAGGGTTAGCGAGGTATAACTGAGAGCAGCATTTGCTCTATAATCTTATGAAAGAAGGGTTGTGCAGTAAAAATGTACTTTTTCTGATTAAGGTGAATTTTGGGCAGAGATCTTGCACAAGTTTGTAATAGCCAGATTTGTAAAACATTTTTCTGGACAGGATATTTCATAAATCCACATTTTTTCTTCATGTTTTTCTTTATATACTGTGCAAACAGCTACAGTGTTGAAGACATGAGGAATATCACTTCTGCAAATGATCTTTAAATCTCAGGGTCTGTGTTATGGTGAAAAAGCATAGATGCTTCTGTATAATAGAACTCAACTACGCTTCATTTTTCGCCCCTACTTCCAAAAAGTGGTGCTCRGTGTTCATGGTCTTGTGTGTGTGAAATTAAAATATGAATTGGTGATGTTCTTCTTACAAAATGGTTTTTAAAACTGGTGACTTTTTAGTGTTTTTTTTATGTAAGGAGGTTGTAAAACTCTTGTATTTTAAATGTCTTTCTGAGTTGCAAGTGAACAAACAGCTACACCACAGGCATTGGAAGTGCAGCAGAGCCATCAGTGAACTATTAAATAAGAAAAGACATCCTAAGAGTTAAGCGATTTTTAGCTTGGTCCTGTAATGAAATAATTTAAAACCATATCTGGTTAATGAACTCTGCATCCAGACGGCRTAACTGGCCAAGGATGTAGGGAGTGGAAGTGGTTTAAAAATAGACTCCTGTCTGTGATAGCTGTAATTCCAGTGGAAGAGTCCAAAGCAAACCCCCTTYTTCTGCACCCACCGCAGGCTGTTGAAAAGCCGTTTAGTAGGATGAAGTTGTTAACTGTGCGTCTTCCTGCCAGTCAGCAACTAAAACACAAATTCCATAATGTAAGGATAAAAGTTGGGACTAGGCCCTCCCAAAGAAACGTGCCTTTAAAAAAGGATAATTTTGTTATGGTTACTACTTTTTACCTTGGCAAAGTATACAGGGAATGGGGCTGCTAAAGAGCACATCAACTAAATTAGGGTTAATTAGAAGTTCTCCCAGATAGCTGGTGCTTCATCAGCAACAAAGCAGCATGTAAATAAATCTAATTTCTCTCCAAATAAACTCTTCACAAGCTTAATTACAACAGCAACAATATCTCCCCCTACCCCCTCCTTTTTCATTAGTGGGAGMGGCTCATTATGAGCTGTATCTGGTGAGGGCTATCATGAGCAGTCCAGAGCTGCCCCTCTCACAGGTGTCCTTCGAGGCCCAGGAAAAAGTGGAGGAACTTCCAGCATACCTGGACRAGCCCAATTAAGATAATTCATGAGAAATTTGAGAAGCAGAAAGCACTGATGGAAAAAAAACCCAAACCAACCCACTATATTCTAGAGAGACTTTTGTTAATTACATAAAGTATTTCCACTATTTGGATTATTTGCCATCTTAATTTCTTCACCTTTATTACTCATTTGCCAGCAAAAAAGAGAACTTTGGGTTTTATCTGTCCTTTTTATTCTTTTTTGCCATCCATCATTCTCATGGTAGATCCAAGGGCTCTGCCAGTTCCTGATGCTGTGTACACACTGCTGTCTCCTGCTCTGACACTTGGGACCTGCTGAATGAGAGGAGGGGCTGAAGGAGACCAGACTTTAAAGTCATTTTAGCTTTAAGTCTTTTAAATGTCTTTTCACACTTTCTTCACGACACAGGGCTAGAAGAAAAAATGCAGGAAAATGTTAGGAGAAAAAGTGTTACCACTGCTAAAAGGATCACCACACTGGAGGGCTAGTGCAGCTCACTGCTTATTCCAGGGATAAATGGCTGAAAACCTTTATCCAGAAATTAGTTATCACGGGGAAAGTGCAAACCTGGGTGCTGGTTTCAGCTGGGTGCAGAAGTGCTCTGCTGAGGGCTCATTCAGAGGGATTAACTTATTTCATTTGGTGCTTGATTCATTGTCCTCTGTGATTTTTTTTATTTATTTTTTTTTAATTTCTAATTCTATTGAAGCCAGTGAATTCCTTATTACACAGTGTCACGTTTCAGCCGATCCTAAATTAATAAATGAGCAGCAGCAGAATAGCATGCAGCACAATTCTAACAGCATGAGCTGCACAGAAGTATATTTCACTTAGCTCCAATTTAAATACTCTGCTTTGCTCGATTTAATTAYGTGAAATTACTGAATTAATGGCTTTGTCAAGTGAAACGTGTAGGACTTCAGAGTTTGGTATTAGGGAAAGAAATTAGAAAGGAAATCTGAGGTACATTAATTTTTGCATGTGGGCTTGTTTTAAACACAAACTGAAATTTAACTGAGCCCACAGCCCAAAATCACATCGTTTTAAACCCAGGGAAGAAAGAATGAGCAGGAAGTGGCAGGAAACTTTCTGAGTCATCCCTTGTTGGCTTGTGTTGATCTCCTGGGTGTATCTGCTGGGCAGGTTCTGTGTGTGTTTCTGCAGCAGGAGCTGGCCAGGGGCATGCAGAAGGAAAACTTTCTGCAAAATCCAATGGTTCTCTAATAACTTGACCCCCTGTTAAATACCCTTTCCTGTGCTGCATAGTATGAATTTATTATCTCTTTTCTGGTTGAGAATTTTATAACAGTTGCCTTTTTTCATGTTCGTTAACTGAATTCTCTTGCTGTGGTCTGAATCCCAGCATCAAGACACAGTGCCCTGGTGCTGGTTGTGCAGAGATGCACGAGACCTAACATCGCTGAAAGCTTGTAAGCCCCACTCTTCTGAAGCCATTTGGACATGTAGGTGCTTAATTCTCATKAATTTCCAATTTCATGGGTTTTTACTACAGTCCGTTGGCACTCGTGGGTATTCGGCCCCTAAATCACTTGGGCTACCTCCAGATGTCCCTCCCAGCTCTCGCTGGAGCAGTGTAAAGGTACTGTTTTCCCAGTTTCTGCTCGCTATTCTGGCAGTGCCCAGCTTGGAAGGCTCCCCTAGCGCAGAGGCAGGAGCCTCTGCCAGCAGTAACTTGTCTCAGAGAGACGTGAGCCTGCGTTTGGGAAACGTGGCTTTTTCCTCGGGTGCATTTGAAGCACCTTTTTTTCCAGAGCAAGCCAGATTTGTAGAGAGAAAGTCAGTGAGGTTTTTTTTCTTCCAAGATGATGTGGGGTATTTGATCAGGCCATAAAACCCACAACTAGGTTGTGGTACAGGTCCAACCCTCTGTACCCTGGATAAAAACAGGAGTTTTACCCGAGGAGCTAACTCCGCAAACCTGGCCCCACAGAAGCCTCTCAAGTCTTTAATCACAGTTTTGAAGACTTCCAGGCACAGTTATCGCAGAAGTGGGTCCCTTCTGTGCTCCTTCAGCCGCACATTTGTCATTCCCGATGGAAAATGATCCAGGCAGGTTCTGAGCAAACCAAGACCCATGAGAAGGTCAGTGAAATAATTATTGCTTTCTCTAATTTGCCTATGTGTATTTTGATTCCTGCCCCAATACGTTTTTTGCTCTTGTTCCATCTTTTCCCTCCATATCGATTCCAGCCCTTGGCTCCTGACAGTTTGCAGATTGCTCTCACCTTCTCAGTGCTAATATTCTAGGGGTTTATAGGTATAAATAGAGGCATGTAAATACTACTTTTAGGATCCTACTGGTTTGTGTTGTAAAAGGCATTCCTCTTCAGCATAATTTTTAAACAAATCCATATTTCAAGCATGGGAAAAGTGCATTTTGAACAGAAATATATTCAGAGACCTAAGCAGGTATTTTGTATGGAGGCCTTGTTCTGCTTACATCTTGCTCCTGTGTGCCTACACTGAGGGCTGCACACCGAGGACACTGAACCTTCTGGGACCAGAACTTCCTGCAGAAAGGACAATTCAAAGTCTTGGACCTTATGTAAGAACAATAAAGGAATCTGCATTTTGAATTAGGCAAAGGGGTTTCAGACATCAAAACACATAGTGGCATTTATCACTTCTGGTAAATTACATCATCTGCAATTTTTCTCTCTTTGAAAATCAACAGGTTTATTTTAATAAGAGTTCCAGCAGCTGCTATTTTGAGCAGAACCAGTCAATACCTTATTTTTGCATTTGATATGCAGCTGCAATAACAAGCCACATGTGAATTTTATTAAACCTCCTGAATTTTCTGTCTGTTCAGGGAGCTATAGATTTAAGTTTTGCAGATATCTGGCTTTACCTTGAAGTAAAAAAGCACCCAAACAACCAAAAAGCCACAAAAAGAAAAAACAAAAAAAGAAAATCGTTCACACCATTTCCTCAAAGAAAGGAAAGGGTTTGTCATGCCTATGGATTAAAATGTGTTTAAGAAGTCCCATGTTAGCTGTGAGTGGAATTCCATAGAACTGCTAAAAACAGGACACTTCTTCAATAGAGACTTGAAAAAGAATAAGTTGTTTTGTTAAAATATTCATATACCTAAATAAAATGCCATTTTAAATCTAAAAATTTACATATATTTATTAGAGTTTGATGGTCGATATTATTTAGCAGTTGTACGGGAAAGAGTGAATAGCACATTTTTATGAAGAAGTGCATGTCTCTTTGAAGTTAATATTTGCTGCATCCTAATTTCTTTGTGCATATAAATGAACTTTATATCTAAAATGCATGCATCTAAAATGGATTTTAGCTCTGGTTTGGTTTGAACTTCGTTATGGGAACTGAAGGTGGCAGTTACTCCCGTTCAGATGCACCTTCAGAATCTGAAGGTGGACAGCAGCATCTTTTTTCAGAGGCAGATTATCCATTGTATGACAATCRCAGGTCTTGAGGAAGTGGATGGGAGTTTTCTGCGGGTGACTGTGGAGCAGTTGGAGTAGCTGTGTGCAAACACGTTATCTGATTTGAATGCCACAGAGATCCACAAAGCAGATCTACAGCGTTTTGAGCCCGTCCTTTCCAAGGAGGAGGCCCCAGGGTAAAAGAGGGGYGGCTGCTCTCCTCACAGCCCTGCCAGGGACCAGTGTTTGCTCCCCRGCCCGGGGAGGGCACCCTGAGGGTGACCGTGGTCAGTAACCGGGCAGTGTCCCACAGTTGGGTGCTGTTCCAGGAACCAAACACATTGGCACCCTCTGGACTCTCTGCCTTTTGTTGCATTCCCTAAAATTCACTTACAGTGCTTTTTGTGTCGAGAAAGTGTTTACATCCCATATTTATACCGTTAAACTGGCTGCCAAACACTGAAGAGCTGATAAACACTATGTGCTGTTAACACTATAAAGTACAATCCCACTGCTGCTTGCATGCAAATAAATAATAATAACTGAGCTCTTTGTCCGCTTTTCGGTGTGTAAGTGCATTTGTCACATCACATAGTAACATCTAAATCATTTTAGTAAGAGCACTAGAAAGGCTGAAACATTACCTGCAGCTATGATTAAGAGGAAATTTTACTGTTTGGTGGTGTTTATATGATTTCCTTATTTGATTTTTTTAAAAACCGCTTTTAAAATGATGGGATGCTTAATCACTATGGCTCAGTTTCTCTTTTCTAAAATTTTTCACTGAGTTTTTTCGCCTTCCTAAGGACTGAGGAATTGGCCTGTAGGCTAAGAGTTGCTGTCAAATATTCATTAAATCTTTTCTTGTAGCCATTACAGACACAGATTTCTTTTTAATCTGCTTGGTCAGTTCTGAGGCCACTATTTTTGTTACTATCCGTAAATCAGTAGCAAGTCTTTTTAGTGTCATCAGTGAAAGGTTAATAGAAGCCCATAATTTTCAGACATCTCTTTCGATTAGCTGCTCAGAAATTTCCTTTGAAAGGGGGTATAAATTGTTCCACACCGAAAACTGGAGTCTGTGTCCAATTTGTGCATAAATTGAAATTGTCTTTCTAACAGACTCTTTGGAAGGTGTGGGGTTGCCTTCAAGGTAATGATTTAAACATAAACTGGCCCTTGATGAGGGAGCTGGAGTTTCACTTTAATGTGCTTCTGCAGTTTT
Source organism: Amblyornis subalaris (assembly GCA_018881555.1). Classification (NCBI taxonomy): domain Eukaryota; kingdom Metazoa; phylum Chordata; class Aves; order Passeriformes; family Ptilonorhynchidae; genus Amblyornis; species Amblyornis subalaris. The sequence continues at coordinate 3,815,366 of JACAXG010000027.1, read as the reverse complement.
CCTTTGCCTTCAGTGCCTTCAAATTCTACACAAATAATTCCTTCATAACAAGTGCCTTTTCAGAAGATGTATGCTGCTGACAGTTAATATAAAATTATTGCCCCTGAATGCATTTTTGTAATTACTTCCCAGAGAACTGTCTTTGTGTTAGAAGACATTTCACACTTTAGTAACATAAGTGTTTGGGGAGAACATGAGTAATAATTACAGGCAGTCTTTCAGTGAAAATAAACCTAAAAATTATAAAAAAAGCTAATGTTAAAGTTGGTTAGAGACAGTGAGGAATTTATTTAGCACATTACGCCTGTCTGTATATTTTCCAAGTTTAATAACCCTTCAGTAACTAAACTTAAAAAAAGCCATAAAGAACAGAGAAACTGCTTTCTAATTTTTAAGCAATAATGAAAAGTGACATGCTACTAGAGACAGAATAAAGAAACTTAATCTGAATGCTCCTATAGGAGATTTCTGCTATAATGGAAGATGAAACGGCTCACAGTTTGATCAATAAAAAAAATTAACAGCATTTATTAAAAGGCTTCTCTAGTATGTTGGCTAAAGGTTACTATGGAAGTCCTGATACAAGAAAACCGGGGTTGTAGGGTGAGTTTGTGTATGTGAGTGTGATGTGTAAGAATCATTGACTGAGCAAAGCCACTGGGTTTCAGGTCTGATGCTGGGTGTAAATAGTTACATGGTTTTAGAGAGCTTGGAGCCAGGACTGTGTATAAACAGACACACACACAGCCCAGCAGCAAGGTTGGATTTGCATGGAGGCAGAGGGTGAAGTCTTGCTTTCACTCAAGAAAACAGGGCCATCATACCATACATATGTATCTATAAATATATGTATAGTGTATCTCTATAGCAGATAGAGATAACTATGTAGAGATGTAGGTGGGCTCAGGTGAAAGCAAGGCACTGCAAGGCCAGAAGTTTACATGTGTTACCCATTCTGTGTGTGATGTCTGTGACTGTGCTACAGCAAAGGAAGGTGCAATGAGCTGCCAGTCCTTTGCTGCGTGTTCCTGCCGCTTTCCATGCCTTTAAACTCCAGGTAGACTCTTGAGGTTTTCTTAAACTGCTGCTAATTTGAGAAAATTGCATCCTGACAGTGAAGGAAGATGAACATTTTCCCTGTGAAGTGTTGGTGTAAGCTAAGAGAAGGATGCTGAGGAGGCAGCTGTGGGATGAGCAGGGCTGTCACTACCAGTTCTGTGAGCAGTGTGGTGCTGGCAGAAGCAGGCACATTGTTGGTGCAGGCACCAGTTATTCCTGGGTGTGCTTGGAGCCCCTTTCTCTCAGAGTGTGTGTACCAGCAGATGTAGGAGGAGGTGCTGTACCCCATCAAATTAGTTTTTCTTTGCCAAGATAAGAATGCTGAGAACTGTCCACTTAGAAATTAATGTGATTTAATACATACTGGTGTGTCATAAGGCTCTGTTGTGAAATGTTATCATGTGTGCTTCCTAAAGTCTCTCACTTTTGTATATTTTATTGTTAACACCCTTCACACAAAATAGTATTACTGGTATAATCTGTGATTTATCCGTGGGTTATTATGCAGAGAGATACCCAGCACTGAGCACTCTCCCTCTTGCCTTGCCCTTCCCAAAGAAGCTCTTGTAGCCACCGTTGCCTGTTGTAGGTGGAGGCTGCTGTCAGAGCCAGACAAATGACAGCTCGGAGAGGCTGCAGCGGCCATAGCCCTAGGAGGGCACGAGGAGGTAACAATATGCAATTTTCATGGTTCGAGGGTAGCCTTATCCTACTGTTCTTCATTACAGTACTGCAGTGAGATCAATTTTATTAAGTTGTAAGTCTTAGGAGGCCAACACCATTAACTACATGCTGGATCAAATAATTTTTTTGGTATTATGATTGTTTTTTTCCTCTTGTTGAGGGAAGGCAAGATCTGATGCATGGATCTCTCCAGCCTGAGAGAAGCATTGCACAGTGACTGAGTGTCAGCAGGATTGTGTGCCTGCACTTTGCTTGCTCTGCCTTGTCATGTATTCATCCCATGTGATTTGCCATTGCATGAATATACTGTGGTGTTCCACACATTATTCCTTCCTGGCTCTTTGTTTTTCAGCGAGGCACCTTTTTTTCTTTACCCCATGTGGTTTGACACCATGTGAAAGTTGGTATGTTGCCCTGCATGATAGAGCACCAAACCTGCTTGCTTTTGATGCACATAGTGATGATTTGATGTGCGGAATGAGCTGCCTTTGATACCTGGTCCTAGGGCTGGGATGCAATCCGTGCTTTCTGACCTGGTTTGCTTGGCTGGAGCAGATTTTTGGCAGCTTTGTGTGGGCATGGTCGCGGAGGTGATGGCAGCTCACAGGAGGGCCCTGGCCCACTGAGAGGTAGCACACACACACGTATCTGTGTTCAAAATGCAAGTGTTTAAAAAAGACATTTTTTGAAATGTTGAGGAGCCACAGAGTGGGAGTACCCAGCAAAGGCAAGACTTCATCCTGCAATGAAGATTTCAGATTTCAGAATTAAGTTTGTTTCTGATTTAATTACTGAAACACTAGTGACTTTTTGTCATTTGTTCATTCTTTGATCACCAGTACAGAGAACTTTGGACTCTCTTTCTGTGTGACAGTGCTAAAGACAACACTAAAATGTAACAAACCACATAAAAGTAGAAACCTCCCCCACACTGATTTGGCATTTGACACTGAGCAAAACATTCACTAACGAACGTTTAGATTAGGCTTTTCCTTTAAGTCATTTGTCTCTTTTGTTCTCACTTCCTAATTATGGATGAAATTTCCTTTCCTTTTGTCTTGCCGGGGTAACCCTGTGGCCGTGGGGCAGGAAGGCTGCACCCCTGGGTGGGCACCTCAGGGCTCTGCCAGGCCCCAGGAGGTGTCAGTTGTTTGCCAGCACCCATCACTCCTCCAGCAATTAGCTTTTATTTCTTCAGTGCCATTTACTTTTATCACTTGTCCTGCATCTCAAGAAAACTTCCAGGAATTACTGTAGTCCTTTGTAGCCCTTTGTGAGACCTTCGATTGTTTTAGTTTGCACCAAGTTAAGGAGTGAAGAGATGCCTCTTTCCCGCTCTTTTATGTTTTGCCTTCCAGCCTCGAGACCTGGGCAGTGCATGTGTGTGTAGATGCTTATGTGGTGCTTTGCAGCTGTAGCTCTGCATGGCAAAATTGCTGGCATAGAAAGTGCTGCCTTAGCACTGCGTCGGTGAAAAGAAGCAACTCTTGATGGAAGCCCCGCAATTGGGTGCATTTAAAGCCAGACGTGACCCTGCACTAAATAGCATGTTCCTAAGAGCAATCCGAGATTTAAAATAAATCCCAGCTTCCAAAAGTCCTCAGGATTAAAAAAAGTTTAAAGAAAAGCTCCAGAAAATTTACTGGCACAAAGACAAAAAGGATTGCCTGCCATGTATTGTGTTGATAAAATAAAAAGTTTAAACTGTCCATATTTGATTCCACAGATGAAAAAATAAGCTGAGGTTGTTTTCTTTTTAATTTTTCTGGCCCATGTGTTGCATGGTGTTAACCATTTCCAAGTGTTTCAGTGGAAATCGTAGGTAGGCATCAACATCCCTTCCAGTGTGGCTCTGGCCTTGCTTTGCTTTCAGTCATACACCACTAACTGAAGTCTCCAAAGCAGTTTGCTGTGGCTGGGCTGTCACTGTGCTCCTGGGCTGAGGCTCTGCCATGCTAAGCTCCAAGCACAGTCCCAGCCTGGCAGCAGGGTTGTATATTCCAGGCTGACTGAAGCAAGTTGGAAATTTGCTCTTGACTTCAGTGAGGCCCGAGCTGAACATGGTACATGTAATCTGTTTTCAAATATTTGGCTTTAGGAGCACGTTGTTCCTGTAACAGAGCTGTTTTGAACACAGCTCAGAAGGCATTTCTACTGACTGCAACTTTCAAACTGGGCCATTGGGAATTCACTTTTTCAGCTTTGCCAAGTTTGCCACATTCCTTGGACCACCAGGTCAGGCAGGAACACTCCCAGTTCTTGCTATGTCTCCTTTTAAATAGTAACTTTCTAGAGCATAAGCTGGCTTGTATAGAAAAACCAAGAGTCATTAACAACATTAACTTTAGTGGCAATTAGAATAACATATTCTTGACTGTTGGCCAGATTGTTTAGGTCATAGGGTAAAATATTCTTCTTGTGTAAAGCCCTGCAGGCCTTCCACTGTGCTACAGGGGAGGAAAAAAAAAAAAAGAAAGAAAAACATAACCCCCCCCAGCCCTATTTCCTGACATTTCGGRTAGTAAGGTGTACTTTCAAGGCTGACCTCTCAGATTGTGTCTTCCCTTACTCACAAAAGAAGATTGTTAGAACCATTGTTAGATATGGCAGGTTCATTTAAAAATTACTCATAACACTTTAGTGTTACCCCCTCTTTAGCACTGATCAGTGATCATTTCTCCTGATCGTTTACCCTGGTGGTGCCAGCAGCTCCCTTCTGCTGGCCTTTGCCCATACCCTTGTGCTGAGCACACCGTGTTGGTGTGAGCTGTGTGCCCATGGTGCTGTGCTGCCCCTGCAGTGGTGTTCCATGCACAAATTTCTCCAGGTTGGTAACTGTGATTATTGCTAATTTTTTAAGCAATCTAGATAGAAACTACTTACTATTGAGTTAAGCTCACTAAAATCCAAGGCTTAAAAATCCAATCTTAAAAATTAGCTGTGTCAGTAAATGCATGTATTTGTGCTTGATGCTACAAGGCAGCCACTGATCTTTGGAGACTGCAAAAGGTGCTGTTGGCTCTGGCGACCAAGAAGCCCCTTTGCTGGGTAGTGCATGGATAGGTATCCTCAGAGCCAGGCCCAGCTTCGAAACCACCCCTGCTCCTGGTGCCAGCAGTGCCTTGGCCTCCTGTGGTGACCCAAACCCTCCGGCAGTGTGCTTGCACCCACGGCGAGGTGCTCCTGCGGTTCCTGCCAGCAGGAAAATTGCAGGTTAAATTTGTGAACTCCTACAGCAAAGCTCCCCAGAAATGAGTTCCCGAGGAATGCTCATGGCCTGCTGTCCTCATCAGGGAAACTGAGCTCATTGTGGGAGCAGCTGGGCTGCGTTTGAAGCTTTTCCTTGCTGGATGGACCACCCATTCCCATCACTACCCTGGTGCTTGCTGGTTGTTTTGCTCCCCTGGGCAAGGAGTGAGTGTCTCCCCAGGGCCGCCCGCACCCCACACACCCTGCTGGCAGCCTGTGGCCAAAAGAGTGGAGACAAAGGTCAAAAACCCAAGAAACACCACAGATTTTTCTCAGCAGTCTTTGGTATTCACAAGGCAAGCACCAAGTGGGCAGCTCAGCAGAGGAATTTGAAGACCATGTTGTTTGAATGACAGTAACACCGAGGTGTGGCAGACATGTACAGTTCCTTCAACTCACCAAAAACCAGAAAAAAAATCTCATTGTAAAGCAATGTTGCATTTGCTAAGTAATTTCTGCAAGCTTCACTCTTGTGTTATTTGAAATACAACTCTGTCAAGCAACGACGCTTTTGAGAAGTTGCCTAGAGGATCAGATTTCCCATTCAACAGGGAATTAAAAAATGTTTCTGGAATTTTGCTTTGCAGTTGGGAATCTATTTTCTTATCTCACATTGTACAATTTATTTTTCCTAAAGCAGTGTGCTAAATTATTTGTTATTGTTGGACTCGGTCGAGCAGCTTTATCCCTGGTGTAGTCACGAAGTATTGGAGTAAAACCAAGGATGAATTTGTCACAATGTACTCACCAGATCAGCTGGTCTTTAGGTTAACTCGCAAAAGACAGAATTTCTGCTAAAAATATTAGTGAAGGTCCCTGAAAGCTCCCCAAAGTTGCCCAAAAGTGTTCTTCTTCAGGCTGTGGTGAAGTCAGTTCAGAAGTGCTTCCCCGAGGTCTGTGTCAGCAGGCGGCATGGACGCAGGTGCCAGTTCTTTAGGTTACATTTATATACTTGGACTAGTTTTATAGGTTTCTGTCATAAAACTGGAGAGTTGACATTCTGATTTATTAACTATCAAGTCTGCAGGACATCCAGGCTTTTAAAAGATTGAATGAGCTAAAATGTTTGTGATTGCAGTCTGGAATGAGAGACTGTATAAAGGTGTGCCAAGTAAATATGACAAAATGTAAGTGATAATTTGAATGTGTACATGAAATGATGTGTGAAATAAAGCAAAGCAAGCATAGCTCTAAATGTGACTTATTATTTGGTGAAGTAGTAATATAGAGAGGACCAGAATTGTGGGTTTTTTTCATTACAATACATTTTTTATTTAAGGAAGAGTCTATAAAGCATGAGGTTCAGCTAACGACATTTTATTGAATAAACATAGTACAGATGATGACTTACGGAGAGCTTAGTGAGTGATACTTTTTATAACTAAATCCTTCAATTCATTACTGCTGTGTAAGTGGCATATCTGATTTGTTAAGATGAACATTATATCTAGCCCTTAATGGAAATTTTGTAGTAGAAAGGTATGTATAATTTAACAGTAAAAGAATCTGAAAATGTGCAGATCAGTTAACTGCTAAGAGGAATGCTGTGACACACCACAAGCAGGCACTGATTTTTAATATTTCCATTGCAATTGGAAGGGTACGTCATGTTACGAGTGCTCCATGGAAAACTGCAGACTGTTTTACACCGGTTGATTTATGTTACCATGCGCAGAGCAGAAGATGGCATGAAATGTGCTCTGGCTGGATAGTAGTAGCAGAGCTCTACTAATGTGTGTGTCTGAATTGCAGTGCTTGTGGTAACCAGTTTTCGTCTCTAATAAATTTTATTTTCAGCTTTGCTTCATGTTTTCAGCATTGGTTGTCCTTAATCTTTTTGGCGCTGATCTGATTTTAGAAACGATTCATCTCTTGATTGCTGGTGTTTCCTTAATGGCTTAAAACCCAAACACATCCCAAGCCAACAAGGTGGCATCTTCCTCCTGCCTGGCTGAGAGCAGCTCCTGGGCTGTTGGGGTCAGCTGATGTGCAAGGATCTCTTCTGCTGGAAGAAGTTCTGTTTCACTTTGCTGGATGACTTCCCAAATGTTCCCATCATATCGACAGGGTGTATTAAGAGTGTGAGTGCTCTTGGGGGCAGGTGAAATAGTGCAGGTGTAGCCCCTGGGGCTGGATCGCCCGTGTTGGGGGACGTGTGTGCAGAAGAGGCACAAGCAGCTCCGTTTCAGCCAGTCGCCAAAGCCTGGTCAGCATGGCTAGTGTGCCTAATGCATGCTTTCCCTGCTGAGAGGGCAGCAGGGACTTAGAAGGGAATTTTCAGCTCTGCTGCCTCTCCAGAGAGCCCCAGTGAGGGTTGTCAAGAGTGCTGCATGGAGCCATTGGGCATGACTGGCTTCAGGCACATCCGGGTGTCCACTGTGGCCAAGGGGGTGTCCTGGAGGCAGGAGGATGTGGCCTCAAGCCCATCCCTCACTAAGGCCACTGAGGGCATGCTGGGGGGAGTGCTCATGAGGAGCTGCCCCTGCCACCCACCCACGGCCAGCAGAGAGCTCAGCTTCGCCCTGTGTGGAGCTGCCACTTGCACAGCCCCAGGGTGCTTGCCCCCCTCCCCCCCCCCCACTGGGGTGTTTCTGGAGCTGCCAAAGAGCTCAGTCCCCCTGTGCACTACTGCACATAAAAACCGGGCTGGGGGGGTGAGGGTTGGCAAAGGTGTATGTGCAAGCCCACACTCCGGCCACAGACCAAGATAAAAAATATCTGAGAGACCCGAAGGTCAGATGCAATGTGTCTGCTCTCAGCTAGGTCAGCACAATGTCGGCTCATCTGCCCAACCAAGTGCCCAGCCAAGTTCAGCAGGATCTCTCATGTTCTGGGGTACACGTGTGCTTTGGGATCTTCAGCTAGGGCATTTTTTTTTCTTGTTGTTACTAATATTGGGGCTTGGAGGCGGTGGGAAGAGGAGAGCATTGAGAATTAAAATTCAGCACATGCCTTTTCTTTGCGGGCTGTAATTAATCTTGCCAATTTTTAAAGCTTTGAAAATCTGGTTAAGTGATAAAACACTAACAACTTTATATGACAGAGTTAGAGGCTCCCGCTATACACCCACCAGAGAAGATTAGGAGAGAGTGTTTGCAGGATTCGCACTAAGCAGCAGAGAATACAGTTGAGAATTGTTGCACCACATGATATAAAAACCACATTAATATAATGAAAGGTGTCGGGAATAATGTGAGAGCGGCTGTAATTAAATGTATCTTAATAAGTGCAACATCCTTCTTAAAGCTCTTATTTTTCAGACCTCTCAAACTTAGAGGATGTTTTTTCTGTTGGCAGGTGGCCTGGGAGGAGAGCTGGAGAGCGAAGCRAAGGACAGCCGGGCCCTGGAAGAGAGGAACAGTGTGACGAGCCAGGAAGAGAGAAATGAGGAAGATGAAGACATGGAGGATGAGTCAATTTACACCTGCGATAACTGTCAGCAGGACTTCGATTCACTGGCAGACCTGACTGAACACAGGGCACACAACTGTCCTGGAGGTAATGTTAAACTAGCTTTACAGTTCTGACAGGTGGTTAGCTGGGTAATTGGACATAGCAACAGCTTGAGGCCTCAAGTGAGATTAAAGAATTAATAATGTAATTTTACAGTTAATGTAATTTTATTGTGGTGCCTTGGGTAGCCTTTGTTCACTCCTTTAATAAAATTAAAATAAAAGCAACAGCTTTCCAATTGGAATCTGTCAGTAATTATGTTAGACAAAAATGTTGTGGGGTTTTTTTAATGCTAAAAGTTTCAGGCAGGTATTTTTCCCTCTCTCTCAAAATGTAGGAAGATTAAAAAAGTTAAATGACTGAAGTGTGCAAAACTCTCAGGAAAAAAGGCCTCTGAACCCCGTAAAAGAACATGATGATTTCTGAGATTAAAATTCATAGTGCGAGTTCTGTAATCCCACCCTAAAAATACAGCATTCTCCCTAGGTTATTATTACATTGCCTTTTGAATTTTATGGAAGTGAGGATGGCATCAGCCTACGCTGATCTTGATTTTACTTTCTGTAAAGCAAGAACAAGCTCAGAGCACTGGTGTGAACAATTGCAACACACCTTGCTTTTCCAGGGCTGCCTCTGCATGGCCGGCGGTAGCAGCAGGTACTCTGCAGAGCACGCTAAGCCGATTTACGGGGGTAGGAAAAAGCTTTGCAGATTTTACCAAAGATTAAATAAAATCTTAGGAGGGGGAGCACAGAATATCTTCATATGTATTTAAATCAGCGATTTTCATCTTTCACCTTCCCAGAGTTGAATACTCTGCCATCACTTTTTCCTCCACGTTCATCTAAATTATTTTTAGGCAGTTGCTGTTATGGCAGACGGGTAGGTCAAGGCTGGCAGAAGGCAGGAGGGTTAATTTCTCCTCTGGTGCAGCAGTATCCCATCATCTTTCCCCTGAGTGCGTATTCCTCCTGGCCACTTAATTTGTTTTGTAATTAGTCTATGTTTTCTGCTCTCCTTTTTGGGCATAAGTAAAATGATGCTCAGCCAAGAAAAAATACAGGAAATGGAGTACAGCAAAGGAGGGAGGGTCAGGTGGAGGCTTCGGCTTGGTCTGACTCCCACCCCAAGAGCATCCTCCCTTGTCTCACTCTGGCTTGCAGAGGAGAGGACCCCCTGCTCTCATTCCCATATGCTTGCTGGGAGGAAGGACAGAGGGATGTTCTCCCCAGCCTGCAGTTGGGTAGGGATTGCAGTCCTAAGCCTGCCTCCAGGGCTCCTTGCTCTGCACTCTCATTTAAGCCCTACACAGGCTGCAAACTTGAAAGTGCATAAAATCGAAAGGCCACTTCTTGCAGGGTAATTTCCCGGCCAGCTGACAGCCACGGCACTGGTCTGAGACTTCTGCAAATGGCACTCTGCTGCAGGGGAGTAAGAAAGAAAATGCCATTTCCTATTCAGAAAACCCTTTGTTTTCCAAACTGGAAGGTGAGGTGCACAGCCCGTGTGGACATTGGTCCTCTTCAAGGGAGAAGTTGCAGGGGCAAGTTGTTCCCGATGTCATCTCTCACAGGAAGCAGGACAGGCAGGATCCCAGCAGGGCACATCTCTGGCAGCTGGCCAGACCCTGCCTGGTTTGTGCTGGTACAGCTGCTCATGGTGCTGGGGCTGAGCCCCCCTAAAGGAGGCTCTTTTTAGCCAAGTGTCTACTTTGTCCAGTTCACTGTGTGGTCCCCAGACAGCTGTAATGGCACAACTGGCAGAGGGGAGCAGGCGCTGCTGGCAGGGACTCCAGAGGAGGATCGTAAGGTTATGACAGGTGACAGCAGCTCTATGAAAAGCAGCAATTTTTTTCTAGAGGTAAATCTGCATTAAAACATAGCAACCTAGAGATTCTATTCATATCAATTCAGTCAGTGTTTTCACACCTCAGGGTTTTTTTTTATCTTCAGTGTAGTATTCTGTTAGTGAGACTAAGAAAAATAAATTGTATTTTTAGGGATATATCAAAATAATTTGTCAGTATTCCCATTGCTATTTTTGATTGCAGGTCTTCTTTTGATTGTGTCTTCTTTTACTGTCTTCACATGTGCTGATGATTTACAAAGATATTTTGTCCCAAAAAGGCACCATATAACTATCTGCATATACATGAAATAAGTGCTAATTTTCTCCATGCGAGGATAATCCTTGTTCCACAACAAGAATGTCTGTTTTCTATTTACTTTAATCTAATGTCCTGAAGTGATTGAAAGTAAATAGGAAGACTGCACTCGTGTATTTTGGAATGACAATGTTTCCACGAAGACAATCTGGAATATTGCTTGATATTCACATACCTTACCTTAAGGAAAAAACAGCCTTTTCAGATACATCAGTTTGTCTGATAACCATGAGAATTTTTGAGGAAAGCATGCAAAATGTGTGTCTTTGTTCAGTTCATCTAAGAAGACTTGCACCACCTGGGTGAAAATCTAAGACCACATTAGAAAGTGTGTTAAATTTAAAGATTTTACCCTACAAAAATGGCTATTTGCCTGTGCCTTTAGTTACCTTGCACTCCTTTTGCCTATGATGCCTGCCTGACACACCTGAGGTTGTAATGCAGTGCCTGACCTCTTGGCAAGCTAGATTTTCATGTCTTAATCTGAAGCAGGGCTTTCAGTCATGTCTACATGGCTCCAGATCAATACAGGTAATATTTGTAGTGATAATATCACCAGGCTGATAATACAACATAACTAATGACTTCCTTTGGGATACTGAAGTTAGGAAGGTATTGTAGCTCAGGAGTGTTGCAGGATTACAAGAGATCACTCCAAAGGACAGGATAAACCATCTATTTCACTGGAATCCCTCAGAAATTCATTACAGCGTGCTGAAGTTATAATACAGTTTGAACGCAGCTGCTTTGACATGTAAGGAAGTAACAAATAGCCATTCCCTCCCTTGCTTTTTCATGTATTTCAGACTTGTTTCTTTGAGGACAAAACACTGTTGAAATCTAGACATCTCTGGTAGCATAGGTGCGTGGCATTCCTTTTGATGTCAGTGTAGTAGAGATGTTCTCCTTCTGACAGAATTAGGTGCCTTTTATACCTTTTGCTCATGACTGATGTCTGTGATTGCAGGTTGTAGGTTCCCAGTGTCTACGGGGATCTGAAAAGGGCCTAAATGGGGGCAGGTTGTACCGAAGGAACATCACATTTTCTTACTGGCTCATGTCTTCCTTTGTCTCCCAGCTTGCCCCCACAAACGAGGTCACCTGCAGCAGTCCTGGAAACAGTGACCTAAAGAGCAGCATCTTGAAAAATACTCTGAGAACAAATAAAAGCACCTAGTGTATACACTGGATGTGTTAAGCTTTTAAAATTACTTTAAAACTCACTGGTATCCCTCATCCCCTAAACTAGAGACGACTAAGTAATTGCCATCACCATCATGTGCAGTCTTTTTTATATGTGTTTTTGCATGCTGCTCTTACAGTGTAGGTGTTGTAGCATGATGCTGTCTTACAGCATTAGTGACAAGAGTAAAGAACTACACGTGGATTTACAACTTACTGTGTCCTACAAACAGCACCAGAGGCTGCCTATATCAAGCACCTATTCAGTGACATATCGTTGTCTGGTGGCTGATGCCAAGTGCTTTGTTGTCTGGTAAAAAGCGGCTAAAAAGTCACAACAGTTGTCATTTTGCTTGTGTGTTTTAATGCACCTGCATTAGTCTGGGTTTAGCTCCAGTATTTTATTGTGTTATTTTTGCTTCCTCCACCCCTTTTCTCCCATGGGTCAGAATAGCCTCATGTAAACTTGTTTCTTCAGTTTCTCAAGTGAATGTAGAGTGTTTTAAAGCAAATTAGCGCATCAATGAAGCGGACAGAAGTAGGTTTTGGCGGGGTCTCTGAGCATTTCATGAGGTCCTCTTCTGTTGTTGATAACTTTACAGGTTGTCTGTTTCAAACAGCAGCAGAGCTATATATGGATATTGCCAGCTTGGAAGCAGCTGATTTTTCTAAACTACTGTACGGTAGGAACTAGTTTATAATTAAAGTCTTGCAGTTGCTCCTTTTAAATGCCCTGTAACTTGTACACTAGGCTTACGTTTGAAACGAGGTATTGTAACTGTTTCATGCTAGTGTATAATTTTGCATTTTCTTATATTTCACCTGCTACAAGAATTAAAATTGCCATGCAACCGTATTTGCGGGATGCTTATCCAGAAAAACATATACAGCAGCTTGTCAACAATGTCTCATGAATGTTTTTGTCAGGTGGCACTTTTTACTTCCCACTGACAAACTTCTCACATGCATTTCCAAAATTAGCCCTCCCCCAAATTGTAACCTTTGGTTGCACCTGATTGGCAAGTCAGAGATTTTCTCTATTTTTGCTGCTGCTGTTGTTACATCTTTAAATTAATAAATTACTGATTGTCCTCCACAAAAGAAACTGAAATACAGTTGTGAAAAAGCAGTGTGGAAACTTAATTATACACCTAGTTTATACAGCTGTGTCTCTAATGACCTACTGGCCCTAATTACTGTGTTGTGGCTCAGTCTGAGTGCTCTTGTCCTTGCCAGAATTCTGCTTCTTTCTCTTAACCTGACTAGTGTTTCAAGCTTAAAAAAATAACAAGTTTCCTTTTTTTGTTCTTTTCTACGTTGTCGTGCTGAAATGCAGTTTCCCTTCTTTCCAGAGGTCACAGCAGTGTTTTAAAATTGGCACCAGAAAAGCTCAGTAATATCACAAACTGTAAAAACATGGATTTTCCCTGGAGTCCTCAGTTCTTGCTGTCTAGATCTGAAAATGGGCACCAGGGCAGTGTTTTTATTGTCAATCACTCGGAGAGCTCCAAACGCAGGCTCCTGTCCTTAGTTTGTCACAGATGTCCCCTCTCTCTCATGTGGGCAGCACGGGGCTCCCGAGGGCTCAGCAGCRGCCTTGGCCGCAGAGCCCAGGTGCCGCACATCTCCCTGCAGTCAGTATCTGTGCCCTGAGTGCTGAGAGCTCTGAAACCCCACACTGTTGTAGGGGTACACTTGGCTGGGTGGTCTGGGGTCTGGCTCCCTTGACTGCTGTCACCATACAGGTGATGTTTGAGTTTACCTGGAGGTTCCCAGCCAGCCTGCAAGGAGGCTTTTTCCAGAACTTCTGCTTGCACATGCCAGAAAATCAGTGTGCTGAAAGGAGCTGCACTGACTGGTTTTCTGTGCAGGTGCTCAGTGAAATACATATTTATTTTGTAGAACATGAAGCACATTCCCACACCTGAATTGGGATCTGAAGTCGAACAGAAAGACAGTTGCAAATTTCGTGTCAAAGTGGGCCTACGGTACCCCTGGCCCTGCCGAGGTTTCGCAGTGCATCCCGTGCAGTGCGTGCTGAGGCACCAGCGCTGGCTCTGCCCCCGCGCACGGCCAAGGCGCTTCAGTGCAGCGTTTCATGTCTTGCATATGTGTGACAAAGTTGTCCGAAGTGTTATGCTCCCTGACAGCGCTGCTTACCCGTCACATCGGAGGGTCATCCACAGGCGAAGGTAGGTGAGAGTCCCGGGGTGCTCCGCTGCACCCAGGGCACGCGGCCCCAGGCTCGGCCCCTCATCATGGCGAGGTGTTAGCGGGCCTGAGCCTCAGCACTTGTTTCTCGGGCTCTCCTGGATTTTGCAGGCGTGCCAGTGCCTGCAAGGATTTGTGGTGGGGGGACATGTGAATTTCAAACAATGCTTGCTCGCCATAAACACCCAGCTGGGGATTTGCTTTGCGGCCTCCCGGAGGGTCTCCCGGAGCGGGCCCGGCGGTGAGCCCACGGCAGATCCGCAGCCGCGCGGGAGCCGGCGCGCGGAGCTGGGCAGTGTGCTCGCTGATAAGGCTGTGCCAGTGCGCCAGGCGCCATCCCCTGCAAATCGCCACGGCCACCTTTGTGCCGGTCCCCCCGGGGACGGTGGCAAGGGAGGCAGCACCAGGCACTGCATGTGCAGATAGGAGCGCTGCCAGCGCGGCTGTGGGCGGCTTGGTTGCATGTTACCAAAACCCCTGGCAGGAGGGAGGTAATGAGCTCTCTCCACCCTTTCTCAGCCCCCACGTAGCCAGCAGCCACCGCCGATGGCCCGGCTGTGCGTTCTGAGGCAAAATTTCCTAGCAATGATGATGTCTTTCCTCAAGCAGCATATGTTTTTCACACAGGAAGAACATTTTCCTTGTCATTTTTAAACATATGGCCCAGTGAGGAGCTGAGGATGACAAGTTAGCCTGCTTGTATTGGCAAGGGACTGTTTCATTCTTGCTACTTTAATTGAGTTCTTTTATCTGCTTTTATCTAGTTCAGAAAGTAGTCTGCGAAGTAAGCACAGGTATGCATGAAAATGGATAAAAGAGAAAGTGGGTACATGTTTTAAATGAGGCCTCTTAAAGGAAACACGTGCCTTTGGATGTCTTGAACAGGTTGGCCCCTGGCTGTCTGAAAATCCAGTCTCTTCTCCTCTGCCGCATGAGCAATGGGGGAATGCACAGAGACCAAAGCACCCCAAATGCTGTGAAGCAAGAGCTGGGCTGGGTGCTGGCCTTGAGAGCTCCTGTGTGCAGCAGGACCTGTGTTTGGGAGCTGGAGTCCACCCAGATCCCCCTGCACCAGCCCAGGCCTCACACAGCCCTTCTGGGGCACCAAGCGTGCCTGAGCTCCACCTCTCCTTCTCTTGCTTCAGATTTCTGTTTGCCAAGGATAATCCATTGCCATGGTAYAGCAGAGGGAGTATTGTGGGGGTCTGAATAGAGCAGGTTTGTTTCTCAGCATATAGAAATCTAAGTAAATAATAAATGGKTTTTTTTTAAAAAAGGAGGGGTTTCAGTGGAAAGGTTCCTTCCTAGGTTGGACCCTGGTGAGTGCTGCAAGGGCAGCTGTGCTTGCAGGAAGGAGGATCCCTATCGCCATAAACAGGTTCCAGCATTCAGGGGGTCGTAGACAAAACCCAGTATATGAAACTCAATTCGGAACTGCAGTGAGGCTAGCCTGGGGACTACAATAGGTATGTGCTTGTTACAAAGTGGCCTCTAATAAAGCCTTAAGAGAGCCCGATGGAGGATGTGCTGGGGCTGTCCTGTCTCAGATGGACAACAGCGTAGGTTATTTGTGGCTGGAACCCTGCTGAAGGGCACACATTGCCTTCCTGTGGGTTGTTGAGGGACAAAACTGTTGGCCATATCAACAGCCACGGTGGATTCAGAGCCATTGAGATCTTCAGACTGCAGATGTAAGCAGTGAACAAGAGGTGCACTGAGAGTGTGGTTGTTTTCCTGATTTCTTTCTCTATCCCTTCGCAGACTGTTGGGTAAGTAGTCTTCATATAAGGATGGCCATMCTGAGCCAGCCTGATGGTCCCATAGTGCTGTTTCCCCAGCTGTCAGCAAACTTACCTGGCCACTTCATGTTGTTTTTTAATTTAAATTATTCAGACAATCTTCTTCCATGAATTTCCATTTTGAAGTGCATTTAGCTTTCCCTGTGGTGGGGACCCAGGGTTCAATTATGGGAATTGGGAAAAAGGATCTCCTTTTCTTCATTTCAGTTTGGTCACCTGCTTTCGTTTGGTACTCCCCAGCTCTTCTGGTGAAGGAGACAGTGAACGATTGCCCCTTTTCCACCTTCTCCACCCCCTCATGCCTGAACAGGCTTCCTTTGCTGCTCCCTCCACTGTTTCCAAATCCCTGTTTGCGATCCCCTTGTTGATACGTCCTGTACCTTGACCCAGAGTATGAGACAGGCCCATGGTGAGGCATGGCTGATAGGAGAGTGAGGGGTCAGCTATGTCCTCCATCACTTGTGCTAGAGACGTGGTCACATTGGCATGTCTGTCCTGGCTCCCAAGCAGGAGGCGAGGGATAGTACTTGTCCTAGTGTGAAGACCTGGCAGACAGAAAGATGGTGTCTGGCCATGTAGGGGAAAAACAATTAAGACTTCAATGTATATTAAGAAAAAAGCAACCAGCAGTGCATTTCAAGCACTCATCACACAACATAATTTTGCTGTTGGAAGTAGTGGGATTAAACAAGTCTTTCTAATGTTGATTTCTTTGAATTTGTAGACTATAATTTAAAAAAAAATTCAATTAAAAACGAAGGAAGTGTGTGTAGAAACATTGTCAAGAATTCCTATCTTTCATTTTTAAAAAACAAGCTCTAGAAAAAAATCCCCCCAGAAGTTCTGTAGTGCATATTTGAATGCTTTTGTTGTAGCCTCATTAAACTTGGCTTGTCTGCAGATACAGCTGGCATGTTATTAACTGTGCTCCAGGCTTGGGGAAGCCAGAAAGCAGCCTCCACCCCCTGGTGCCGGCTGGCTTTAGGGAAACGTGCCAGCATGGGTTGGTCCTCTTCAGCTGGCTGGCTTTGGGAGCGCTCGCTGGAGCATCTCCGCATGGCCCCTGGGTGCGGAAGCCCGGGCCGGGCCTGCCCCGCGTGCCGGCTCGCGGGAAGGCTGCGTGGGTGCCCGGGGACCGGCCGGCCGCGCACACCCGCGGCCCGTGGGAGCAGCGAGCATCCGCCCAGGTACGTGTCCTCCCGGGGACAACCTCTGCCGGGAGCCTGTGTGGTCCGTGGGCGTCTCACGCCTTTCTTTGCCGTGGGCTGGCAGGGAGCAAACTAGGGATCATCTGCCAAGCGGTTCCTCTGTTCTCAACAAACGGCGTATTGGACTGAACCACTCAAATAAACCGAATAAGGGAAATATTTTCCCTGCACCTGCTGGAGAGGCTGTTGCTCTCCAAGCTGGGTTTACACATCAGAGGACCTCCATCAGAGGTCTAAGCAGCTTCTGACTTTCTTCAAAGCTTTGGCAACAAGTATGTACGTTTTGAATGCTGTTTCATTTAAGTAATTTTAATAGGTGCTTTTAATAGTAGGGTGAATTTCATAATTTCATATTCCAATTTAAAATTGTTGAAAACATACTCAGTAGAAATGTAAGTTAAATTACATGTATTAAATATAGGTAATGTTATTCAAACATCTTGCTTATTACAAGCAGTTTTCATTGTCTTAGCTAATGAAAAATTGATTTGGCATTTTTAAGGCACTTGGTCTGTTCACATTAAATACGTTGTGGGGCATTTGAGCACTTTGTAATCTTTAAATGTTCAGACTAGCAGCCCCTTGCTGACACRAGGAATTGTTACTTTTATCATCATGGAATTAGGAAGTTGTCACTCTAATGTGGCTTAAGTTTTGACTGCTACTGGAAGGGGTATTCCTTCCTCCTTTCCATCTCTTGCCTTATGCTGGTAAAAGGTTTGTCTTTGGGAGCTGACATTGCTGACGATTAACAGGATTGATTTTTAGTCTGTTCAGCTCCCAGATCTGGTGCCCTGTGGAGCTGCACAAACCTTAGGTCAACATGAGGGGAACGAGAGGTCAGGGTTTGGGGGAGAATTCAAGACCTTCTCCATTAA
Source organism: Amblyornis subalaris (assembly GCA_018881555.1). Lineage (NCBI taxonomy): Eukaryota > Metazoa > Chordata > Aves > Passeriformes > Ptilonorhynchidae > Amblyornis > Amblyornis subalaris. Next base: position 3,797,479 of record JACAXG010000027.1, on the reverse strand, counting down.
TAGCCTGAGTTATTTTGGATGAAAACTACTGTAACTGTGGCTGCACCGGTTTGCCTAATGACATGCATGAAATTGGTGGAAGAGCCAAGGTCTTTAATCYAGGTGGATTTTGCTGCTGGTGACACCTGTAACTAAGGGGGTGAACTTCCTCCTGAAAGCACCATTTTTTTGGCATGTGGGCCCATCTCTTCCTTAGGCTTCCTTGAAAATCTTTCTCAGCATAATGGTGAAAGACTTTTTGGCTCCTCTTTTTGTTGCTAGTCAATTACCGTTAGGCTTGCTGAGGAGGCCATAAGGAAAGGCTGAAGAAGCCCATTGCTTTTTCTCTTCTCCAGGGAATCTGTTACATTAAACATTTGAATAGATTTTTGAACATAATTCCCAGTCATTTCCTCTACAGTGAACTCAGTTCACTCATGCAGACTTTGTACTTAATGATATCTCTTAAAATAAATGAGATTTGATATAATTTATACTAAATGGTCATTTTAGAAATCTACATCTACTAATTACTCATTAGAAAATTTGGAAAGACAGAAGTAGAGTAAATTCCCTTTATGAACTCGCAGTTTACAGAAATATAAATACACACACCTGTGTCTATTTTCTTTGAACAAAACTGAATAGAAGTAATTTACTGGACTCCAAGAGTAGTGTAAGCAGGTTTGAAGTACATTGTTCAATCTGCATCAATCAACCATAGCAACCAACTAAGCCAAAACTAGCCAAAATTTCAGCACGCATCTAGAACAGTTATTTAACATTTATGGTAGTACTTAGCTTGTGGTCTGTCTCTGCATCACATGGGATTGTGCTTTTGTGAGTTCTGGCTGTGTGCTGGGGGTGACTGCTCTCTGCCCTTTCCTTTCCCTGTTGCCTGTGCATGTGTCCCTGTGGTCCCTCCTCGAAGGCTTTTTCCTTGCTTGCTCCTTTCTGGACTGCCCCATTTTGCATCTTGCTCCCAGCAGTCTTCTCCCCGATGCTGTGCTGGCATTTGCCGTTTCCCGACCCCGCATGTACCTGGATCACTTCACGGTTTATACATTCAAGTTACACCTTACTGTGTTACTGGTTTCTCCTCTATTCTCAGCTGCAGTTGCTCTCTTGTCCCTTGTCCCAGAGCTGGCTCTTCCTTGGAGCTCCGTACACGTGCAGAGCCTTCCTTGAACCATCCTGTGGGGACCAGCAACTGCAGATCTCCTCAGGGTGCTGTGAAAAATCATGGTGCTCCACATGCTGCTCTGGAGGCAGGCTCAGCTAGGTTCAGATGAACTAAAGACGTGCTAGTCAAATCTTTGTTCACAAAGCCTAGCAAATTATTTAGTTTGCATTCAGACCGCATCCAGATCCAACCTGGATAGCTGCTTGATGTCACCTTACAGCCCTTCTCTAGTCCTTGCTCTCTTACAGACACTTGTCGTGGTTTGTTTTACAAGAGCTGTTTCATGTAGGAATTGTATTTCAAGGTGTTTCAGTGGTATCAAGTGTAACTGGGTTTGATTTTGACCAGGGCCCCTGGTACATAAAATAAAGCAGATAGTATTCTTTGCTTTTTATGGAGGATAAACTGTCATCTTTAGGAGGCAGTCATGATGCTGTTGCACTCTTCACACAAAATAAGACAAATTCAACCCAAAGTTTAAAACAATAGGAAATGAAAGTGAGTAGGATTTTCTTGTCTCATAGCTTAAATGAGAGTATACTGAATTTTATGAGTTCTAGAAAACTGGGAGGGGAGATGCTTTCTCTCGATAACTAGGTATGCATATACATATCTATGATGTACAAAGTATCTCAATCAATTCAGTTTTGAAGACATGACAAGCTAAAATGGACTGTAGTGAAAATAACATCATTACTTTGGGGGAGAATCACTCTTAATTAAATGAGAAATGAGGAGAGCCAGTTCTTACAACAAGCTGGGGAGAGTGATTTTGTAAGTGGTATAGAAGTTGGGAAAAGTGCAATGTGAGTTAGCAAAACTGCCTGCTTTTCCAGAGGCTGCCACAGTAATCGGCCGTGCATGTCTGGATCACCAAGTGACAGGCAGGAGGCTCAGCTCTCGGAGAGCTTGGCCACTCCAAGGAGGGAGGAGAGGAAGGGAGGGAGGATGGGGAGAAAAAACAGTTTGTGAACTTGCCCCTTTTGAGATAGCAACTGCTCTTCTGCCGTGCCCAGGATCATCGCCGAACAGCCAGCAGCTGCAGCCCACTCTGCTTTTGCTGTCAGCGAATGTCACTGCACAAGCCTCAGTAGTTTCAAGGAGCCACTATTTGTACATAGGGAATAGAGGAAACTCATGGAAATATTGTGGTGTGTGGGCTGCTCTGGATTTTACTGTGAGGATGGAAGATCTTCGCAAGTGTTTTAAATTAGGCTGTCCTTGATAATTCTGGTGGTATGGACCCCAACCAAAATTTCAGGAGAAAAAAAAAAGTTGCTCTGTTAAAGCAGACATGAAAAAAAATGAAGGGCTTAACTTTTGTCCTGAGGGTGATAAAACAGCACCACACAGCTGAAAATCAATCTGACCTTCACCCACGTGATGCTGTTGTCTCAGTCTGTCTTTCATTTCCTTTGGTTGAGTGAAGGCCACGGCATTCAGTAGGGAGAAAAGCCAGAGGGAGGTGCGGAGAATCCTGTTTTCTCTGGAAAGGCTTCGGTGCTTGCATAAGTTGACTCTATAAAATGAGTTGCTGTAAAACTTTAAATTATTTAATTAAATTTTTTTAAAAAGTCTTTCTCTTAATAGCCAGCAATTGCATTAAGGTAACAAAGATATGTGCTGTAAAAAGAAGAYGTGTTTGTGATATAAAACATTCTGTTTTAATTAAACCTAGAATTAGTCGGTATTTTGAAATGAAGGCTTCATGCAGCAACAGGAAACCTGCACATTCATTTAAAAAACAGAAATTTGTACCCAAAGGGGAGAAAAAAAGCCAATTATTTTTTCCAGAGATATTTTAACATTGTGTTACAGGCTTTGCACAAACAAAGAGAAGGTACCCATATACCCAGATATTTACATAAATAAATCAACAATTAGGGCTTGTGTATAAACAATATTATTGATTTTCAGAATAGAGGTACAATTTTAATTGGTGAACTACTCATTTTGCACAACATCCTGCAGAAGTGGTTCCCACTTCATTTTTCTGAAGATAGAGAAGGAACTGAATGAATGGGTAAAATATGTGCAAAATTTAATTCTATTAAACAACAGAATCAAGAAAGGGAAAAACTACATACATAAGCACATCATGATTTCTTTTTGACATCTTGAAGGCAATTAAAAGTGCAATTCATAGCTGTTCATCCAATCCCCCGCTTCTTCCATCCTTGTTGAATTTAAATGCAACCTAGAGCCAAGAATTTGCCAGCTATTTCTCTTGGAAAACAGCAAGTTCTCCACACAGGTTTTACAAAACTAAGATTGCTGTAAGTTCTGCCTACTCTAAACTGCAGTTTTCCTGATTCATCTCATCACACACAGATAACGTCCTTTCATATCAGTCATAAACTACTCTGTTGCTTTATATTTATATCTAGGGAATGCTGTAGATTCCCTAGATACTGTAGCATGGAGAGAGGGAGGGTTACCTGTTATTTTCTTTGTCCMGTAATTGTTGCCTGTTTTAGGAAGATGTATAAGAAATGTCATCCTCTTGTTAAAAAGATAATGGCAGAGATTGGATGTGGCTGCAGAGATTAATCTCTGTTTCATAAAGGTTAAGAATTAAACAATTTGTTCATTAATGTATTTGGAATAATGGAGATTAATTTGTGACTGTAGCATTTTATTCAAGTGTGGTTTGTGTGAGGTACCGACCATCACGGACATTTTTACATGGTATTAAAAACCCCAAAATGGTAAATGTAAGAGATGTTGGGACCTTTCCCTGGCAAGCTCTGCTACTCAGGTCTCCATGCGATATGCCAAAATGCTATTTGCATAAATATAGAATTTAATAAGTTATCATTCTGATTAACGTCATTAACTGCTTAACTACTGTAGAAATTGGCTTCAAAAGTTGCTTTTTGGTAGCTGTTGCTCTCCACGTCATTCCATTTGCTGTCTCACTGGGGATAATGGTATGCAAGGGAAAGCAAGAAGGTCAAGGATCTTTTTGTTTAGTCTCTTTGCACATTAAAAGTTCTATTATGTGTTTGTATTGCATGTGGTTTCCAGTCGGTTGGCTACAATGCTTTCAAGATCCATTGATGATGAGTTTGTGAGGCTAAATATATCTCGTGGATTATGACTACCAAGCTATCACTTTTGTGTAGCAGTCAGGGCCAACATTTAACAAGTGTTTTTCAGAATGAGGAATTTTGAAACCGAGTCAAATGATCTTACAAAAGGGGTTAACAGAAATGCTAATACAGAAGATGACAGCAACTGCTTGGTCTGTGCTGGCAGTGCGGGTGTTTGGGGCTCTGCTATGGCTGTTTGTGGGGAAGTGGTTCTCAGGTTGGGGTTTTTGTGAGTTTTTCTGGGGATGGGGGAGGGCTGAGGTATTGTTGTGAATGACAGAGCCGCCACAAAGCTGAATGGGGTGAAAAAAACCTGGTGTGCTCTACAGCCATCCCTTTCTCTGCCCCGGCAAGACGGAGGTGCCGTGCGCTGTGGAGGGGGCGGCGCGGGGGGCCGTGTGGGCTCAGGCCACGGCTCCCCACTGCCTTGGTGCGTGTGCCCCGCAGGAATGGAGCCTCCTCCGTCCCCGCTGGCAGGGCAGGCGGGCTCCGCTGAGACCTCACTGCTGCTTCTTGCCCGACATTTAAGGGAATGCAAAACCAGACTGCAGGATGCAGCCACGTCTTAAGGGCTGGCACAGCCGCCTTGCTTGTTTTCACTCTCTAGCTAGTAGACTGACCTTTTAAAAAAACAGTTTCAGCTGCTGTGAAACACTGACAATAGCTTTAATAGATTTCATTTTGGAATTAAATAGCTCTGGTTACATTTCGATAATGTAAACTAGCAGCCATGAGCATGTTCTAGCTGATTGTTTCAGGCTGTGTACAAACTCAGGCAGACGTCACTGCCTCCTTGCCAGGCGTTAGCRCAAGATGCTCATTTTCTTTAAAAATGAAAGCAGAGATTTTATTTTTTTTTAAGCAATTTGTGTTCCCACTTACTACTTCTGAGTACCTTCACACCTGTCAAGTGAATCCAGTGTGCTTRTTCCCAAGGGCAACCTGACATCTGGGTAATTCTGCCTCAGCCCAGACCCCTTTGAAGCATCTTTGGTATTTTGAATTGAAATTGAGTTACACCATCACACATCATCCTTTGCATTATTCTGTTCTGCTCCAGTATATCCCTGCTTTTATAAATTTCAGTTTAAATCCTGCTCTTGGGCTGTTTCAGGAGTGTTGCAGTTATCTGTAAGCTGTCTTGCTTTTCACTGTGGGGCTGGTAAGCTCAAAAACATCTGCAGGCAGGGTCAGTCCAGCTTGCTATTCTTTAGAGGATATTTACAAAGTTTCATAAGGCTTGGACCCATACCCACACCCATCCTAGATGCAGTGTCTACAGATTTATCCCCAGAGCCTCTTACAAGCTTTGCTTGTATTACTATCTAGAGCTATCCCACTGCAGAAATTSTCAGGAGAGAGAAGTGGACAAGAGTACTTAGAAACATCTGTTAAAAATTCAGACAAACACTCCACTGTCACTAGAAGCAGTTGGGACGGGACGAATGAAATTTACCATGTGGTGCTACAGCAAAAAAAGAACATTTTTTTGGTTCCTTCACTTTTCCTTAAAAATGGACAGTTTGCTCAGTAGATACAGAAAAATGTCTATGCAGAGCACACTTGGGGTGGATAGCTGCTTCTTACCAATGTCACAAACTGACTCCAGAGCCAAGCCTTGCGGTCTTGTGGGAGCGCTGTTTCCTGAGTGTTCACATTTGATTCATCACACGCTTTCTACTTGTTTCAAGAAACCCTGCATTAATTGTGCAGACCTAGAAAGTGGTGACATTAGGAAATAAATTGACTTCAACATGACTTTTCCATTGCTTGCCGTACTCAGGCAAAAGGGAAGAAAAAGTTGCAGCAACAAATCTAATGGATGAACTCTCCAACTGCTTGCTGTTTTGTGTGTGGCTACATTCTGGATTCAGTGAGTACTTGATAAATATTGTCATTTGTCCTTGATGATATGTCATGAAGTTACAGGCAATTTGGCAGAGAAAATAAGTTTCCTTATGTATGAGGCCAGACTTGCGATGATGTGTTCCTCTACTGAAGTCCAGCTCAGCCCTCCACCCGACCCCATTCCCCACAGAGCACTCCCATCCTGCTTTCCCATCCTCTGCCCACCAGCAGGACAAGAAGCAGAATGAGCTGTGCTGTTTGGCTGGGTGACACACGTGTGCTGATTGCCTGGGACAGGCCCAAGAGCAGGGATAACTGCTGACTCTGCTCGTAGCCTTTCTCTCAGCAGAGACATGAACTGGGGTCTCTGCCCTATCCAATCAAASGCAGGTTCACCGATCCTAGAGAAACTCAATTTCTATCCAAGAAACTCAATTTCTCTTATAGCCCTCTATCCCCAGTACAGTGTGATTCAAAAGTTAATAGGAAGGGACAAACAGTTAAGACATATGACAGGCAATATGATGACATAAACCTTGTTTTCTTAGGATGCCAGGCTGAAAAAATGAACTCAAAGCTCCTGAGAATAACTGAGTCACTTCAGATTGAGACCTGATGGACAATGTTGGCTTTGTTATCACTCTGCAGGTAGCGAGGGGATAGGGTTAGGGAGAATTTCCAGAAAAGTAGGGGAGTTGTTATTAGAAGGGTAAAGCTTCCACTGCCATGCATCCCCTGTAGTGGACCCTGCATTACCCTGGTTCCTCCTCCTTTTAGGAGCCTTTTGAGGAAAAGTCTTCTGTGACAGGAACATCTCTCAGGTCTTTTAATCTGTGAGCTGCCAGGTGAAAGAATGGGGCTAGGGAACAAAAGACACTCAGATGCTGCAGACAAGCTTTTGTAGGATCTGCCACGTCAGCTGTCTCGTATAAGGCCTGCTGTATTTTCTGTTGATGGTGCTCTTCCCCCGAGGATTTTCCCACACCTGGGAATGCCTGCCATAAGCCGCACTGATATTTTCCTCAATGCCTTTCATTTCTGTGTACAGATGGAGCTGGGATATCACACACTGTCCTTGTCCTTATTCTCTTCTGCTCCTTGGCAGTCACAGCTTTCCTGGCTGGGAGCTTTCATCCCACCTCCCTCTCAGCCCTTTTCAGGAGGGGCTTTGCAATTATTTATAAGCTACCTTGTCCTGTTTTCTGACATTTTCAGTGTAGTCTGGAGAAGGGGAAAGCTAAGTATGTGTTCTCTGGTTTTACAGGGAACATAAAACTTGAAGTTAATGTTGGTGGTCTGCGCTAGCAGCATGTTCTTCATTTTTTAGGGTGCAAGGTACCCTCCCTTTAAATCAAAGGTTGTCTGGGTGGAAAACATCCTAGTGGCCTAAAACTACCTCTTGCCTTTAAAGTGTTTGGAGATCCTGGAGGGGCAGACAGCTCACTGTCACAAGCTTGCACACTTGTCAAGGGGAGGCTGGCTATCCTGCTTATCTTGTATTCCTACTCACCATCCCCAAGTGGGTTTTCTCTCTCCTTCCTCTTGTCACGTGTCAGAATAAGACATCCTGTGATGTACCTCATGCACCTTCCACTTGTGTTCTGAGGCTTGAGATTTTCCAAAATACAAGAGGCAAAACTATAATGATTTGGGCCTCATAGCACCTCTGGAGGCATCTTTTGATTCTTTGACTGAGATAAATTTCTATTCAAGCTGAAGAGAGCAGCATTTTCTTGTTACACTGCTGCAAATAGGTGGGAGGAGTGACTAACTCTTCTGAAAGTAGTAAAGTGGACAGGCTTGTCTGCTGCCCAGTGCTGCAAGTTGCATGATGTACTTACTTATTCACCCCATCCTCCAGCATGTTGCTGTTTTTGTTGCCCACATGCATCTGTGAGAGAGAATTACAGGTCTCCCAGCTACCTCTTCTTCCAAAGATAGTTCAAATACAGAGTCTGTTCTAAGCAGAGATGCATATTCCCTCCAACCTTACAAATATAAAAGTTGAATTTTCTTTTGCTTTTGACCAACCTTAGATAAAAACTGATGATTGCAGCTGAATCTCACTTTGAGTTTTTCATTAAAATTGTTCAAAGCAAACTACAGGGTGGAGGATCTCCTGTGAGCCAAAACTAACCTCCCTGTTCCTGCCAGTGAATCTGTGGTGCCAAATTTCACACAGCCATGTTCTCTAGCACCTCCTTTGAACACGAGTGTGGTTCTGGAGGCCGTTTTGAAGCTTCCACTTGAAACGCTCTCTGTGAGCTAGTGGAGCATTTTCTGGCACTTAAGGTTCTGTATCTGGTAGCTGTCTGTGCTATAGAGAGCAGTGAGTCATGGCTTGCTAAAGGAGAAAAAGGGATTTCTTAGAAAACCTTTCAGAAAAGCTCCGGTTGTTTTTCAGCTGGAAATGCTGGTGGTGTCTGTGGCGGAATTGGTGTGGCAAGTCACCTCTGCAGTGTATCTAAGAATTACCAGATAGTGTAGTGGCTCATCTGAATACCCTTTTTGTATGATTTTTGCAGCCAGTGACTTTCTCCTAGTATAGCATATTTCTATAATATTTTTCACTATTTGGACTACTGGATATGGGAATTTGTACCTTGCTATACTTTTATTCTTAATGATATACTCAAATTACTAAAGTGCAAAACCCGTCACCTCCTGCTGGAATCTTGAGGAATTATGGGTGTTCATCATCCCAAACAGTCAAGCAATTGTGCTGCAGGCCTCACTGTGAGTTGGTTCCTTACTGTAGTTTACCAGATCATTAATGTTTCAGTTGGCTGGCTCTGAATTCATGACAGCAGTACATGTTAACAGAACTGAGTGTGCTACTCCAGTCTCCCAGGCAGCCTGTGACATTTGGGATACAAGAGCAGTGCAGTCAGAGATGGCACTGCAGGGTGTGGATGTGTGTCTGAGCGGGCAGGTAGGGGCACAGTGAGGGTGCTGCCTCGTGCTTCTCGGCTCAGGCGGGTCCCCAGGTCACCATCAAGGATCCTCTGCAGCAGGGCTGAACAGTCTGCGTTGGTTCCTTAGCTGCTGGCACCCCACTGCAATCACARACTAAATTGCAACTGTTTTGGATACGGGCAAAGTTCATTGCAGACACCCTTTGGGAAGCAATGGAGCTGTCTCGTTGYGGGAACTGGGCATGGGACAATGCTGCCTCTGTGCCCCAAGCTGGACCTGTGATAACTCCTAGCATGGCTGCTGCTGCACTGCTGACACTTCAGTCATTCCCAGTTATTTAACCATTTTTGCATAAAATAGAAATACAATCTTTTGACAGCAAGAAAAAAAATTTCTGAAAGGCTGT
>JACAXG010000027.1:3773055-3783055 GCA_018881555.1 Amblyornis subalaris | reverse complement strand
GGAGAGGTTTTGTGCGTGCAAATAGTTTTACCAGTCGGACAGCTCCTTAAGCATGGCCATCCAGTGGCTCTGCTGTACTTGTTATTCTCTGTGGAAGTTCAGGGATTTCTAAAGAAAAGACCAAACCGTTTCTAATGGTGCCAGGGTGGGGGACAGAGAGATTGCAGTTTAAAGCCACATGATTAAAAATAAGTTTCTTTAAAGCTCTGAATTCTGTTTGTAAAAATAGATGGTGAACATACGGTACAACATAAAAATCCATGTGGCCCTGCAAAAAAAAAAAAAGTAGAAAGCACTTTAGCCTAAACCAGATGTGCGAAAGASAGCTCCTAAACGTATTTTGTATTTTTTATTTGTGTGTATGTGTTTGTGTATGTGGGAGATATTTTTGGTTCCTGCTAGGCTTCTTTGCAGCAAAGCCCCTTTCTAGAATTTACTTTCCTTTATTAGAGTTGCAGCTCGGCTTTGTGTGGGCCTCTGGGGGTTTTGGCCAGCCGTTGGCAATTTCTCTCAGACACCCAATTACCCCTGACGTCAATGCCGTCTCTCCCATCTCCCTTGGGTGCCCACATTTTTTCCTTTGTAACACTAATAGCTGACTAGCTAAGTGCCTGTTATTTCCTTGGCAGAAGATTTGATTGTGTTTTGGGCCGGATACTAAATCCAAAAACTATGTAAAAATGTCAATAGGTGAGTGCACATTGATTTCGGTTAGTCACAGTGATATTTGAGCCCCTTTGGGGGCTCTGTCTGGGGAAGTATTTTACAAGAAAGATAATATAACAGAAAATTACTGGAGCTGCACAGGTCTCTGGTGGATTTCTTAGGGGCCTGCTAAGTTTCTGTAGAATCAACAAATGCTTTATTAATCTAAATTTGCGGTTTTGTTCCTGCCTCTCTTCAGACGGCTCGGGCTCGCCGGAGGAGGCTCGGCGGGAGCGGGGCGGCCGGCGGCAGCGCCCGGCCCGGCCGGGGGGCGCGGAGAGGCCGGGGGCGGCCGCGGGCCCCTCCCCGCGCGGCCGGGGCTGCGGCGGCAGATAACGCGGGGGACGGAGGGGTCCCTGCCAGCTGTGCGGGGCCGGCGCTGACTGGGAGCGGCTGATAAGAGCCCCGCGCGGGAGCCAGCCGGCAGCGCCGCTCCGCCAGCGCGCTGCGGGGCCGCGCCGACTGGCAAAGAAAGTTAAACACAACTGGTCCGGGGGCGGCGGGGAGGGCTGCGCTGGAAGATAATGGTAATTGATTGAATCAAAGTCGCAGAGCAGCCTTGTTTTTCCTCGCAATTAATTTTTTTTTTTCTAATTTTCAGACCGAAGTATCCGAAGAGCTCAGGTTGCACCGAGCACATGCTGCACTAAAAGATAATAAGCACATGCCCTCTTCAGCTTTTTGGGGGAAATTCAGGCCAAGAGAAGGCACAATTAAATAAAATGCACCCCCCTTAAAGTTACAAGCGCACGGCTCCAAGCTCAGCGGAGCGTGCTCTTAAGGACAAGGAAAATCAATGGCTTTTTCAGGTCGCCGGGCTGTGTGCTTGCTGGCTACCAGGGACGAACAGTCAATTTTGCCCACAAAGCCAGCGGATAGTGACASCAGAGCAGGGGATTGTGCGGGGACTGAGTTGCGCCGTGTCCACGCGTTGGGCATTTCTGCAGCTCTTCTTCTGCTCCCCACCGCAACCTCATACCCCATAGCACAAGATATATGTAGAGGAAAACAGAGATTTATGTCATTTGTATTTTTGTATCAGTTACTTTCTGGGTTTATTTTAACGAGTTTGGATCTTTTTCACTAGCAACTTGTCAGCCAGAAATTTTTCTTCAGCTTTAAGGGGATTCCCCCCAATATAGTGCTCAGGAGCAGTAGTAGTTTCTGTGCTTTGAGTAAATAAAACCTTTTAGTCTTTGGCAATTGCATCTGCAAGCAGTAAAATCTTATGTCAGCACAGGGTGTAGAGTGCAGGATACATAATAACTAGTAAACCATTTTAAAAAGTCTTCTGCTTGATCAAACGTGGTGCTTAATGTATRGTGCTGTACCTTCCCTAGCACATAATTAGTACTGAGGTGGAAAAGCCTCCCCTGTGGACCATGACACCATAGACCTAAACTGGCGTTTTTTCACACATTAGAGTTTTCTTTCTTTAGTGGAGGACATTTCTTTGCTTGTTTTAAAAATCATTCTCTAAGAATTAACKGACTGTATTAGCGTATTGTATATCTTAAATGAACCTTGCAAGCTCTAACAGTGTATTCTTCCCATATAGGCACTGTGTAGAGTGGGCAGGCAAGCAGTATTGTAGTGCCAGAGGACTAGAGATCAAACATTGGATAGGAAAAAAAACCCCTAACCCTAATGTGGGAAATAAAAATTAACCAGGGGTTATGGCAACCCACWTTTGCAATGATTTTGTTGGATCCCATCTTGGAACAAGTGTATGTATGGATGTGCTAGTGAAATGAATGGGCCTTATTGAGGTAAGACACTGTGGTTTATCTAATAATGAAGAAGTTGGGATTTTCACTAGAGCTCTCGTTTTCCTCAGAATGGCAACAGAAGATTTCTTTGTGTGTGGGCCAAAGTTCATGGGATTTCTTCCCAACTACTGAACGGGTGGAGCATTYGCTGTCTGTTTGGGCAGGAGCAGGGTATCCCAATATCCTATCAAACAGACTAATAGGTCTCCTCTGCTGAAAGAGCTGGTAATCTGCCTTGTCATGACCATTGGTTATGAAAGGGACAAGTCAGCTGTGAAGAAAGATGACTTTCTTGAAGGCACTGTGTAAAAACTTTGGCGTAATGCCAACACAACCATTGCTGATCAACTTTGGCAGGGACATGGCTCAGATTAGGGAGTCCTTGTGTGGAAAGAAAATTTTTTTTCTTTTTCCTTATAGGCTTGAGAGCCTACTGGGCTACTGCTGACGACCTCCCCTCTTTGATGTTTCAGGTTSCAGTATAATTAAACCCACAACTGTAATGAGCTCTTGTCTCTTTAGCCACTGTGGTATGACTGACAGGGTGACACTGTCCTTCTCTACCTTAAATACAGCTGTTGAACTGCCCCTGGGTGGTCAGATGTCTTTAGACTAGAGCAGTGCTTGGTAGCACCCTTTTCTCTTCACACCTATCTTCTTCTGGTCTTTCCCAGCCTGGCCAGTGTGCTCATCCTGTTGGTCTCAGAAGTGCTGACAGTAATGTGGAAAACAAGCGCCAAAGCAAAAGCACATGTGAGGTCATTTGGATAGATAAAAGTGAGTAAAATTCATGGAGATAAGGTGCACCCACTCAGCGCTTGCCCACCTCCGAGCTCCTCTACACTACTGCACATTGCTGACAAMGGGGCTGCTGCCAGGGCCGTGCTGGCATCGAGCACTCCATGGGCCAAGCTGCCAGCTCTGCCTGGGAGGGGCGTGGGGAAAGGACAAAATCTGCTTCTGCTGGAAGCATTTAGAAAATGACTCCCATGCTAACAGGCTGAGGTTTGGGGTGTGGGCCAGTCTGTAGGGCACTGGCAGCTGGCAGTCACAGGCAGTTGGAGGAGCTGGCCTCTCATGAACAAACTCCTGAAATTAAAAGGGGGCAGGTTTTAACTTAAAACCGAAACAAAGAGCACGGCTGGCTGTGCTCTCGCAGGCCGAGGCGCACTGGTCGCTGTAGGTTTTCCTGTGTTGTGTCACCCYCTGTGCGGGTGCCGGCGCTGCGAGGCGCAGGCACAGCAGAACCGCCGCGGCAGGACGGACGCGCTGCGCTCCCCACGCTGAGGTGGGACCTGTTCTCCTGACCCACACGTGTGTCTGTCTGTGGGGTGGAGAGGGGGCAGGGGCTGCAGTGGGTGGGCAGGGGGGTGGGGAAGGGGATGGCGAGGCAGGGGTCAGTGGTGGCAGTGGCGGGACACAGGTGGCAGGCACCACATCGAGGACACAGTGGGGCTGGTACCTCTGAGGACACAGGGAAGGAGGCTCTGAAGGAGCCTGCAAACACTGGGGTGAGTCAAGATACCTTTAAGATACCTTTCCCAGTTTGCTGGGAAACGGACTTGTGTACTTGTTTTGCCACATCCTAGCTTTTAAATGTACAGTGGGAGATAAAGAACACCAGGGGAAAAGCTGGATGAATTCCCATAGCAGTGAAGGTAGGAGAGTAGTAACAGTGTGGCAGGTGGCAGGGGAAATATCAGCATGGGATGGAGCAGAAATGGGAAGAATGGAAAGGAAAGCATCACCAAAATGATTCATATCACTTTGTTAAGAACCTTGGACATTTATGAGGGAAACAACTCTTGCTTTTCCTGGAACATTTCCTTTTCCCTACATTTGTACAGGCCTGTGTGGCCTTGCAGCCCACAGGTCTTTTTCCATTCCTGGGTGTGTGTTACACCTATTACCAAAGTGCCACAAAGGTATTAGCATGGTTTTCAGGTGACTGCTCTGACAATGTGGTTGTTCTTGCCATATAATTCACAGAGCTTCACTCAAGTCACAGCCAGAACATTACACCTGCCCCGGAGAATAAGGAGGAAATTCACCAGGTGTATTTTAAGTTGGTGCTGTGGAAGCATGCAGGAATATATGCAAGTTAAACTCAAAGGGAAATGGTCAGATTGGCTGCAGATTTCATCAGGTTTATAGTTGTATTAGGAATCTCGTATGAGTATTTAAAAATGTTGTAGCATTGAAAAACTTTGAGGTTTTGAGCAAAACTCTGCACAAAAATKATCAGTATGTCTCATACAGGACAAGAGGGCAAGTTCAGTAAGGCATCAGTTACTTTGTTTGAGCCATGTGTACATTGGCACTCGAGCAGTGTGAACAGCCATTAAGAAGCTTCAGAGTTCTGCTTTGTCTTTTAGTTGTATGCAAGTGTGCCGGAGAGTTGTGAAATTGTTTTTTCAGCTCTGTTAGGGCCAGGTTGAAGGAGTGTTAGATGAATAATAGTGCCTTTCTGAAGCACATAATCTTTAATTTTTTCCCCCTAATGTTTGAATATGCATTAAATTCACCTAGGTCTTCTTCTAATTTTGACAGTTTCTTCTTTTTTTTTTTTTTTCTGGATCTTCATTATGTGGGGAGCAGTCTCCCAATTGCCAAGAATTCACGGTCCCTTTTATATTGTTTTATAGTCCCCCATTGTCCCTGGTCTTGGATTCACAGAGCTGGTAGACAAAGCAGTTGGCAAGGAGAGTGAATGACTTCAGGAAGGGATAGACTTGTATGCTCTGACCATGGAGATGACAGAAATGTAGAGAATATGGAAAAAGGGTAAGCAAGGTTTTAAAATCAGGGAAGCTGATGGATTGTATTCCAGAGAAAGGTTAGAGTAACAGGACTAGAAATAGGGACAGAGGATGTGAGTCAGGATGGGAACTGGCAAGAGAAATATGAGAAGTGTCGAAAGACTATGGGGAGAGAAGGGGTAGAGACTGGTAAAAGGTAGAGTGGATCTGGAAGCAGCAACTAAGAAGTGAAACACACAGGCTAAGATTGTTGACTCAGAAGAAGAGGTGGGAAGTGTAAGATGAAATGAATAACTTCAGCAGAGGATAATATCTTCCAMTCTTAAAAAGTCAGAAACTTAGGAGGAGGAAGAAATGCATATACTTGATTTCACTTTTCTGTGCTTTTGGCCAGGCAGTTCTGTCAGCCACTCTGCTTTCTTTTCCAACATTGATGACCGTCTCATGACTTCCCTGAGACACTGTCAGAGAAATGGACATGGAAAGCAAATGTCCTGCTTCTAGGAAGCATGGCCAGGCAGTGTCTCCTCTACCCAGTGAGAGATGGGCTTCCAGAAGCTAGTCTGTGAGAGTAATTATTTTTTGTAAAGTATTCTCAAAAAAAAAAAGTGATTGTATTTTCTTCAATAGTGACTTTCCAGTGACTTTCTTGTGGTAGCAACAAAATGACTTTCAGAAACATATATAGAGGTCATCTCTATATGTCCTTTCCAGGCTAAATTACTCTGATTGAACCTTCTCAGAAAAAAAAAAAAGTARAGTTTGAGTTTTGTTTCTGGTGCAGGTTGAAAAGGCTTCATGAGCAGTGCTCTGTTCTAGCAAAGTTAGATGAGAATTAACCAGGTGATTGACTTCCACAGACARAATCAGAATTCCATGATCCCAGCAGCAAATGTTGCTTGAGTTGCTGGGTAAATAACTCAGCTCTGCAAGATGCCCTTCCCTTGAGTTAGAGTCAGGGACCACGTTAGGACGTCCCTCCCTTTGCAGGAATACCCATGGGTTTTCAGAAGGTGAGACAGGAAAAGGCACACATGCTCCTAGTGACGGCAGCTTGAGCTCATTACTTTGATTTTTAGATATGCTGGCATTGTCTCAACAGCCTGTGTTCATATTTATGGCCTTTCCAGACTACTTATCTGGAGAGAATGTGTGTTCAGCCTGCTCCAGTTACGTGTGAGGTTGAACTCAGGGCCCAGGCAAAGCACACCACGGCTTGGGGAGCCCCAGCATCTACACTCAAGGATGCAAAGGCAAAACACAAAGTGGAGGTAGCTCTCATGCAGATCTTTACYTTCTGGCAGACCTGTTTGGTGATCCCACTGTCTTCCTGAGGTTGTCTGAACAAATGCATCAAAAATAGCCAAACTATTAGAAAATTATTCTCTTCCATGAATGAGCATGTAGGTATTTTTCTAGTGAGATAAAAAAAAAAAGAATCTTATTCTGCACCATCCCTATTAGTTTGCACTCCAATTAATTCCTTCTTGTTAATTCATCTCGGAGTGTTTTGGAAGGTTTCTCAGCATCTACCAGTACATTTTGTGGGACAGTTTATGGAAAGGACAGAACATTTGCTGAAGGGTCTTTACTGTATTTTCCCATTAGAATTCTCAGTGCTGAGGTTTCAAGAGGCTTTGAGTGAGCTGGTTGAGCCTCCTTTTGAACCCATCATGGATTTTTCTTTGTATTTTACTGCCTTTAAAGATKATTTCCTTCCTTATGGCAACTACCTTTTGCCAAATGAGTAAGGCACTCTAGTTCTTCTCAGCTTTTGCCCCATTTACCACCTTCCAAAAATATTGCTGTGGCTGTATGACCACATCTCAGATTTTCCCCTGAGTGATCTCTGATTTCTTTTCAATCAGTTCATTTAATTGACCATGTTTATTTCCCTAGCCCTTGTGGCTCCCTGAGTGCAGCTGTTCGTCAGAAGCTGGATCTTAAGCATCCTTTTCATGTTTTACCTGGAGACTTTCTTAAACCATCTCATCTGTTCTTAGCATTTGGGGCTAAGCCCAAAAGAGCAGCTCTCTCAATCAAAAGGCTATCTAAATGGATAATGTGATACTTTGAGACCTGTAACAAGGAGGCAAATGTCCCAGTCCCACTGGTCCTGTGCTTATCCCACCAGAGCCACAGTAGCTTTGAAGGCTTGCTTGGGCAAGGTTCCCAACGCGGATGTTTGCAAGACAGCTAACTGGAACTTTGTACACGTACCTAGCATACTGCTTAGATGTAGAGCCTAGGCATGATGCCCACTTTGGAAAGCAGCTTTGTAGTCTATATTTGCTTAATTTAGTCCTCAGCTGTCCTCTTGAGAATGGCTGTTCACTGCATGTTAGTGTCCAAGAGCAGGAAGCGATGGAGGCAACTTTCATCAGAAAGATGATGAAGTAACTTGGCAGTCATTGGAGCTTGGAGGCTAAATTGCCTCTTAAAAGATCATCCTTACTGCTTGTCTAAGGAGTTTCCAAGCTGTAAATAGGATGGGAAGAAGGATGCTTTTGTATCCTGTGTTCCCCTTTTCTAGATGTTGTCTTGGTGACATTAGCTTCCTTCTTCAAAGTCTATAAAATTCTGTTTGAATGCTTTTCATGCTCTTGTTTGGCATACAGCATAAATCCAAGCAAACTGACCTGAGACAGGAATGCATTTTCCTCTTCAGTGACTTCTGTCCGTGTCCACTGCTAGCATCTATATTAGCAAATACAATTTCTTGGGAACATCCCAGAGCTTTTCTTATCCAGAATATTTTTAAAAGTGACAAAGCACTGTTATTTCCTAGAAAGTTTGGTCAGTTTCTTACACATGAATTTTTAAATCCCTGTTCTATTACTTCCTTATGAAACTTATTTTTATACTGTCTTTTTAAAAATAAACATTCAGGGGTTGAACTAGATGATCTCCAGAGGTCCCTTCCACCCCTTGCTATTCAGTGATTCTGTGAAACATAAGTCAGGAGTAATTAGAGAGAAATGCACCACATTTGAAGCATAAATAGAGGGAAGTAAATGGTACAATGTGTCACTACAGTCAATGGTCAAATATCCAAATTTTAATCTTGATGGCTGAGTTAAATAAAAAGAGATTCTTTTAAATAACTTGACATTCCCTTAATGATTCATGAAAGGTAAATTTGAACATTTGACTTCATTGCAATAATACAGCTAGTTTAAATTTTTATTATTTTTAAGTCCTCAGCCAGCACGCTGGAGTAAGTTATTTGCAGTGTATTTTTAAAGTCCATATTGAAATATTAGCCATAACTGTCTGCTGTGTATAAAAAAGGGAGGGGGTATGTTTGAAGTTTAATCATGCTTCTACTTATGCTCAGTCCCAGAGCAATCCTTTTTTCTGCTGCTGAGCTCAAACAGCTAGTAGCCAGGTTTGATCTGCTGCCCCATGGAGCAGTGCCCTATGTGAATTTGAAGTTTTCTCAACCCGGGAGGCCTGCAAATAAAGACTAGCCTCAGGTAGCCAGAGCTCTCCTTCCCAAAGCAGCTCCCGGGGCGCTGCCTGGAGCAGTCCTCCTGAAATTGTTTCAGGCAATTGCTATAGACTGTCTCTACTACTGCCCCTTTTACCCCTCCTTCCCTCTCCTCCTCCTGGCATAAGGGAGGAGTTTTGGAGTCCAGGAGTCCTATTTGACTTTAATAAAATAAAAAAAAAAATTAAAAAAAAAAAAGCAGAGCAGTTTGTAGGGAACTGGCACAGACTGTGGAAACAGGAGCCACAGCAAGACAAAACCCAGTGGCCTTCAAAACTTTTTTCCCTTCTTTCTCACCACATGACTTGGAGGATGTGGACAGTAATTAAAGGACCCCCTAGCTCCTCATTTTCTGTGCCTGGTCCTTTGATCTGGTTCGTGTCGGGTAGCTATTTTCATTGTTCCTGTCTTTTCTTTTATTCTCACCCAGCCCCTTTGATGTGAGCAATGATGATCTTTAATTCCAAAATAGGAGATGGGCAGGATAGCGGTACTGGCCTTATATAATGCATCTTTCACATCTTATTTTTAAACTTGAGCATAATAGGTGTAAGTCAGAGCCCGGGGAGCATTAACCCTTTCCACGCAGGGGAACTGCTGAGGAGGTTAAGAGCCTATCACTTTTGGTAACGTTAGTCAGGTTAATCTTCTGTAGATGCCTAGAGATGCATTTGTGAAAAAGATTATTATTATTATTATTATTTTCCTGCAAATATGATGGATCTCAAAATATAATCTGGAGGGAGTTTGTCCTAATTGTTCCCATGTGGGAAAAATGTGCTGAGAAAGAACAGTAAAGCTAATGCAGTTATTCTGACTGGCTTCACTTGGCAGCACAGTGGGAGTGAAGCATACTGTTTATTAGTGTATGTTAATAAACTATAAGGGACAAGCTGCAGGTGGCAGTTTATAAACTGTTAGCTCAGGTAAGATAGATGACAATATGGAGGTTATTAGTAATGTTAGCAGGAGAGAAGGGCTGGAAGTTCTTAATGTTGTCTTGAAATCACAGAAGCCCAGTATGTCTCTGTGCGCTGCAGCTTCATCATGGGATGCACGAAGCAGGCAGCTGCCCTCCAGCCAGGCTGGGTGGCACCCACGGCACTAGGGCTGGAGCACCCCGGTGCCAGACCATCTGAGGTGGCATGTGCAGGAACCTCACTGCCAGCTACCCGGGGGACACTCCCCTGCCGGGCTGCCCGGGCTGGCACATGTGGCATCCCTGTGCCCTGCTTTGGAGGCTGGCACACACGGCCCCCTGTGCCCTGCTTTGGAGG
>JACAXG010000027.1:3714913-3772745 GCA_018881555.1 Amblyornis subalaris | reverse complement strand
CTGTGCCCTGCTTTGGAGGGTGACACACACGGCCCCCTGTGCCCTGCTTTGGAGGGTGACACACACGGCCACCCTGTGCCCTGCTTTGGAGGGTGCCACGCGGTGAGCGCAGCACACGCGGCCCCCGCGCCGCGCAGTGCGGGGAGCCCCCGGCGCCCCGCGCAGCCCCAGGGAGGCAGGTGGTGCTGGCTGAGCCCCTGCCCGGCTGTCCCCGGGGAGCTCCGCATTACCGCGGTCCCCATCTGCCTCGGCGGCACCTCCTCCCTGCGGGCCCCGGCAACAATGGCTCTGCTGCGACTGCTGCGCCCTGCCCGAGCCGCCCGGTGACATTTGCAGGGTTCAGCCGGCACGGCACAATCCGCTCGGGAAATGCGGCTGTAATTGTAAATAGGGAGCCCAGAATTTTCAAACTTCAGGACTTGAGGCACCCGCGCYATGAAGGGGGAGCTCAGCTTTCCTCAGTGCCTTTTATTTCAGCAGGATTTGTGACTATCTGAAAATTTGGAAAATTAGAGGTCTGCTGCTAAGCACTTAAATATTAATATTTGAACATTTTGTCAGTGTTTTTCGTGTTCAAAAGAAGACCTAAATGGGCACAAATTTAACACCACCCCCGAAAAAAAACCCCCACCCAACATTGTCCCTGTTTTCTTGGTAGAATTAATTGGAGGAAAATATAACAAACTGTCAATAAGAAATAACAACGAAGCAGTGAGAATAACAAAGATTAAGTGTGGTAATGGATAGAGGCAGCTTGATGAGTCTGATTATGTTTTAGTTTAATGCCTGCCTTTTTCTTTTCATTCACAAAATAGATATGCATAATCACCTTTGTGTCTGAAACAATTTTAGTTGTGGATTTATACCTTCATGACACCCACTCTTCTAGGGACATAAAATGTGTGTTGTGTTTGTGTAGTTCTTAAAATAACAGCTGTTTATTAGATAACTTACAGGGAGATTCTTATTATATGTTATAGCCCTGCATCAGCAAAGTACTTCAGCAGATGCCCAACTGGAGCACGTGACTGGACACGTAGGCTCTTCAGTGTGCACTTGCTTAAACCTGAGCACACGCTTAACTACTTTGCTGAACAGGGGCCAGGACCAGATTTAGTGAATACCTATAATTAACTTTGTTAAATGGCTTACAATATGCCACTTGTTCCATGTGCTTTTAAATTTCCCACTCGATCATCATTTGGGCTGAACTTCTATGTGTTTGTCCTTGTCTGTAGAGCTCTTATTTTTTTTTTTTTTTTCATTAAATGCAGCTGGTTCCCTYAGAAGATTTCTGTTAGGCATGAAGGAGGAAAAATTCTCTTCAGTTCTTCCAGTACAGTTTGTCTTTAGTACCAGTGGTTTTGTAGCAGGGGTGCTCTAAGGAAATAAAGGAAGGAAAGGTTGAAGAAAGGACTAATATTTCACTGGAGCAGCTTCTAGAGTTGGAAAAAACAGACACACTTCTGAGACCTGGCAAAGGGATGTGGAACCTGTAATCTTGTCCAATTTTTCCAGCTATATCAGCTAATCTAATAATAGAAGCTTATGGGGCGATGTAATTTCTTTTTTTAGACASAGAAAACAAACATTGAAATTGCAAAGGGGAAAGTTGGCACCAATGCATTCCTCAATGAGTACTAGGGCCCTTTCTTCACTTGGAAAGGAAAAAAAAAAATCCCTCTTTCTAAAGCAACCCTGTTTTAAGGGCTCAAGCACGCTCAGATAGCCTCTAGTTAGGTTTCAGCAGTCTAATGAAGCCTGCCTTTTTTGTGATTTCACTGCACATACTCCCTGCCTGCCTTGATTGGCAGCTGGGTAGCAGACCTCTGCAGCTGTGACAATTTGCCTGAGGGAGACTGTAAGTGTCTCATTGAAACTTGCATTGTAAAATCCTCCAAAATGCCTCCCATAATATTAGGCACAGGAGAAAAACACAGGTGTGAAAAACTTTCACAGATCCCATGAGTTCAATGTCTCTTGGCAGCTTTGGTGGATTCAGTGTTATAATATAAATTTTAAACTTGCACTTACAAAACAGAAGTTGCTCCGTCTTCTGTCAGAAGAAGTGGTGAAAACCAGCAGCGCCTGCACCGCATTTGCCTTTCCAGCAGGATGAGGATTGGTTATCCATGGGTAAACCTGTCTACCTGCCGTAACTCGGCAGCRTATTCCAGCACGGAGAGGACACAGGTGTCCCCACTGCTGAGGCATTTCAACGGCACAGCAGGGTTTTAGGAGCTTGTATTTCCCGAGTGAAGGCATGGTCTCATCCTGACCAAAAATGAGCACTTGTTGATTCATTCTGCTTCCGATGAAGGAGGGATTTGAAAACCTAAGCGGTGTCTCAATGAAATCAACCTTCCTACATGTACGTACGGTTATTTTCTCTTCCACCGGTTAAGTAGCTTAAGGTACTCCTCACTGGCACATAGGTGAGATTCAGCATTGCCAGCATGACTGGAAGACGAATCTCAGCTTCTAAATGCCTGATCCTTTTGCTGGTGTGTTTGTTCCCAACTGCTTGCCTGTGTGTTACAGCAGCTTTGCTTCTTACGTTTGCCATAAAGAAATCTCAATATGACTGCAGCCTTAAGATCTGGCACTTCAACAGTCTCAGTAGGTTCAACACAATATTCAGGAATTAAAGTTCTGAAGAAATGCAAGCAGCTAAATTTAGACTTRAGAAACGTGCCTGATTTGAGTGAGCTGTGGGTATGCTGATACATGGAAGTTTCCCTGCAAGCCAGCCAGGCTTTATTTGTTAAAGGGAGGAGATTTTAGTTAAGTTGGAACATTTGATTTGCTTTCTTGAATTGTTTTTGATTAGTGACTGAGTGCAAGGTTAAGCTTTAATAACATATCCATTGTAATAAAATCATGCTGGTGAGTGATACATGTGGCTAAAAAGATTTAGATACACTAGTCTGTTAAACTAATATAACTTGGAAATGCTGTGGAAATAAGCACGTAAAATAAGAACCAAAGGCAAATTTAAAGATTTTTTAACTCTTTCTGGGGCTAAGATTTTTGTGACCAGACTGGCCTGTTCTGGCAAGCTGGGTTAACAAGGCAGCATGGCTGAAGCCTTGATAAAAGAGAAACTGTTTTGAATTTAGTAACGAAAAGTGTTAATGCATCACTGAGTTTCTGCTGCGGTGTACTAGTGACAGACCCAGTGACTAGTTAAAGCTGAAAATAACAAATCTCAAATTCAAATGACATTCAAAAGTTTCATGAGAGACTCTTGGTACTCTTTACCTTCTGAGCTACAACCTTTGGTCAGTTCAAGACAAGTTGATGATACTGTAATACGTAGATTTTGTGAGTTGGTAGTTGCAGTAGGGCTGAGGTTGTTTTAGTTTCAGATTTTTATCAGGGTTTTCTGCTCTCGGTGCTTTCCACAGACTGTCCTAAGGGCCACGGAACTTGTGCTGATGTATAGTGATTCAATGTGCTGTAAACTACACAAGGGGGCTCAGTTTCATGGATGTGTGAAGCTTTTGTGTAAATGTTTTTAGTGGTGTCAGTTGAGAAGCTGAACTCAAAAGTTCAGTTGAGCATTAGTGGTATCAACTGAAAGCTCAATTTGAGATACTCACTTGTTGAGGTTGGTTCATTTCACAGCAACATTTTAAACAAACTTTGCAGAGCAGTTCAGTATTCTTTTTTCACGGGTGGGGAAACTGAGGCACAAAGCTATGGAGTTTCTTACCTCTCTAATGCACTTGGGAGAATGTTAGCAGAATACGGAATCTCCATACGGTGCTGCTGATGTGTTACTGACTGCTGTGTACTGCTCCTTGTCTAGCAGGGGAGTCTAGTTTGCCAAAGGGAGGKGGGTTTGTCTCATCATCGAGGAAGGGAATGCATTTAAATGTTAAAGGCTGGGAAAGCCATTGTCTTCTCTTACGGCAGTGAACATGTCATGTTCCTCTGCTTACCAAATAAATAAATGAAACTATAAATGAAATGGTAGTTTTGGAAAAAAACTCCAACACTGTAGTCCAGAGCATCTGTTTTCTACTGTATTTTTTCCCCTGGTCTCTTTTTATAATTTACATCCAAAGCATGAAGTGACAGAATTTGGCAGAGTCGGATCTGTACAGTAGAGCTTAATGGTTATGTAGCAGGGAATAAATAAAGCCCCTCAAGCCTGCTTAGTTCTCACCCATGCACGTGAGCAGGGGGTGGGGGAAGGAGTGTTGTATTTTTCTTGGAAAAAGACCTTTTCAGTTTCTCCTAATCTGGCACCTGGAGGTCCAGCTGTGCTAGCTTGAGGCTGTGTGTAGTCTTGTGCATGGGAAAGATGATGGACAGGCTGCTGTAGAAGTTGAAATGTTTCACGTCTCTACAGGCGATATGTATAACTGTATTTGTGAAAAGTGGCAGTGCAAAATTGGAGGTGGAATTACTCTTCAAACAATGATTTGCCAATAGTGCTACAGTCTGGACTGGTTTCTGTTGTGATTTGTGGGGGGGGCCAGCAGCGCGTGGATTCTCCAGCTTTGCTTGCTCGTGCTACAGCAGCCATGGAGCTGCTGTGCCTGCCATCATTGCTTCCTGTCTCCATGAGCTGACTGTAAATTATTTTTCCTGGTTTGAGCTCTGCACATGGCCTGGAAATGTGTCGCTCTGGTTATGTTTGGCTTGGTCCTCTGCTAATTTATACCAGTTTCTACTTCAATATATTTCCATTGGCTTAATTCAATGGCAGTATTTCTAATTTACTTGGGTATAAGTAAGAGTATCGGGTTCATTACTTCTAACAGTTTAGTAATCTTGATTTATTTTTGTTCTTCAGTCACACAAATGCCAAGGTTAATTTGCTCTTAAACACTTGATTTCCTAGGAGATAAAACGATTCCATATTTAAAGAAGAAAATAGAGGACAGTTTTATTCTGCAAAGAAGTCTAGGTTGGAGGGTGGTGGGTTTTGTTTGTTCGGATTACAGAACTTAGAAAACGCTGGGTTAATATTTGAGAACAGAAAGATTTAATTTGCCCTCACTGGTACTCTTGGATCTTTTAGATTCCTCGGCTGTGGATTGGGATCTTATATGGAGTGGCACGTACTTGGCCCAAAATGTTTCCAGTGCCCTGAGTAATAAGTGATTTTAATGGAGAACTTTTCACAGCAGAGAACTCAGAGATATATTCTGTGCTTTAATAAAGATGCTATGTCTCCACAGTGTACATTAGTCAGTGAGTTAAACAAGCATCAACATTAAAACAGACATTATCCCCTGCAGTGTATTTTCGTAGTGCTTTGTCCATTACTGCTCTCAAATGAAGAGGTTTCTAGCCCTTCCTGTTGGAAACAGCTCTTTTCTATCATTTATTGTGGATGTTTTCCTGGTGTCTAGCATAAAATTGTGCTTTCTGCTCTCCTCCTGCCCTCCCCAAATGCTCGCTGGAATGCCATGATGGTGTTTACYGTACGTGAACCCCTTGGAAGCAGTTCCTCCACCTTCCTTAGCTGTTCTTTAACAAAGATACATATAATCAGACCTTTTAACCTTTCCTCATAAATCAGTCCATCCAGCCCATTAATCACTTCTGTTGCCTTCTTCCGAATTCTCTCCAATTTGTCATCATCCTGTGGCTGGGGACAGCTCAGTGACCGCAGCCCTGCATGGAGGTTCAGTACCAGCCTACTGCACCCGGGGACCAGGATTTATTTATTTTGTCCCTCTTTCCTTTTGCTTCGTTRCCAGTCAGAATGTATCTCCTACCCACTCTGCATAATCACTTCTTTGAAACATTTATGGAGATAATTTGCAGTCTTACAGACCCTCTGTCATTCTCTGATGCCGAGTTAGAAGAGGTTGAAAGGGCAAAGGATTGAACGTGACACACTTTGTTTCTCTCCCTGCCTTCCTTCCCCTGCTCCCCACCCCCACAAAAACAACACAATTCTTCATTTGGTGCATATGGTCATATTGAATGTGAGGAAAGAGGTAGCATTAGGGAGGAAAAAAAGACGTTGAAAATATAATTGCCTAATTGTGAATCCTAAGTAGTGCAGGCAGCAGGGGCGGCCCTGACTGGAAGAAATCAGAGGGTCACTAATTCATACTGCCAACATCCTAATTAGCTGTGCAAATGTAATGTTTATATTGTTGGGGATGGATTACAATATCCATTGTAGAATGGAAAGAAATAAATGAATTGTGTCAGTGGAGCTATGTAGAAAACACTCCTGCCACCCCATTAAACCATGAGAAGTAGCTTAGCTACTAAAAAAAGTTTGTTTTCAGGCTGATGCGCAAGTCTAATTRGGTTTCCAAAGAAAGGAACATGTTTTAATTATTAATTAGAAATCAGAGGAGTAAAAGAGTGGAAATCTGCTTCAGCTGGAGGTTTTGCTCAATGCTGGATTTCTCCTTAATAAGCTGAAACATTCCAGGCCTGCCTTAGTTAGCGGTTGGGTGCAGTGGCTTTACTCGGGGGGTAGACATCTTAATGCTCATGTAATTATCATGTAATTATTTTGTAATGTGGGATCAAAATTTTGCATAGATGGCATTCTTTCACTGAACTTGAAAAATAAAAAAGTTGTGTTCATTAATGCAGTGATTCAGTCATTTTGGTCTAAGAAGCAGGGTTCCCTCATCCCCCTCCCTTTCTCTTTAAGACACAAATATTTTGAAACAGTTTTAGAGATGGTGACCTCAAGATGAATAGAATTATTTAATTTAGAGTTTGTTGAATATTTATCAGATTTCTTGTTGGTAATACTGCCTTTCAACAGAAGTGTCAAGTGGGTTGCAATTATCATCAAAGCTGATAGGTACAAATAAGCGATGATCCTGTCTGCTAACACAGGGTGTGCAGGTTCATAAAGGGGGATTCTTGTGGAAGTCGCTCGCTCTCTATGAATTTTCCTCCCTGTTGCTATTGAACTTCTGGAATCAAAGTTGTTAAAGACTGATAGACTTTGTCAGAAGATGTTAAGTGGATTATGGCCCATCATAATTAATATTCCCTATGGAGTGACAGGGTATGTTCTAATGAACGGAGAGTATGGAGCTGCCTCTTTTGACTTGTGCTTTCCAGTGCCTAGAAGTACTCTTGARCAGAGTTCTGCTCTGTTTACAACTGCACACAGCTTGTCTGCACAGACGAAAATGTTGTCGGGCCAGTGCCATAGCTCTTATCACTGGAAATCACTGACAGCCTGGATCCAAGCTGAATCACAGGTTAAACCTGAGAAATTAAAGAATATAGTAAGAGCTGCTGGCTCTTGAGTTTCCAGATGTTTGTAAATCCATGTGTGTCTTAAGGGGAACTGCCCATTAAATGCTCAGCTTTAATAGGAAAAGGGGATGGGAAAGAAGAGCATATGACTCCATATGGCTCCCTCAGTGTGGCAGTAAATCCTTGTGTTAGTGGGGTGCAACTGTGAGGAAGTACAGAGCTGTCTCTTGATGTTGCTGTTTCATAGTAAAAAATCCATGGAGGAGATGGGGAGGATATAGCTAATGTAAAGTAGATGGCTTCCTTTGTGGTTATGGCTTCCATTAACTTGTAGATGCAGCATTATGATAAACAAAATATCTGACTTAAGAGAACAACTGTTAAGAACATTTCAATTGGCCTTTTTCCATGTGTCTGCAGAAATTATGATGAAAATGTTTGGTTTGGATTCACAAAAGAAGTTAAATATCCTGATTATGGGCCATTGAGCACCTGTTTCTGCCCATAAGACTCAATATACCTTTTTCTAAAAMCTTGTTTTAAGAAAGCAAAAGATAGTTTCTTAGGGTTTTTTTATCAGATAGCTGCACTATACTGTCCTACTCCTTCTCTGTAGTTTATTTACATGATGTTTATTCATAAAGGATTTGACAAAGATAGATACCAGTATCAAGAAGGGATACTATGATTTGTGTTGCTACCAAGAGGTAATCCTGCTGGTGTGGATTGTAAGGTAGCCTTGGTCCCCCCTCCCTACCAACAAAGTTTTCCCTTTTATCAAAAAGGAAACCAACCTTCATGACTTGTATTCTCCCAGCAGAAGTCAGGTTAAGCTTCATACTGTAGTGGAAGTAACAAGTAATTAAGRATAACAAGCAATTGTGATTAAAAACTCAAAAGAAAAGCTTCACTTTCAAGGGGCCATATGTTGGTAAAAGTGCTCCCCAGCTGAACCATATGGATGAGTGGAATGTGGGATCTCCTGCACATTGGGAAGAGGCYGTAATAATTTGTGACTTGACATATTATTGCTGTGTTTCCTTTTGATCATGCCAGACATCCACAGGTCTCTCTCCCATCCTTGTAGGAGAATGAATGTGGGTCTCTGCAAACTAAGTATCTTAGGTTCAGAGTTAAAAAGCAAGTAGGCCCTTAATTAAAACAAGGCCAACTTCTAACAGAACTTGCCTTGGTCAGGTGATAGAGGCAATGATCCTGTCCCCTCCCTTCTCTTCCTGGAAGCTGGAAAAACAGTTCCAAATGCCATTTTGAAGGCTGTTTTGCCAAGTGTCTGGCAAATGCTTCACATCAAAACATCCATCTTTTCCCTCTGGGGGCAAAGAGTGAGCCCAACTCACTTGTATGTTCATTGGTCACGCTAAGAAGGCCAAACACACCATCCAGTAAAATGCTTTAGCTTGAAGAGCGGGACTGGTCCTTTATTTTGTGGAGGCCGCTTTATCTCTTTGTGAAAAAGGAAGCACAGACAAAGTGCTGCTGTGGAGCAATATAATAGAGATGTATGAGAAACCATGCATAGTCTTTAATCAACTTCAGCAGCTTCATGGAGACCTTGCAACAGGGTTTTAGGCTGAGATTAGTACAAGAATACACACTGATATCTTAGAAAGGGACATCATGAGGCCTCATGTGAGAGTGTGGGTGTGTGTGACGGGACTGCTGACACTGACTTCTAATGTCTTGAATATATGTTCTACTGCAGTGCCTCCTGGCACAGCCTTGATAGTTTCTTCATCCACTGCAACTTCAGGAAGCTCATCTGTTGTATGGGAGAGGATGTGATTAGCAGCAGTGGCATGTGCCTAGCACTGCTGTGTGATTTGCAGAGGTACTTGCGAGATGCCTGAAGGGTGTTTATGTTCATGTTGCCATTTTCAGTAATCAACTCTTATTGATTTTTTCAAGAAATCAACGTTATTTTATAGGAAAAAAATTATGGAGGTTTCTCTTTCATTGATGGATTTTTGATTTCTAAAACTTGCAGCAACTTAGAAGCTTTCTTACTTTTTGGCCCCCTCTGCTTCAGCACACCCATAAACCTGTCTGGGAAGTGTTTCACGTGGAACATTTGCTGATRTGCTGTTTTTCTTTCTAAGCCATCAGTGGAACAACTGGCTGCTTCCTTCTTCCATGAAAAAGCTGACCCCCCTCAGTCACCTTTAGCACCAGTGAACCCCAACACGGCTGAAATAACCTGCATATCTAACTTGCACGCAGGCAGCATCRAGTTTGGGAGTTCAGTAGTATATGGTTTGCAGGTGACATTACACTTTATCAATAAAAATGTTTCTAATGGAATACTTACTTTAATATGAGCAATAAATTGATGCCCACAAATGTATAGGTACAGATGTAGATATTGTTTAGTCATCCTTAGTTTAGGGAGGCTTTTGCAGCCAGCTACACTGCAGTGGGCTAATGTTGGCTGGCTGCTAGATGCCCATCCAGCTGCTCTCTCACTCTCCATCCTCAACAGGACTGGCAGAGAAAGTAAAATGATAAAGCCTTTGAATTGAGATAAACACAGGGAGACTGCTTAGCAATTACTGTCATGGGCAGAACAGACTCGATTTGGGAGAAACTAACTTAATTATACTTTATGCCACAGGAGTGCTGGGCAGTGGGGGGTTCTGGCCAGTCCAGCGATGGTCAGTCAGTGGTGGGTCTGTCGTTGAGCCRGCTGTATCCAGCACAGGGCAGCCCCTGACCCCTTCTCACAGAAGCCCCCCTGCAACCCCCACACCACAGCCTGGCCACGCACACCCAGTACTCGCTCACATTTCCACCCTGAGCTGTGCAGCACGGCCCCAGCCAGCCTGACCCCTGCCCTCCAAGCAGATGTCTCCAACTTTTCTTGCCTGCTGTCAGGGTAAGTAGGTGATGGGCTCTCACATGAATGTTGATCCTCAGCCCGGCTTGTGGAGGCCCTCTTTGATGTTTTATTTTGGCTACTTGCCAGGGGGTCCAATTTTTAAAGCACTGGGGTAACGATCAGATTATTTTTATTATCCCTGCTCCAGAACTCACTGTTCTGCAGACGTCGTTTCCTGCACTCTTGCTGGGTAGCTAGTTAGCAAAATGTCCCCGAGAAGGACGTGCCACCAGATGCAAGAGCTGTTTCTGTGATGCTGGGAGGAATAACACAGGGACTGCAGAAGCTGCCTGACTGTTCAAATGTTAATGTCACAAACTGTGGCTCTTCACTACTTTCCTCATTTAGCTGTCCCAGAGTGCTATTTGGAAACAAGTACAATGCACCTGGTGGGTCAAGAAAAGCCTTCCCTTGCTTTTGTTCTGCATACCTGGTGATGTGTGTTAGCATGGCGTGGTACAAGAGTAAGTGTATATTGTAGAAAAACTCCGTATAGAATTAATACCTGCCTGGAATTCTCTATGCACTTAGGTGGGAAATTCAGCTTTATCAATCATTCTTTGTGTTTCACTCTTCAGAATAAGTACCATTCAGATTTATGTACTGCCTAATTTATTAATCTGAGTAAAAAGAAGAAAAAGATATATCTGATTCATTGAGTATAATCTTTTGGGCAGATCAGGAAGATGAAGAAAAGTACTGAGCGCTGCCTTGGAATAGAAATCTTCAAATATTATCATTTGATCTAGAAATAAACTGGCAGAGCACAAAGGTTGCCTACATTTAACATTCATAGCATTTTACTACTAGATACAGTGCTTAACTCAGATGTCAGAAAATAAGAGACTTTGCACAAAAGCTGGGTTTTATTCATTTTGTGACGCTCTTCCTAATGCTACCCAAACCAGCATGTGTTGGTCTAATGGCCCTTCTGTATCTCCATTTTTATATCACTGTAGCTGTTTGGAATTTGGAAATTCTTGATTACCCTGTGTACTGTAACGTTTGAAACTGTGCTTGAGCCTAGATGTATTTTGATGCCCCTGCTTGCTTTAAATGGCAGAAGCACTGAATATAAATTAGAATATATTAGCATTTTGCTGACTTAAAAGATGGCATTTATTGTGACGCATAAAGAGTTAATCTTAAGACTTTTAGCTCTGAGCTTACTTTATTGAGCTTTTGCATACACGTGTTAATTTTCTCAGATGAGGGATAATGGATGTCACTTGAGAAAACAATACTGATTTGGGTTCTTTCATAGTTTGTGGGTTTATGTCCCACATGGTATAGAAGCAGGCTCTGGGAGATTGCCTGAAATATGCCTGGCCTCTCGGCTGCACTAAAAATAATTCCTGCTTCCCTTATTTCTAGAAGTAATTCTGAGATGCTGCAAACCTTACCAGCTTCTTGTTTAGAAAAAAGATTTTTCAGCTTTCAAATAACAATAAGGGAATGGTCTTTAGGTGTGACTGTTGTATTTCCAGACCTCTCCTTTCTAAGAATGCCTGTGYGTTGTGGAGTTCTTTTGTTTTGTTTAATCACTTTTGTTATGAAGTGTTCTTGGTTGAGTGACCTTTCTCTGAGAGCAGCAGTCCACATTGGATTTTGGCAAAATGGGTTTGATCATCCTTGCTTTACTAAGCACTAGCACCTAGATGACAGTAATTCACCCTCTAATACCGCCACAAAACCTATTTATGCAGAACTTGACATGATTTGCAGTCTCCGTAAAAGAGGAATATAGGACTTAAGCAGTGCCTAGAATTAATTTTCTGACCTYCATTTAAGTTACTGGTTGAAGTATTAGGCTCTTCAGACAACTAAGCTGTTCTTGCTCTAACCTGGCACTTAGCACCTTGTAACAGAGTTGCACTATCAGTTCTGTGGCATTCCTTTGTCTCCCTTGTAACTTCAAGGTGGAAAAATTGCAAGGGAAATTGCTGCCCAGCACTGGACAGTTTAAGGCAGCCAGTTAAATTAGCTTAGTAGTGATAATAGTCCAATTTAAGACAACACAATCACAACCTTTTYATTAATATTGGCTTCCCATTGTCCATTTTAACTGTAACACGCTGCCTGCGAATGCCAACAAGCATCCCAAAGTCAGTCTACTTGTTTGAGGTTTGTGATCTGCAGCACATACAGGTACAGAGGTGTTATTTTTTAATTTGTTTCTGGAGACAGAAAAAAATGCTGACAACTAATAGAGAGGTTTTTTCCCAACACCAGTTTTAGGGAAATGTGTGAATGGAGAAATTGGTTTCCGAGAATTCAGATAACATCTGCATTAATATGGTATATTGTAAGGATCATTAATGTTCAGAGTATATTATCAGGTGTTCTCTAATGCACTTTTGATGAGCTGTAATGATGCTTGCTGTAGTGTTTTTTCATCTGTACTCTCCCTCCCTTTTTTTTTCTGCTTGATTGTAATAATGACTTAACCCAGGTGGTAGACTCTATCCAGAAAGTGCCCAAGGGAAATATTATTCCCTAGTACCAGCAAACATCACAGATAGTCATTGAGTTCACTGTGAAGTTTCCTCAGGAGGGAAGATCTTGGATCTCCCCTTGGGTATCTGGACCTGCCCCACATTTGCAGTGTAATGATTTGGCTTTGGGACGAGATGGAGAAATGGCAGAGAGAAACAAGAGGAAAAATGTAAGTGAAAGGGAAGGAGAAAAGCCAGTAATACATGGTAAATTTTGAAATGACTGATTTTTGGTAGAAAATAACTTGCCATAGAATAGGATCATGGAAAGTATTTGGATCATTTGGAGATTATTAGTAAGGAGCACAGTGCAGTTCAAAATGATAGGCTGAATATATGTGCAAGGATAGAGATTCATGCTAGAAAATATTTTTGGTTTTTGGATACGACTGATATTTGTCTTTAATAGCTCTCTTAATCTGCACTATCGGTCAGTAAATGTTTTAAAGCCCTGGTTTCCTGGTCCTTGTTATGCCACCCAGTAGCATAGGAAAGCAAGCTTTAAATAAATGTCACAGGTACACTGTAGCTTTGTTGAGCAGACATGCTATCTAAAAGTGCAGAAGTGAAAATGCAGGCAATAGTGATAGAAAAATACTACACATGCTTTTCAACTGAGAAAATTCTTTGTAGTAGTGACTTTGCAGAGTGTCAGGTATCACTCACTGTGTGCCATTAAGGTTTACTGCCAGTAGCCAGCACATGCACCACAAACAAGAGCAAATCACGTTGGTGGTTTAAAAGATGGTCTCTTGCAAGTTTACCCAGATTTACAAGCATGTGGGAAGAAGGGACTTCTTTGTTTCGGTATTTTTTCCAAATCTCTGCTTCACTGTTTGTAGAAGAATTCAAAAGCAAAGTACCCAGGAAGAAAATTACGCTGTTAGGTTGCTTTTGGTATGTTATATTGAAAGCTATACTTTGCAAATGTAATCTGTAACAGCAAAGGGTGTACAAAGGAAAAGGAGTCGTGTTGTTGCACACAATGTTTTCCATTTTCTATATAAAAGCTTGCTTATATCATTTTGTGCCCTCCCCTTTTCAGTGTCTTTCCTAGGCAGCAGCTGAGCGTGTGCCCGTCAGCCTGGGCTGGGCATGCGGCGTGGGGAGACCTTTCACAGCAAAGGGCTCTGCAGGCAGGCTCAGGCAGCTTCCCTACCAGTGTTTGTTTTGTCTGCAACACGTTTTCTTTGAGGTTGTTCCTACTTTCTGAAATGCTTTGCACCATCTCTTAATCCACCCACATCTGCCCCCTTCGGCTGCAGGAGCCCCTTGATATTCTCCATGGATGGGGCAGGACTAGAAGGATACTCTGCAAGTCTCCTAAAATGGAAATGAAAAACCTAAGTGATATCTGGCCCAAAACTGTTTTAGATTTCTCTTGGAAAAAAAGAGGCTTTTTAGTGGTCTCTTACTTCTGGGAGCATGGTTTCCCTCCCCAGTGAGATGCATTTTGTGTCAGCTGTTTCTATATTAAAAAAAAATCTCCTGAAATAACTGCTTTTGGCTTGTCAGCATCTGGCAGTCCTCTGCTCCTGAAGCAGGCACCACCAAGGTCCCATGTGAGCATAAAGGGCCTCTCCCTGGATGGCCCCTGTRGAGAGGGGGTGCCTGGCCTGGCCAGGGTCACAGGTGGGGCAGCCCAAATGGATTGCACTGTGCTTGCTTCTGATGTGCCTGGCCCGTGCTTGCACACCCCGATTAAATTTCTGCTCTTGTCAGTCCATTAAACCTCCCAAAGTGATTTGTTCTCCCCAGAGAATCATGGGAGAGGGGGTGGAAAGGTAAAAAGAGAAAGGAGAAAAATAAAGAAGGGCTGGCAGGAGAAGAGGATAAACCAAAAATGAGTAAAACAGAGCTGCTGAATCCAATAGCCAAGTATTACATTATAGGCTCCCAGTTCGGATATAAACAAAACGTTTCCTTAGAGCAGAACTGCATCCAAAAATTAGAAAAAAATGTTTTCCAGAGGTGAACCAGACATCCTCTGTCCTGCCTCAGGAGTGGGAGAAGGCAACTTACCTCTTGCAGCCCTCTCACCCCTCAGCCCTCTCTCTTCACGTGCCCCAGTCTGCGCTGCGAGCAGCCAGCAGGATGGTTTTGAGGGGTTGCTTGTGTTTCATAGCTGGATCCCTGGGTGATTCCTGCTGCCCAGGGCAGGCAGCTGGCTGTCCTGGCCGTCCTGGCCATCCTGGCTCCTGCAGCAGTCGTGTCTCTCACTGCTGCTGAGTCCTCTGTGTTCTTGCCCTGTACCTTGGTGGCTCTGATGTGACCAGCCAGCTTTGTTGATGTGGTGTTCGACACTGCTAAATTGGGTGGGTTTTGCAGGTTGGTGGTGAGGCTCACACAGCTCGGTGTGACAGAGGCCACCACCCAGTGGCTTTCTTGAGTGTCCCTTCAAGGGGGCCGAGGACAGAGCAGGACAAGGCTGAGTCTCTTGATGGGTTTCGGGTCACCCAGCTTCTTGGCCTTGAGGAGTCTGTATGTCTTAAAATATTATCCATCTAAATGAAAAATGTTTCCTAATGAAACAAAAAAAAACCACGCCAAAAGAGCACAAATGTTGCCACCAAAGTTAATAAAAGTAAGGAAATTAATACTTATAGTTGACCTCCAATACCTAGGCACAGTGGGGTGTAGCAAGGAAGTAGTTAGAAAGGCACCATGGTGAGCCTTTGCAGTGAATTACCTTATTTTTATTAACTTTCTGACAACCTCAGTGAATTTCCTTTCTTTTTATGAAGTGATTAAAAAACCTAATCAGATCATGTAATTAAAATACATAATTACACAATCTCAGAGTTTTTCATAATTACTGTACATAGTAAATATTGTTACCTGATAACACTTTGCACAAAAATTCTGACAGGAATTTGTGTAGGATGGTTAGGAAGTGTCTGATTTCCAGTGTTTGCTATGGAACCTTCTCTAACAACACTAGATAGATAGTAAAGTGTTTTAAAATGGAAAATACAGCTAAACTCTAAAATAATGACTCAGTTGTCCTTTTTTAAAGCTTTTGTACGTATTGGGCAGCTGCTATGTGTTGACATGGTGTGTTTCTGTGCATTTATAATGGTTGTTTCCTTTGTGCTCACACCTCTGCTTCTGTTTTGTTAGGCACCACCCACTGGAAAATGGGTGTTTTGATACAAAGCAACACAGTAAGAAAAAAACCGGATCAGATCCAGTATCTCAATTCCAGCCAAAGAACTGAATTAAAATGGAGTCCCTCTTAAGCTTGTGTACAGTGACTTCAGGGTAGACACGATGTTGCAGCCTTCCAGATGTTAGCTAGCCAGGAGGTCCTGGACTATGGTTGTGTTCATAGACAATCCAAAGATACAAGGTATGATAATCCTAAATAATGGGAAAATTGTTATCAAAAAAAAAAAAAAAAAAGTCTTGTAGATCTTTAAAATCAGCTCCTAGAAATCCAGAGTTTTCATTAATTTGTCCAATTTTGTTTGTTTTTACAAGGGTGAGATGGGCTAAAGATTTTATTTCAGACAGCAGCCCAGGTTTTCTGTGGTCAGGAAGTTGTTTTGTCCTGAAAATTCTTGCCTTATTGACCAGAACTAAAATAAGTATTAGAAAAGCCTTGACAAAACAGGAAAATTATACGTGAATTATATCTGAGGAACCTTCTTCTGTCACTCTCCTGTGAGAGACACTGGAATTGCCCAGTCTGTGGTTCTGTCTGGGCAGGGAGCTTTGGCTGTGAGTCTGGGAGAGGAGCAAAACCAAATGGGTTCCAGGGAGGGGGCAAGGGGGTTTTGTTATTTAGGTATATTTAGGACAGTAGGCTTTTTGCAGGTGAATCTGGTCTGAGGTTTAAAACCCTTTGTGTTGTTTATGAAAACAATAGTTTTTCATTTCCATGGTGGGTGAGTGTGTGTTTTCAGCCATTAATTGACTGGAGATGTTTTTTTGAACATATCTGGTTTTGGAGGTACAAGTGTGTCTACCAAACCCTTGATGCCTGATTTCCCGGAGAGATTTTTGTTGGTTATTTTTTATAATCTTTTGCTTTTACTGTTTTGATTTTTTGACCATTTTTCCTGTGCAGAAAATGTGCCCCCACCCTAAACATCCAGCTCCAGCTTCCACCCACTTTTTAATTTAGTGGACTCTTCTGTAGAAAGCCTGTACCTTTCTGTAAAAAGCCTTTCTGTACCTGTAGTGTCAAGATGAACTTTTGTGGGGTAAATTCAATCTCTCCCCACTGCCTCCTCATTCCTTTTACTTAATTTAGTTTATTACCATTCCCAGATACTTTTTTGTAAGTATAACCAGTCCTCATCATGTGGGCAAAGTTAGAGAGGTGGCTATTGACTATAGCTTTTCCCTTTATTTCATTTAATTCTCTGGTATCAGTGCCAACGTCTGTGTGAGACTGCTCTCAAATGGAAGGAGTGCTGTTAGCGAGTCGGTGGGGAAACAGATATTTGTTTGCAAGTGCCAAAACATTTGCTGTCCCTCCTTCTCTTCACGGATAAATTGAGATGATTCAGTGTACACTCCAACCCTAATTTTAATCCCATTTAAACAAATAATTGTGCCCTGCACCTTTCCTCATTATAAATTCACTCTCTCCTGTATCTGTGGCCAAGGCACAGAGACAGTTACTAACTAGAATAAACCGTACAATTCACATTTGTGGGAAGCAAAAAAACCAACCACACACGTGTGGTCAGAAGGAAACCCACATTGCTGGTTACTCTAGAGCCATCTGACTACAGAAAATCAGCACCTAAGCGTGTAAAACGATTCAGGAGGAAGGTGTCTTTGCTGTAGGGAACTTAGAGGAAAGCGCTGCCCTGTGCCGGTCCGTGGGCAGTGTGGTGCTTGCAGCTGAGGCGGGCAGCGCAGCCGCGGCCGGAGGGCAGGTTCCTGCCAGGCTCTGTTGTCTCCTGGCGGGAGAGCGGCAGGGCCGGGGGGGCTGGCGTCTCCTGCTTGGATTCGCTCTGGCTCCCCAGCTGCGCTCCCCYCTCCTGCCTGCCTGCACTGATGAGCATCCTCCCTACGGGAGGCTTTCTCCGGAGCGTGGTCGCTGCTGACTGACAACCTGAGAAGCCTCTAAAGAATTTAGAGATGCTCAAAAAGTCTCTCTGCAAACTTATGGTGAAGGAGATGGGGCACAGTCTGGTCTGCTCTGAGTGCCGGGTGCCAGCAGGARAGGGAATCCAGTGCTCCTGGCTCTGAGGTGCTTGGCTCGGGCACCACGGGGCTCATCCCCTGCAGCCTGCATGGGTGCTTGGCAAGGTTGGGCATGGGACCCCTCCTTGGGCGGCCCCAGCAGAGGTGTGAGCCCTGGGAGAACAGACCTTGGCTGTTGCCACAGCTTTTCGTTTGAACGCCTGAGAGCGCAGTCACACGATTTGTCAYCGGGCCCTTCAGTCAAAAGGGCAAAGATGTGTTGGAAGAAGAGAGCAGCTTTCRGCGGATGGTTTTGTTGTGTGGTGCAGTGCAAGTCCTCAGATCACAGATGCTGGGTCACTGACGGTTAAACTTGAAAGGACCCTCATGCAGCACGTTTGTTGTAGGGAAACACTGGTGTACCGAGAACAATTCTTACCAGGTGGCAAATATGTCTGTTTGCTTRCTTGTTTTAAAAGTCTCTTCTTATTTAAAATGATGGGTACTTTAGTAAAAAAGAAGTAGCATTACCATACAGTGCAGAACACGTCTCTCCTAGGCAAGCCATGCTGTTTGACTTTCATCTTGCATAGTACAAAACCTAGAGTTATTTTCTTTTTAAACCTTTCCGTTATTTCTGTCAGGTATTGATAAGTGGAGAACTTCCTTCCCACCTCTGTTTCATGCAGTTCCCCTCAGGCCAGTTACAAACATGGTGCAGGTTCATGACCAATGTTTATGATAATCAGGAATGTGCTTCATATTCACCAGTGTGTTSTTACGTTTGTGGGCGCTCTT
Organism: Amblyornis subalaris; assembly: GCA_018881555.1. NCBI lineage: Eukaryota > Metazoa > Chordata > Aves > Passeriformes > Ptilonorhynchidae > Amblyornis > Amblyornis subalaris. The sequence continues at coordinate 3,754,220 of JACAXG010000027.1, read as the reverse complement.
TTTTAATTTTAAATTAATTACTTTTTTTCTAAATTGTTCACTAATAAACCGAAAGTCTTAACTAATTGTACTTTGCCCTAACGCACGCCAACCCCAAGGAATGGGACACTTACTTAGCTGGAGCAAACCCCATCTCCAGTCTTGGGTCAGGTGGAGCTGGCAGCTTCTTCACCTCTAGGGATACCCACTGGGGCCACTGGGGCACACAAGCCTCTCCAAAACCAGGTGGATGGAGGCCTCAAGGGGCTACACTCACCAGACTTGTGGAAGCTGTGATGTTTGCAAGTGGAGCTTCATTTCCATTTGTGGTGTTTGCGTGAAGTCTTGACTCTGAATTCATGAAAGGGATAGGGAATACATGTGCCTTTCTGAAAATAGSTGTAGTAGAACTGGCTGTATTTCATATTTATGTCATTTGAATTTTCAGGAGTATTGAATAACTGCTGTTCCTATTGAATTTGATAGGATTGCCGTGAATACACAACACATTTGGAAGTCAGAACAATAATGCGTGTGCATAGCTATAAAACAGGTTACTTGATACTGTTTGTCACATGTAATTTACTTATTTTTTTTCACGTCTTCTTTGAAGGCAGTATAAAATCTGGATGTTGTTGGTTTTTACTGTTTGTTTATTGCTGAGTAATTTCAGCCAACATGTGTTTTTCAGCATTATGTCTATTCATCATGAACATCAACCCATTGAGATTGTAAGTGTGTCACAGTTTTCCCACCTAGATCAAAATGAGAGTCTGGAACAGCCTCCTTCTTTTTAACTTAACAAGCTGGTTTTATTTTCCCCTGCAACTTGCTCTAATAATATGGCCAGCTTTAAGTTCCTCAGGCCGGAAAGCTTGGCAGTAAAGTCCTATGCAGGGCAGACGTTTGAAATGAGAGGCTTTTCTCAGGTTTGGAACATGGCAATTGTCTTCGACTGAGCACTGATGGAAAATACTCATTTCGGAGCAGAATTCTGTTCTCTGGAAAGTACTTATCATCTGTTAGAGACAGGGACTGCAAACCCATTTTCGCACAGGTCAGGTCGCCACATAATATCAGCTGAAGATCACATTGTAGAAAGCCATCCTAGCAATGCAGTCATTTCTGGTGACCCCAGCCAGAGGACACAGAGCGTTTTTGGTGTCTGGTCCCAGTTTTCTCACTTCTTAGTGGTTCTTTTGACCCGCAGCTGATACATGATGGAAAAGTGGAAACAACGCAGAAATGGAAAGCCCACTCTAATATTCTCTACCAGCACAGAAGCAGATAGGCATTTTTCTTAGCAGAGACAGCAGCTTATCAGAGAACTCTTGGCAAAACTCTTTGTTCTAGTTTGTCACTGCCCCAGTTTTAAAGGCATTTGCTTCTCCAGACTGCTGCCCACACCATCAAAATGAGATCTGACTTGATTCTGCACAAGCTGAATATCCTGTGGGAAAGTGCTGCTTGTCCTTGTCAGTGCTGGCTTCCAGGACTCCCTGCTCACTGTGCAGGATATGACCCTTAAATGAATTTTATGAATGAGCTAAATGGATAGTAATTGATGACTTAATCTTTACTTGAAAGTACAAAGCAAAAACACGAAAATGAGCACAATAAAGCAGTAAATTAAATCACACCAGTCTGGTCTGTTCGTGGAGAAAAGTCTGTCTCTCTTTACTTTCAGCTTCTGTATTCATTGACTTTCTCCAAACAGCAGCTAGTTTGTGTTTCTGATGCTACAAATATGAACTGAGGGAAAGAGCTTGAGCTGAGTCTGTGTGACCACACGTGCCTGAGGGTACTCAGCAAAACAGCCTGAGAACAGGTGCCTGCTGTATTTGAGAGCTGCCTGATCAAATGGGAAGGAGGAAATCATAAATCTGGGAAATTCATCTCATGCATTTCATCCCAGCAGAAAGGCTGTCCCGCTGGCCACATTTCCACAAGCAGTTCAGTCTCAGTGCTCAGGTGTGTGCTGTGTGGGAACACCCTCCCTGCTCACAGCAGTGAAACACGAGGGAAGGAAAACGTCTCTATATGACGAGAAAATGCATGGAGTAATGCATGTATTGCAGAGACTTCATAGAAGCTGATGCTCTTCCACTGCTCCGGGCTGGATCTTTGGCTCTGCAAAGGGGCAGTGCAGGGCCCCGGGCTGGCCCCACTCGTGCTGTGATGAGGGCAGGCTCTGCAAATCTGCCGTGGGTCTGCTGAAATCACTGCAGCCTCTCTGCTTGTGTCCCTACGTTTAGATAAAAAAGGAAGCAGGCAAAGCTCTTAACCGCTGTGTGTTGTCTCTTTGTTTTGCATAATCAAGTGTTGAAATCATGATAAATGTTGACATCAAGTAGCAAGAAGTGCAGAATATAATTGTGTGAGTGTAAGGCCAATGGGGTCTTACGAAGTTTGTGCTCTGGCTAACATAGTATGTAGAAATATTACTAACAATTAGCATAAGTACTACCATTTATTATAACTAATTTTATAACTAATTATTATAAGTAATAATTATTCTACTAGGATTATTTTCCTGAGGGTTTTGTCATTCCTAATGTTTGAAAGTTGTACATGTCATAGCTGAAACTCTAATTTTATAATATTCTCTCGATGTGACTGTTGCACCCATGATGCATTCGTGTGACTCCATATATGGTTTTGTTCTTTTACATCTGTCTTACAACGTGCCCTTTTGCTAAATGCTCTGTAGGCATCAAAGCAGGCAAGAACGACACAGGACCCTCTAGGTAGCAGGGTAAGCAGGAGCAGCAAGCTATTAAGATCTTTCTGTTATTTCATTGATGATTTTGTAGGTATCATCTTCTAATCTCACTTAAAAAAGAGTGAATGTGCATTTGAACATTTCTGAAGAGCAAATTGCTAAGCAAAATATATATATAATCCTAACATTTTGGTAGAAATAGGGTGAGTTATTATTGATTCACAGAGCACGACAAAACATCACTGCATGAATTAGCAAACAGCTGTTTCTAATTTGAGTTTAGAACTGTACACAGAGGAACTTGTTTTAGTGTTCACTCCTTTCATTTATAATGAATTTTAATTACCGCTACAGGTGAGAAAAATGTAGAAACAAGCTTGTATCTTGTGGAAGAAACAAAGGAGAGACAGATGCTAACAGATTTACAGTCTGTGATAAAAGGAATGTTTTGGTACACTTTACATGTAATTAGACTGCAGCTGTTTTCAGTCCCAAGTCCATGATGCACAGCAGAATATAGTATCTGCTGCTTTTCCAAAGGGAGTAAAGAAAAACAGTGATTCAACTCTGAAAGCATTTAGTTTATTCCTAGATCTAACATAAAACTTTTTCCTCCAGCCCTATTATGCCATTTATTGAAGTGTGAAATAACTTATTTAACGATATGTTAATTTTTTGTTACCAGCAAAGTAGACTGTTGGCATAAGAAAAAATAATGTTAAAAATAACTTTCTTATTTTATCATCTGCATAGAATTATGGATCACCCTGTCAATGGTCATTACTGAGTCTCGCTATCTCTGCTAATGGGAGACAAGGGCTCAGGCATGCATTACTCRGGCTTAACAAGTTTCTGTATATCAGCTGAGCTTCAATAGACATCTTTGTGTGTACTTTTAACTTGCAGTATAAAAAAGACTAATTACATGTATCTTTGATCACTACAGAAAGGTTTAAACAAAGACACCGGGGTTTAAACTGTCTATGTGTAACAGTTTATGTGTGGCAGACATCCCAGCAAGTTTAATGTTTGAAATTCTGCACTACATCTTGTGCTGATTTTGTATTCTAAATACAAAGTTACTCTCTGCATGAGAAGAAAAATCAGATTATATATACTTTCCATTGAGCCAGACTTCTTTCTTGCTTTTTTAAAAAAATCACTATAAAATGAATTGCAGTGCAAAGCTGAGAAATTGGGAAAAGAGTCACTAACCTTTGGTAATTCAGTTCAGCAAAAATGCTTACCTCATAAGCATGTGATTAGGTATAACTGCATTTTTCTCAAGTCAGAGATAATAATGAAAGCACTGCCTGTGGTGCCACTTACATTAGCAGCTCTTAGATTTTTATCCAATTTCATGTTTGCTTTGAACATTTTATACATATTTATAAATATATTGAAAAGAGCATAGTGTCTTAAAATACAAAACTATGAACGATTTGGTGAAGAAGCTGATGTCACTGAAGTGCGAAGCTGCATACTGAGTTCTTCAGAGCAGGGGGAACTTCCCAGGCCTCCTCACTGCCTTGGCTAAGGGTGGGTTAAGCAGCTCTGGGGGACAGTTGCATTATATGTTTGGAGGAATAATTACAAATAAGTTGCAGAAATATTTTTTCTCTCATTTAGTGGCATGTGTTTGAGTGTGCATTAGTGCTGGGTGTCAGTGCCATTCAGAGGTAGATGCAGTGTCAGTGTACAAAGGCTTTCATTGCCACAAGGCCTGGTGGGTCACAGTCCACTATTGCCATCTGTGACACAACAAACAGAAACGTTCAGTGAAGCTAATATATGCACAGAAAACTGAGTTTGGAGTATTAATGATACTTCTAATTATTTGTTATAACTGTGCAGGAAATGTGCAGGAAAATGGGACTAAACACTCCAACAAAAAATTTAAGCAAAAATTTGTCACAGTGCACTGAAAATGTTGAAGCTTAAAACATTTGCTATGTAAACTTGATTTGCATTATTTCACACCAGCACTGCAGTGTAAATGAGCAGCGTATGCTATGTGAGGTTCTTACTATAATCCATGGTAATGATCTATCCTTGACTTTAATATGTAGTGCAGCAATGCAAAATTTGCTGTAACCAGTACGGATGATTTTTCAGTCCTCAATCCCTGTGTTTTATTCTCATAGTTAAGCATCTGCAATAATAATAATTATTGAAATTGATAGCATTTCTATTGGACTTTCCATCTGAGGATGTCTCGGGGTTTTCACAGCTATACAGAAGTAAGCCCTACAATTTGCCCTTGAGGAGCAGATGGCTTTTTGCTATTATGGAGATGAGGAACTGAAGCACGGTTCAGAAGCGTGTCTTATGATGCCAAGTTTGTTTTCAAAAATAAGTTACTTTTTTGGGTGCTAGAATTCCATCAACTTTCAATAGCTTAAAGCAGTTTGAGTGCTTTGACCATCTTTAACTTGTGTACCATCGAAGAGCTTGGAGAGAACCAGAAGTCTGAGCTTAAATCAAACATCAATCCTTTCTTCAGCAATCGATTTTAGGGTTTTGTGTTTGTTAATTTAACTATTTCTCTTGTGTACTAGCTCTGTGCTAGAGGGATAAACCTGATAGAATAAGAGCACATTCTAAATCTGACCTCCTTGGTTTATTGTCCTGTATGGAGATGCCTTCTGGGTTCAGGAGAGGAGTCTCAAAGTTGTCTCTTTGGCCAAACTCTGGATTTTTTTTGATGCCTGCGGCTGGTTGTGCAGCCTCTCCTGAGCCCCGTGGTGCTCACTCTGTGCTGGTGGCACCGGAATAAACTGGCCTCCTGTACTGCACAGGCCACATTGCGACATGCTCATGCTCTGGAGGGATGTACAGGGGGCCCTGTGGAAGAGCCACCTGACCTCTCCCCATGAAAGGCAGACAGAATAGGGAGATTTTTCACCGGAGGGGAGCCTGATTGATACTCTGTGTTGGTAAACAAGAGGGTTTAGGCAAGGATGAACTTCAGGTCCAGGCCAGCAAAAGTGGTCTCTGTGCATGTGTTTTGTTCTTAAGAGGAAAAGCAACCAGCTGGGAGTAGCCTGGGTTTGTGCAGCTCCTGCCCAGGAACGTGGCCCCCAGGGCTGGGTGACTGGGCAGCCGAGCAAGCCTGTCCCTCGGCAATTGCTGCAAATGCAGCTCTGCTCACAGTTTGGTGGGAACGCACTTCTTCCAGCTACCTTTGGGCAGGGAGAAGGGGAAGGTGTTTGCTGGGACTCAAATTGTGTCTGGTTGATTATATTTCTATTAGCAAAGTCACTCTGAAATAATAAATATATCAGCGTCATCAGTGTATGCTGAGATGGCAGTGCTGCTTACTCCTGGCAGTCTGTGATGTGCTGTTCGTCTCCCTTCTAAGAGAGATCACATTTTGTTAAGACTTCATTTTACTGTTTCAGCTTCATGAATATATCTCTGAACTTGGCTTATGTTATCTGGAAGATAAATAGAGAATGAAGTATGATTTATACTACAGTTTGGCCAAATTGTTCTTATTAGAAGGAAAAATACATTTATTGAATGCATTGAGGTTGGAATTAGCTCCTCACTGATGATGATAAATGCTTGCAGTCCTGTAAACGTGCTGAACATTAAGTTGCTAAATTACTGTACCACTTTGAGATTGATTATCAAGAATGGCCCTTTAAGCTTCATGACCTGCACATATATCCTGAGGACTACTGACATCCTGAAGCCTCCTTAATGCTCTTTTTTTCCTAATTAAACTTTTTATTGAATTTTCTTACCCTTTTAATACTTGTTTTGATTCTCTTATGTGCAAATGACAAAAGCCTTGCACCAGCCATGTGATTCTCTATTTTAGAACAGTCCCACTTTGCAGGATTAGCCATTTTAATGACTTTAATCTCCTTTTTGAAAGTGATTTTTCTCATTCTGCTACATTCCTTTGATTGCATTAATGTAGAATTATTGTTCTAACCATCTTTGCCAGACATGTCATACCACATCTAAAATATATCTTCCCACTAAAATATTATTCTGGTAAAATACCTTAGAATTTTCTTCTCAGTTCATTATAGGTCTTTTCTTCAATTTAATATGGCAAGTTAAAATTAACAGGGCTATTATTCATTCCATAAAGAGATTAATGATAATGAGTTTTCCCTAATTTCTTCAGTTTAGGTGTTTAGTAATTTAGTATCTTGTTTGTAAGAAGTCCAGGTAGGTTGTTTCTGGTGCTTAAAGTTTCCTAATTCTTTTAAAACCATAGAAGTATGAGAAAATGGTGGAATAAAAAGAATCTGGAAGTTAAACATGAAAATCGGTAAAAGGTCCAACTGAAGCTAACAGAAGGAGACAATCTTTGCTTTCACCCGTCTATGTAAACGCTTCCATTTTTATGACCAACCCAGCTTTTCAACCTGAGAAATGTTAATTTTTTTGAATCCAAATCATATTAGCACAGGCTTTGTACTTCACTCACAAAGTAATACTAATACCAGCTTTCTTTGATTTTGTTTTCTGAATAGCCCAATATGTTTGAAGAGCAGCTGGAGGGAAACTGGCCCTATTTGAATGTTAGGCTGTGTTTTGAGGTAGATCCGTTTGTTTCAGAGGAAAAAGAGACTTTCTAGATACTTGTTCAGTTTGCGTGGTGGGCCAATGTAATGGTTGGCRTAAGTGCATATGGCTATAAGGGAGTTACAGCAGTTGGCCCAGCCTGCGTTACCACTGGATTTGGCCCATTGCATCTCAAGTTTCAGAGCTGAACAATGGAGCTTTATTCAGTTTGCAGTGCTCGGGGTTCTCCCGGCGCAGTCCTTCCTCTGCGTGCCGCTGCTCCGCACCAGGAGCGAGCAGCCTGACTGCGAAAGGGAACATATTTAAAATGCACATATTTTTACAAATATTTCTGCAAATAAACATTTTAAATTATTTTAATCACAGCCAGTAATCCCCAGCAGTAACTAGCTCAATGGTGGGGTGCTTTTTCTCCTGTCGTTGTTTTCCTCCTTTCCCCCCCGCTCCGTAGACAGCAGCAGCGCAGCAAACGCAACATGTGCTGCCCTAGTTCAGGCCCAGCATCCCCCTCGYGCTCCCCTTTGTCTCCCTGCCCCTGGAGGAGCCCAGCTGGTGAGAGGAGGGAATTAGGCAGCCCTGAGCTACCGGCACCTCCCCGGGGCCCCTAATCCGGGCGCTGGCAGCCGGCTGCCTCCTTCCCTCCGACGGCCCGTGGCCGCAGGTCCGTGGGGATGGAGCCCCGGATACGGCTGGCGGCAAAGCTGGGGGATGGCGGGGGCTGGGCGCTCCCTGGGGGCTCCGCAAAGCTGTGCTGGCAGCGGGGTGGGCGGCGGAGGTGGCTTAAATTGGGAACATGAGGCTTTGTTGCAGCTGCAGAGAGAGAGCCGTTCGTGGTCGGGGGAGTGAAGGCTGAGAAAAGTTTACATAAAAATCAGGAGCTCGTTGTCTGTGTTTTAGGTTTGGGCTCTGCCAGATTTGGAAGAGTTAGTTGAGCACAAAGCCCGTGAGCATCTCAGAAGCACGGATGCTTGCTGAGAGTTGAGGTGCATTTCGGGAGCAGGAAGAAACAGGTTCTCGGTGTCCAGCATCTCTCTGGAGCTGGAGGTTTAGTTAAAGAGGGGAGCAGAGCTCGCTGAGGAGCACGGGCTGAGGAGAGCAGACGCTTCACCTCGAAAATAGGCATCGCTGTTGTGCGAGGAAAGTTGTTTGGCGTGGGGTTGTTTGGTTTCATTTCGTCCACAGTAGCTTCTCTCTTTCTTTTCGTGGGATGAAAAAGCAGGTATTTGCCAGAGCAAATGGTGCCAGAGGAGTTGCCTGGTATGGTGGTGATCCCCTCGTTAGCCGAGCCCTTCTTTGAGAGCTCCTTGCCATACATGTGCCTTCTCCGCTTGGTGACTGCAGTTGGCAGGCACGAGGAGTGCGCGTGTGGCAGCCTACACGCACAGTCGGGGAGATTTTTATTGGTTTGTTTTAGTAAAAGCTGAAGCAGGAACATTACGTGTTTTATAAGGACGGTGTATCTCAAGAACCGGCTCCTTGTTGGGATCTCCAAATGTTTATGTGGTCAGCACCTTCCATCATTTACTTTATTGAACTTTAGTGTTCTTAGTGTTCTTAGTGTTCATAGTGAACTTTATTTTTGCTTCGTTCTGTGGTTTAGTTTTATATCRGACTAGTGGCGTTTATGTTTTGCTCAACATCTCTGCATTTGTTGGAATTAGGATATTTGAACTCTCTTCTGTTTCTTGTTAACAATTCTGTTAATGAAAGCTGACAACATTTTATGTATTTTTCCTAAAATGACTGTTTTGCTTTTGGAGTTGGTGCTGTTTCTTTATGGTAATATGGAATTATAAAATATTTTTCAAGGCTTCATATTGAGTGAAGGAAATAGTTATTAAAACAGAGGCTGGGCTATTTTTAGTTTATCCTGAAGTTGATTCTTTTGTGATGTCTTGAGATCTCCAGTGGTGATTTTCCTGGGCTTTTTAAAATTTGTTTGGTTTTGTACCAAGAGGGCAACATTACCTTTTATACAAGCAAATGTGGTAATGGTGCAGATCTCTTCTCTGATTTTCTTGAGCTCTCTCAAATCTGATGCTTTTATTCCACCTAGATGTTCAACTCTGCCTTTGCGCAGCCTTTCATTCTGTTACAGTTTTGAGACAGAACTGAAGGATTTTGTTTAATGGAGACATTACTTAATATCATCTTGATGTAGCATTTAAAAGACCCACAAATTCACAGGTGATCACTTAACACTGTAGCTTTTTGAAATGTTTGTATTGCTTCGTTGCACATTGTGTTTTGCTTTCTTTATTCATTGTTTATTGCTTTACAGTACAGTGAGCAGGTGTTAAACCTGCTAAAGAAAAATGCTTTTATTAACACTATATGTTGGCATATTTGTGAATTATGTGTACAAATATATTTTTATTTCTCCTTCTCAAACCTCCTTTGAAATTCAAGAGGGTTTTTTGGGGGGTTTTTTTGAGTTGATTTTTTTTTAATGCTGTAGTAGCRGAAGCCCATAGTGTTGTTGAGAGCTTTGTCCTTATTTCACAGATGCACTGGGAATTGTTTTTAATCTCCTTTCTGCTTTCCCATTACAGATGGTGATGACGACCCACAACTCTCCTGGGTGGCTTCATCTCCCTCCAGCAAAGATGTTGCATCACCCACTCAGATGATAGGAGATGGGTGTGATCTCGGCATCGGGGAGGAGGAAGGGGGGACTGGCCTGCCGTATCCCTGTCAGTTTTGTGATAAGTCCTTCATTCGCCTGAGCTACCTTAAAAGGCACGAGCAGATCCACAGTGACAAACTACCTTTCAAATGCACCTACTGTAGCCGGCTTTTTAAGCACAAGAGGAGTAGGGATCGCCACATAAAGCTTCACACGGGGGATAAAAAGTACCATTGCCACGAATGCGAGGCTGCATTCTCCCGCAGCGACCACCTCAAAATTCACCTGAAAACCCACAGCTCCAGCAAACCATTCAAGTGTACTGTGTGTAAACGTGGGTTTTCATCTACCAGCTCATTGCAGAGTCACATGCAAGCTCATAAAAAGAACAAGGAACATATGGCAAAGACTGAGAAAGAGGTGAAGAAGGATGATTTTATGTGTGATTACTGTGAAGAGACATTCAGTCAGACTGAAGATTTGGAGAAGCACGTAATGACACGCCACCCACAGCTTTCCGAGAAGGCAGATTTGCAGTGTATTCATTGCCCTGAAGTATTTGTAGACGAAAACTCGCTGCTCTCACACATTCATCAAGCCCATGCCAACAAAAAACACAAGTGCCCTATGTGCCCCGAGCAGTTTTCTTCAGTGGAAGAAGTCTATTGCCACTTGGACAGCCACAGACAACCTGACTCCAGCAACCACAGCATCAGCCCTGACCCAGTCCTGGGGAGCGTGGCGTCCATGAGCAGTGCAACGCCCGACTCCAGCGCGTCGGTGGAAAGAGGTTCCACTCCAGATTCAACCTTAAAGCCTTTGAGAGGACAAAAGAAAACCAGGTCTGTTGACAGAGAGGAAGGCCAGAACTGGTCTAAAGTTACTTACAGCTGCCCCTACTGCTCGAAGCGTGACTTCAACAGCCTTGCTGTTCTGGAGATCCATCTGAAGACCATTCATGCAGACAAACCTCAGCAAAGCCACACGTGCCAGATCTGCCTTGATTCCATGCCTACACTGTACAACTTGAATGAACACGTGAGAAAAGTGCACAAAAACCACGCCTATCCCATGATGCAGTTTAGCAACATTTCTGCCTTTCATTGTAATTACTGCCCGGAGATGTTTGCGGATATCAATAGCTTGCAGGAACACATCCGCATTACTCACTGTGGCCCAAACGCTACCCCTCAAGATGGCAACAATGCTTTCTTCTGTAACCAGTGCTCCATGGGCTTTCTGACTGAAGCTACCTTGACTGAGCACATCCAGCAGACTCACTGCAATGTAGGAAATTCAAAATTGGACTCCCCTGTCATTCAGCCAACACAGTCTTTTATGGAAGTTTATTCATGCCCTTATTGCACAAACTCCCCCATTTTTGGCTCCATCCTGAAGCTTACAAAGCACATTAAAGAAAACCACAAGAACATTCCTCTGGCACACAATAAGAAGTCAAAAGCAGAGCAGAGTCCAGTTTCTTCTGATGTTGAAGTCTCTTCCCCTAAAAGGCAGCGGCTTTCTGCAAGCGTAAACTCAGTGTCTAATGGTGAATACCCATGTAATCAGTGTGATCTAAAGTTCTCAAATTTTGAAAGTTTTCAGACCCATTTAAAGTTGCATTTGGAGTTGCTGTTGAGGAAACAGTCTTGCCCTCAGTGTAAAGAAGACTTTGATTCCCAGGAGTCTCTTCTGCAACATCTCACTGTACATTACATGACAACTTCCACTCATTATGTATGTGAGAGCTGTGACAAACAGTTTTCTTCAGTAGATGATTTGCAGAAGCATTTGTTGGACATGCATACTTTTGTGTTGTATCACTGCACCCTTTGCCAAGAAGTTTTTGATTCCAAGGTATCTATCCAAGTGCATCTGGCAGTCAAGCATAGCAATGAAAAGAAGATGTATCGTTGCACAGCCTGTAACTGGGATTTTAGGAAGGAGGTGGATCTCCAGATCCATGTGAAGCATAGTCACCTGGGTAATCCATCAAAATCTCACAAATGCATCTTCTGTGGTGAGACCTTCAGCACAGAGGTAGAACTGCAGTGCCACATCACAACCCACAGCAAAAAATACAACTGCAAGTTTTGTAGCAAAGCTTTTCATGCCATCATCTTGCTTGAAAAGCACTTGCGGGAAAAGCATTGTGTTTTTGATGCTAGCGCTGAGAATGGTACAGCTAATGGCATGACCCCAACAAATAAGAAGACAGAAGGGGCAGATATCCAGAACATGTTAATGAAGAATCCAGATACTTCCAACAGTCATGAAGCCAGTGAGGACGATGTAGATGCTTCTGAGCCCATGTATGGCTGTGACATTTGTGGGGCTGCCTACACTATGGAGGTCCTCTTGCAGAACCATCGTTTGAGAGATCATAACATCAGGCCCGGGGAGGATGACTGCTCTAGGAAGAAAGCAGAATTCATCAAAGGTAGTCACAAGTGTAATATCTGCTCAAGGACCTTTTTCTCAGAAAATGGCCTGAGAGAGCACATGCAGACCCATCGAGGCCCAGCTAAGCACTACATGTGCCCCATCTGTGGAGAGCGCTTCCCATCACTCCTGACCCTGACGGAACACAAAGTCACTCACAGCAAGAGTTTGGATACGGGGACATGTCGGATCTGCAAAATGCCACTGCAGAGTGAGGAGGAATTTATCGAGCACTGCCAGATGCATCCAGATCTCAGAAACTCCCTGACCGGGTTTCGCTGCGTTGTCTGCATGCAGACGGTCACCTCTACCCTGGAGCTGAAAATTCACGGGACGTTCCATATGCAGAAATTGGCAGGAAACTCTGCAACCTCGTCACCCAACGGCCAGGCCTTGCAAAAAGTCTACAAGTGTGCGCTGTGCTTGAAGGAGTTCCGGAATAAGCAGGACTTGGTAAAGTTGGATGTGAACGGCCTTCCCTATGGCCTTTGTGCTGGATGCATGACCAGGAGCACCAATGGACAGTCTTCAAGCTTGACTCCCCAGGAGGTGAACGAGAGGCCATGTGGCAGCCTGAGGTGCCCAGAGTGTAGTGTCAAATTTGAAAGTGCTGAAGACCTAGAAAGCCACATTCAGGTAGACCACCGAGACCTGACGCCTGAGACCAGTGGCCAAAGGAAAGGTACCCAGACGTCCCCTGTTCCCAGAGTAAGTACAGCTGAACTTTAAAGTGTCTGAGGAATAAAATGTAGGCCTTCAATGTGAGAACTGATCTGATGTTAATTTTTTTTTAAACTGTCACTTTATCAAATCACTTGTGCTACTAAAAAACTCCAACAAAACAGGAGGAAGGGTAGTGTAATGCACATAGAAAAATCAGAASTTGCTCAGCCTCACAGGCTCCTTGATTCTTAGTGGCAACACATCAGATTTTCTACTACTGAACTGCCCTAGATTTACCAACAGAGAGCTGAGACACTTGGACGGTAGGGATTGAGATTGTTCGTGAGTTCTTACTCTACTGAACTGTCACATCTGGAAAAGCTGAAGCAATTTCATGAAAAACAGAGATGCTGAGTACCCCAAACAACAACAAAAAATCTAATCTGTCGTTTTTGAGGAATGAGATTATTTCTTACCAGGAAAATAATAATGAGCAGGAGAATATACGAACTTTTGAGGAAAAATGTAGTGAACTCCACCCTACCCCTCAAATTCTCACCTAAAACAAACTTCTGTGCTAAAGAGCTTGTCCTTAGGAATGTCTGTGTGAGTGAATGTTTTGAGGTTACTTGGAAGTCTGTGTGCATTTGTGTGAGCTTGTTTGTGTGTGTGTATGATTTTAAAAGTGATTTTAAAAGAACCTGCTTCATAGCCCTTCCGTAGGGGCCAGTAGGGAATGAGTAGTTTCTTAGCAGATCTGGACATTGTCTAATGCAGATTACATAAAAGTGTGCTGTTCTTGACTTTTTGCAGATAGCCTGATTTCCCTTTTCTTAGCTTACAAGTTACTTGGGAACATGCAGATCCAAATAAGGTTCCAGAAGCCTACTCAGGAGATTAATATCATTTGCAGTTTATAGTCTTTTAAAATTATTTGTTGACGTTTTGGTTCAAGAATGGGCCAAGTCAGTCCTTCCTCTGTCAGGAACAGATGGAATGAGAAGTGGATTTTGGAAATCTTCTCAGGAGACCAACAGCAGACACATCTGAGTATTGATATCATCTGACATTTTTAATTAAACATGATGGGGTGAGATTTTCAAAAGTATCTAAGGAAATTAGGCACCCAACTCCTAATGAATAATTCCAGCCGTAGATGCCTGTTTATGTCAATCTGCTAATTAAAGCACCCACAAACACATCTTACTGAATTAAAAGCACCTGAAAATACCATCCATTCAACTAGAACACCAGAGGCTCAGTAAGTAAGAGAAGGCCCTAAGTATGTCCCGAGGACGTGGACTGAGGTGCCTCCAAGAGAGCTGGTGCAGGTTGTGTCCCTGGCAGGATTTGTTATCCCTGCTGCACGTGGGGCCGTGTGGGGCAGCAGCATCCGGCCGAGCTGGGCTGGGCACGGCCACGCTGGAGCAGTGCCCCGATCCTGCCTTCTGAGCCAATCCCACAGAARGCTTGATTTCTTTTCTTGTCGTCTCTCTTTTAGTAAAACGAGTGGATATTGTTCCCTTTGGGTGTGACTAAGCCTCCAGGCACACACACCTAATTTTGCAGAAGAATGAGGCATGGAAATATCCCTCCTTTGGTGTGATGACTTTTGAGAGTTTGGCTAAGGCTCTGGCTAGGTCATTGTCCTTCTTGCTCCTCAGGCTTTTATTTCCTTCTAAATTCTTTAAAAACACCTCTGTTCTATTAGGTAGCACTAATTCACATTGCTGTGCCTGTGGAATTACCTTTTCCTTCCTATCAGCTAGCAGAACACATTGACATTTTCTGTCTTATTTCTTGCTTTAACTCTTTCTTTTCAGTGACAGCTTCCATACTTGTTCTCTCGGGGGAAAGTTTTAAGTTCTTCAATAAAGTAAATGCTTTGAATTTCATCCCATGAGGAAAGTTCTGAGTTTCTTTGTAGAAGATAATGAAAAATCGGCATTTGTGATGATGGCAAATGGTACCTTACAGGTGTCTATGGCCTGCACGTATGCTAATATCAGAGATAAGCATCCCAGGAATATATATATTGTTATTAGGAATAATTCAGTGTTTTACCCTTCATTATAGGTACAAGACCTGAATTCTGATAYCAGTTCACTTGAAAACTATTGGTGTTTCACTCAGGTTTCTGAAGGCAATGAGTGCCTTTTGTGTTTGCCTAGCACGCAGGTTTTCAAAGAAATATACTGTCTTTTAAATGGTGGTATATCTCTGTATTTCAAGAACAGTGTTTACTTAACTCCACTGGCTTCTTAGCAAAGCTAAGCAAGTTGAACATGATCTCTCTTGTCATATTGTTAGTGTGCTGTGCACAGGTAAAATACCACTTTACTGGAGCAATCTTTAGTGTACAATGCATGTAGAGTAATTTGCATGTGTCCAGAGAAGAGCTACTCCTTTCCAATTCTCGAGCACTTCTACATTTCGTTTTTAAACAGCTTATTTATTTTTCTTTCTTAAATAGAAAAGCAGTTGAAGATTAAGACAAGGTACAGTCAGAAGGAAAGTATAGTAGATGAGATTTTTAAATAGTGCATATATATTTCAAAGTAAATAAGAATAGGTAGAATAAAATGCAAGCAAATGGAAAAGATGATAATAACATATAAAATCTGTAACTTCTTTCAATGTTAGAGGTTGCTCCACCAGGATTATTCACTTCTTGAATAGAAGAGCTGAGTGTGGAAACCTAAAGGAATTTCAGAAAAAAACCTTAAATAAATTTTTAACCCCAAAGTGAGAGGAAGAAAATAAACATTAGCTCTTAATGAATAAAGAGTATTTGGGAAGAAAAGATAGAACAGGAAAAACTGAACAATTCCTTTTTACTGTAGGTCTTTAAGTTTGCRTACGTATGTAAGTGTATATAGCACTACAAAGAAAGTATGAATATTTCGTTATATTTTGTTTTGGCTTTTTATTAGTGAATTATTTGAGGTTTTATCCTGAAAATCAATAGAAGACAGCTAGATGAGCATTGAAAAACACCCAGAATTGCTTGTCAGGCTTGTTTTTTTTAATCCATAAGAATGAAGGAAAACACACATAACCCTTGAAATTTCCTGCTGTATTCTGTCTTCCTCACTGATATTTTTAGTATGTAAAAAAACACAGGAACAAATATCTGTGAATTGATTATCTTTGTTTCTAGGATGCCTGCCTAGGATCCAATCATGTTGATCAACGAGATAGATTTCCAGGCAGGCATAGTTTTTGCATTGTGTGTATGGTAACATCCACTTTGGAGGATTTGTTTTTAGGAGTTTTAAGATAAGTCAATGGTCTTCTGCAATGAACATCACTAAGAGGAATAAATAAAATACCTCTTAGTACTAAAATATTGCTTTGAGATCAATTTTTGTTTAATTCTTATAGTTTTACTTGAGCTATTCTGTTGGATAGGACTGAAATTGTTTTTTGAGATGAGCATCGCAAGTAAAGGTATCATTTCAGTATCTGACACATGTACAGTTCAAGACCTTTTTTCATTCTATTAAGGTCTCAACAGAGGTAATGCTTTCCTGTTTTTCTGAATAGATTTCTGTGTGTAGCAGCTTCAGTTTTGAATACATTTTATTAATTCATTTTCACACTCATTTTTTCCTTCTAGAGGAATGTGCATATCTTGAGAAACATGACTAATTGTTTAGCATTGAGATTTCTCATTTTCTAGTACTGGAAACAGTCACATTTCAAGCTGTTCTTTCTCTTACACAGATTTATCTTTATTTTGTTCCACAGGTATCACGAACAATGCTTGTTTAACATTGTCAGTGGTCAATGTTTAGAGTTCAGTTAAGTTTTCATCTTGAATGGTGTACTATTTTTAGCCCACCTAGGTTATTTGGACTGAAGAAGCAAAGGAGGTAGCATAGAAGAYTGGAAAAATGAATCCTATTGTGTTCCTTTATTCAGTTCCTTTTCTCCTGCATGCTTTCTTGGACTCAGTTCCTTCTCTTTGTTCTCCCCCACAACCCTTCTCTTCCCTTGTAAATCCACTTGAATGGAGGAATATTTTCTTTGTAGAACAGGAAACTATTTCCAGATTTAAAGGAGGATAGTCTGGAAAACCCATGGGAACAATAGATACTTCAGAAAAGAAAACAGAACCCTCCGTTGTTATTACTATGATTTTGTGCCAAGACTAGAATTAAATATTTTGACTTTGTGGGGAATGAGCTCTCAGCTGAAGGCCTGCTCATCTGGTCTCTTTTGTCACCTAGATGCCATTACCTAGACTCTGTTAGCTCCTCAGAGTGGGGGCACCTTTGTTGTCACCACTTGTGAAGATAAAACTTTAAAAAAAGATAACTGATCCATTAATAATGTTCATAAAGCAGAAAAATGGGAGTAGAAGGTAATATTTGGTACCACAGCTAATTATAGTTGTATGAAAACTAGTGCTTCCCATTTACTGATAATGGAAGTATGTTTTGTGACATTCTTTTAAACACAGTTATTAATGAGCCAAAAAATCAGCTCTTCCACCTCTTGCGTATACATTTGGGTGCTAGTCTAGCTGCAGTTATTTTGAGACCTGTGTGAGGCTGTTTATGAATGTCACCGCATGTCAAGCGGGGTGCCCTGTCGCAGGAGCCATCACCTCGGTTAAGCTTCTCTTTTGCATGCAGGGGGCTCAACTGAGGCTAAAGGTAACACTCAGAGGAAGTCTGAAATCTGCCGTGGGCTTGTCATGCCGAGCAGAGTGTTTTATAAGTTTGTGAAATGGTGTGGAGGAGTTTGCACTGAGTCTGTGGATAAACAAAGACATCCTGTCTCCAGATTTGTTAGTAAGTAGCTTTCAGAAGCAACGAAATCAATTAAAAAATGAATCATTTGTCTGTGTTTAATATAACTTTGAAGGTTTGAAATAGAGTCAGCCTGAAATACTGTCCTCTAGCTGCTTACTTAGGGAACCCTCACAGCCAAGATAAGCGTGGGACAAGGCACAGAACTTAGCTTTGAAGTTTTAAGGAAGAGGAAGGTTTCAAGTTTTAAATGTGACCATGTGACCACATGAATCAGTCACTACCCAATTCTATTTTTCTCTTCCAAGGTTTTTTGGGTTTTGTTTTGTTTTTGAAGTTAGGAGCCCTCAGCATGTGTGTGCCAGTGTGTTTGAGAGGACATGTGTATGTATGTGTGCTGTGCTTGCCTGCCAGAAGAGATTCCCCAGAAAGAGTGCTGCAGAAATCCAGCTGCTTTTCCATTAACAGCCTTGATTTCCAAATGGACTCCAGGAGGATACTTTTTTGAGCTGCCTAGGGATAACTAGCCAATCCAAACTATTTCCTTTTATATGATTGGCTGTGTCAGCTTTCGGCCAATGGAGTATAGCCTTCTTCCTATTATCATGTTAATCACCCATTGTTATTTTAGCCTAGAAAGCCCTACCTATGTGCAAACACACTGGTACAGAATTCATGGAATATGTCTAACGTCCATAGACTGGTGCATTTGTTATTATGGTGTTACAGCATGTTCATTAACCTCCAGCAGGCTGACTTGTTGCCATTGATGACATGGGAAGTAGTTAAGAAGCTCTTGGTAGTGCCTAATTTGTTCTTTCCTCAGCAGGTGCTTGAGGAAATTGGATCCCATGCGCAGAGGGGGTGACAGCAACTCCTCTGTTTAACTCAAAACTTCTGACTTATTATTGCTGTCTTAAAAATGGGATTCTATACCTGGGTGTGGGGTGGAGGCTGCAAGAAAAAGTAATGTGCATCTAAAAGTACCCAAAAAGTACTCAAAATATTTTCCTTCAAAAAAGTTAAGAGGGTGTTGTTTACTGAATTGGGTTTCTCAGTGCTGTTGGCGTGGGGTTCTCATTCATTCTTCAGCTGAGCCTGTGGCCAGCACACAGAGATTTCACATGTGTTCTGCTGCCATCAGCTCTGGCCATGGGGATATGGACCTCATGCTCATGCCYAGTGGCAAGTGTTGCAGTAGGAATTATTCTCCAGAAAGAAGTAGGCACAAAAGGCCCAATTTTTCTAAATTACACATCAAAAGATGTCTATTTAGATAGCATATTCCCATGCAGTAAATAAGCGTGTACATCAGACCGTACTCCTGCTTTGGGAAATAGTTTTTGCAAGTGTACAAAAGCTTAGCCTTCATGGTTTTTGTTTGTTTGTTTTTCTTGAGTTGGATGTCTAACTTGTCAACATGCATTTTAATTTTTGCGAATGATTTCTTGGATTTTTTTCCTGCCACGTTGCACAAGTGCACGCATCACTGTAAATCTGAGTGCAAACCCCATTTTCCCTGTTTGGATAAATGGTTCATRTAATTGCCTCTTCACACTGTCTCCTGACTTCTGCAGCTAGGCTTCCCTGGTATGACTTTGAGATGGAGAAAATATAAACAGATTGTACTAGGAAACAGTTCTTTGTGGTAATGCAGTTTTTCCAAAATTTCTGATGGGAGACCAATACAAAAAGGATTTTTTCGTTCACTTCCCCAMGTAACTATAAGTGCTCTGCCTACTCTATTTTGAGTTTGACAAAAGGTGGAATTTTTTGAGAAAGTTGATCTTATTCTGAAAACAGTTACTTTTCTGGTTTTTATTTCACTCTGTGGGGATTTTATTGCAATGGGTTAAATGACAGAGCAATCTCATTATGACTCAAGTACTCAGTCAGATTTTCAAGTACTGTAATTTGAAATTTTTAAAGTTGAAATTAAAATTTCTCCTAAAGAAGGTTGTTAATTAGAGATTGTGTTTATGGTCCCAGAAAAGCCTGGCCTGGGGATATATGAGCAAAAAAAGCCTCAGTGGAGGAAATTTGAAGCATGTAACATGCTATATTCATGATCACACTTGCCTTATGCTACAGTGCAGTTTTCTCTAATCTCTTTTTGGTTATTAAACAGAAAAAGACCTATCAATGCATCAAGTGCCAGATGACCTTTGAGAATGAGAGAGAGATACAAATCCATGTCGCTAACCATATGATTGGTAAGACATTCTTTACACTAGGCCACTCATTGGCTGCTTGTTTTTTGCTACTCTTTGAAATTCACTATTCTAATAACTTGTTAATATTCATGCTGTAATTTATTTTTTTATTTTTCAAGGCAAATGATTTTGATGTACTGATTCTTCACTTCAAAGCTTTTTAAATATGTGGTTATAAAAGTGTTACTGCTGAGCTTTTTTCTTTATCCTTTTGAGTCCTTATGTAGCATTTTCATTTATATTAAAATCAAACTTTTGACAGTATCTTCCATTTGATAGCATAAATTTCTCTCTATCTGTGTAAAAAGTACTTGCCAGTTGTCAACCACTTAGGAGCAATTATGTTTCAATTTTGTATGTCATGACATTGAATAGATGTAACTGCTAGCATTTTCCCAGCTAAGTGTGGTGAATTCCTGAAGAACATTGTCAAAACAAAACACTTAGGGAGTTATTTCAGTGGTTTTTTTCCACTTTTCCCAACAATTCTGGACTTCAGAAAGTTCATCTTTTCAGACACACAAGTGTTTTAAAAATCAGTGCTTTCTGCCTTCTATGACAGTCCTGTCACAGGAGTCAGTAAAAGCATTGCTGTAACATGATGAGTTGTATTTCTGCTGCAGCTGTATGATTGCTTTTCTGATGAACACAAAGAAAGGTTTTTCCTGTATATACAGATGTTATAAATGTATGTGTTGGCCCAAGAGGTCAGTTTATTTTGATGCATAGACCACAAGAAGGTACTTACATGTGCCACTGTAGGCRTGTGTTGGGTGAGACCCTTCAAGGACCCTACAGTGCTCTCTGTGTGTCTCATACATTCATATGCAGCATTTATCTCCCTGTAAGCATAATGCTTTTCCTTCAGCAATTTTACATTTAGGAAATTATTCTCCCATCAATTCAGGTATGTAGCTCCTATTAGCTTTGAAGTGGATTATGCATAAATACCAGAGAGAGAGAGAAATACGGACTGACACAGTCTTCAAACCTTCACCCCCAAATGAAAAACATACATGTCAGTCACAATAATTTTCATCCAAGAGCCAGGCAGGAGTTTTAGGTTAATGTCAAGCAGGTTAAGATAAAGATATCTAAAAATATTTGCTTTTGTAGCAGGTGTTAATGTAATCTCTTGTTTGCAAGCTTGAAGAGTAAGATCCTTGTTAATTGGACCATAGTGATTTCATGTAGCTCCCTCCTAGATTTTAAGAAAGAAGTCCTTAGCAARCTTAGCACTTGTTTCAACTTAATTTGTGATCCAGTAGGTAATAAATGATTTTTAAATCCAAAGGTCATTAAATACTGAGTTAAGGTTCTGCTTGATTCGAGAGGGGAATTATTTTTTCTTTTGGAAAAATGTAATTTCTTCATTTTTCAGTGACTCATATATAAAGTTTATTTATGTATATCCCCAAATTAGTGCTGTGTGGAATAATATACAATTATTAATAATACACAACCTTGCAAAGTTCACTAATGGTACCATTGGAAAACAACAGGAGTGGAAGGCATAGAAGGCTCAGAAAACTGTGGTGCTGCTATTTGTGAAAACCATTGTTTCCTTGAAGCTGTACATCAGTTGTTACAGTATTTGGAAGAACTCTGTATAAATACAAGGTGCATATGGGCCCAGTTCTGCACACCTAGAACATTGTAAATACCAGGATGTGATAAGAAATGTGTGATAATTCCTCTGTGGTGTCATATCTTCATGTCGCTTTGCTGAGGTACAGACTGAGGATGTTCATTAAGGTCAGGTCATTGCTGCTTCTAATGGTGCAGTTTAGGAAAGAGCAAAGGATAGAAACCTTTAATATGGAGCCAAACTTCCTCCCACTCTGGACATCTCCATTCACAAGGCACCTGGGCCTCCTCTCCTTCAGGACATGCGACTGCTCACAGAGAAGGAGTTTCCAGTGAGTTTGCTAACTGGTATTTGTTGGTATTTGCTCTTTACTGGGGAATACTGAAGGGAAAAAGAGAGGTAATAAATGCTGTGCAGATTTTTGGTGTTAATTTGCAGAGTTCTGAGTCGGTAACAGTAGGGAGAGTGACCAACTGMCCCTTGTGCTTGCTCCTGTGCCCTTTGGTCACAGCCTGAGAGCCTTGTTCCCTTATTCAGGCCTTAGGACAGACTGGTGTGTGCGTCCTTACTGCTCAGGCTGGTTTATCACTGATAAAGTAAGGGGTGCAAGAGTTTCCCTCCTCTGTGTTAGACCAAGTCTAGCCAGATGGGCAGCGAGAGGAAGAAGCTAATATAGCTGTTTCTGCAGCCCAGGTCTAGTTCACAGGAATTATTAATGTCATTGTTGTCAGTTTAAGATCTACAGATGGGGATTTGTTTGTGCTGGGGGGACACTGAGATCGTAGGGTGGCCGTATAGGTGTTTAGGAGACAGCAGGAGCTTGCCCTCAGACTGTGTGTCCTCAGGAGCTTAGGGCTGGCCTCCTCTCAATGAACTTGTATCTGTCTAAAGTTAAGGTGTCTGGTTTAATATAGTCATTGAGATGCTGTCTGGGGAAAATGAATGATTGATACCAATCTAAGATAAGAGTTTGAGTAGGATAAGCATTTCCAGGGAGAGATTTTTATCTCTCTTTTGAATTTGAGGAGAGCCAAGACAATGAAGTTAGCCTTGACATGTAATTTTTAGGTAAAAAATCCCTTGGCTTTGATAATCCAAGACCTCTCAGCAGCACTTTCTTCTCATACTTTGAGAAACACAAAATCAATAGTTGAGATATCCTAAGCACTTGCTTACAGTTTTATTCTGCTCAAGTGACTGTCAACAGAGAAATCCCTGCTCTGTAGCAGCAATACCTCTTAAGTAGCAGTGTCCGTAATATGATTAAAGAATTCAATTATTTCTGACATCATAGTCTTAAAAACTGCATCCAGTTCAGTTGGCTGTGCCTCCCCCTCCAACCTCTCAGCTTCTCAGTCTGGAGTCGGAGGCCCTGTTCATAATTCATGGAGGTAGGGGGTTTATTTTTTTCGAAGCAGTATGCAGGGAATTTCCAGTGCTACTCCCACACATCGCTTTGAAAAATTACCCTGCTGCACTCTAGCCCTTCATATCCTGTGCACAAACACAGAGGCACACTGGGTCCTGCACGGGGTCCCCAGGGGAAGAGCAGGCTGGATACATCCCCAGAGGAGGGAAACGGGAGATGTTTTGTTTCAGCTTATGCTGGGGCCTGTAGGAGGGCTCTGTGCAGCAGAACAGACCTCCTCAGCTGGGGTTAGCCAAGAAGGGATCTGTTTAGGAAGGTTTTCAGCTGGGGGGGTTAGTTCGGGTTGGAATTTTTAGAGAGCAGTGGTCTTTGAAACATTGCACCGATTGGGGCTGCTTTGAAACATTTCCATGCCCGCAGAAAGGGGATCCCCCTTTGAAACATTTACAGGCATTGGGGAGTCCACCTGGGACTATATCAAAAACTTTCAGTAGTTCTTGCTGCCTCTGTACTTGCTTACCTCCTGTTGCGCTGACCTGGCAATGTTTAAAGCTTCTCCCCCTTATCTCCCCACCTGCCTCTGCCTCTGATGTGCTGTCTCTATTAGATGCAGGGGAGGATGGGCGTGCGCGGCCCGGGCTCTACGGGAGGCACTGAGCAGCCATGGCAGCAGCCAAAGCGTGGAAATCTGTCAGTGCCTGGGGGAGCCCTGGCACTTCGATCTCCATCGTGGGGCCACTGCTGAGTCCCTACTTGAGCAGTGGCTGCTCCCATCCTGCACTGCCAAGGGAAACCTGCTCAGAGCCCTGCACAGGGAACATAAGGATTAGGCCAAGGATTTTCCTGTTGGGTTTTTACGGCTGTGCTGTTCTCACAGCCAGGCTGGGTGCCCCAACTGATGTTTTTCAGGGTGCACAAAATTCCACAGACTTTTTCTCTGGGTGGGTCAGGTCACCCAGTATCAAGGGGAAGCGCATTCAGATCCCTGCTGGAGTTTTCAGCTCTTTGGGTAGAAGTGGACATAGCAATACTTCTCTCTGTCTCAGTTAGATGGGGGATGTTTTCCATTTAATGTTCAAAGAAGATGAGCAACTGTCCCAACTCTTCTTTCTCCATTCTCCAAGAAAGTCTCCTGGCAAATGTGCACAGGAAGCTCAACTGTTAGTTGAGTTAGGGGCTCAGTTAGTGCTGGAACAGGGAAAATAATGATTCCTGGTTTGTGCTGTAACACTGGGATTGCAGTAACAGTCCTCCTGCCTCCGGCTCCAAAGGAATGTAAGYATTTGTGGGCTCGTGAGAGGCTGTCCCAGTCCTCACAGCTCAGCAGAGCCCTGCTCTGGGGCTGCTCCTGTCCTTACCCGTGGAATTTCCAGCGCTCCCAGCCAAGATCCACGAATGAACATTGGTGAGCAGGGAAGGAGGGGCTGGACACGTTTGAGATGTGAACATGAGGCCCTGTTTGTGCATTGGGAGCTGCTGGGGACAGAGGGGAGTGCTGAAGGGAAAGCTTCTAGAAGTTACAGTGAAATTGTTCCGTGGTCCGGTTCTTGAACTGCAGTCGGGATAARTTCGTCCCTGTTTGATGGGATGGAGCTGACCAAGTCAAACACCGTGCTTGGGAGAGTTTTCTGAGTACTGCCCCAAGCCACGGCATAGCATACGGTGTGTGTAGCGCAGGACTCCAAGGATCTTAATTACCTTTCCTGCCCTTAGAGATCATGTTTCAAGTTCTGGAAACACTCTGCCAGAATTAAACACAAAGAGGAGGGAAAACATCCATCCACAGTTMCATTTCTTTCAAATGCATACAAATATTCTAAACAAAACAATGGCCAACTATAGGTTTGTTATTTTGTTAATATTTTAAAATAACATAATATTTAAAAATTAGAAAGTAAGTTGGGTGCTTGTAAGAGGTCAAACTTGCAATAACAACTACAGAAATAGTTTTCTAAAATGCAGCAATTTAGAAAACTCATTTTATGTTCAGAAGAATTAGCAGTTGATACCAAGCTCAATCACTAAGATGAAACCAGCAAAGAGGTGGAGGGGTTGGGATAGTACTCGAAATCAAGCATAAATCCATATATTCCCAGTTATGTTTTCCTCTTCTGTTTAAAAATTGAAGCAAACAGTTTTATCTTTTGATTTATGTTTCATAGTTTTCATAAMTTTAGATCTTAACAAAATTGCTAATTTATATATTCTATGAATAAAAATTCGGGCTCATTTTGGATGGTCTTGAACTCCTGTCATAGTGGGTTCTGAGTACACGTGTATGTGCCAAGGATGTAGGTAAGGATCATTTTTGCAGARCTGACTTTTATACACATGAAGATACTTAGTCCTGGGCACCTCTGAAGAGGATGTGAAGCATTTCTGAAAACTCAGGCCTGATCTTGTGAAGCGCTTTGTTCCTCGTTGTCATTGAGTTGAGGACAGCTAATGCTTCTCAGAATCTCTCTTATAATAAAACATATTTCATTTTGCATGAAATAAATGTAGTCAGTATTGGAAGAAGGGCACCTTTAATTCTTGTAAAATTCCTATTTCTTCCTGCACATTTTGTTTAACACAGTACTTGAATTCTAACTGATTTAAAGTTTAAAGGTGCTGTTTGTGTTCAAGAAACAGCTGGACATGGCACAGAGTGCCATGATGGTCGTCAGCCAAAGGTTGGACTTCATGATCTCAGAGGTCTTTTCCAACCTAAATGGTTCTGTGATTCCGTTTGGTAAATACATTCCCACMCAGTAACATACTGTCATGACTTTGTGTCCTGAGACAAAACTGTTTAATTCTTGAGGGAAACTCCTCAGACCTAAGGACTTCTGTTAGTTAAAGCAAATACATGGTAGTGATGATGATGACATTGTAAAGCACTATCTTAGTAATAGCTTTCAGGCATTAAGGCAAATAAAAATGTGCCAGATTGTTTTTGAAGCATTACTTGCAAATTATCAACAGGAACATATTTCTGGACTCAACAGCTGAATGTGTGAATTAATTATGGACACATTAGGAACTCAGAAATGTTTTTTTAACTTTGATGTTTGTAAAGCATATTCCAAGTAAYTGCTCTTTTAATGCAGAACTGAAGGTACAACCTTCATATATTTACCCAGCACTTGCTTCAATATCCAATTCATTGTGGACTTGCCTTAATGAACAATATGTACCATTCTTTCATTTTGCARCATCTGTCTATTGCGAAAGACTAATTTTAGAAAAAAAGTGTGAAGTGTACTTACCTTAAGAGATGAACAACCTACATGGTGTCTCCATACACCCCTGAGAGCCTCAATCCCAGCACAGTGGTGCTGGTGCTGCCCCGAGAGGCTTTGCCCAAGTGGAGCTTGCTTCTGGCTCTGGCTCCTGGGCACAGGCATCTGCTTATGCCAGTGAGGTTCTCCTGTTATTTTGTCCAACTCTAAGCCCTGATTTGGTTTTTTTTTTTCTTTTATTAGTGTTAGCATTAACCATGTATGCAAATAATTAAATGTTGTGATGARTATAGTGCATTAAAGGCTAGAAATGTTTTGTTTTCCAAGACACACTTTTTAACAGTATAGTCATGCTGAAAGCCAAGTTGCCATTTCTAACAGACAGAAGCAGTTCCCTTTACTTTAGTATAAACAGCATTTGCCTTAATATAATCTATTACTTAATTGGTTTCTTACTTTGAAACTTCAAACCATTATATTTTTACTCTTCCTTCCTTTCTCAGGCTGGAAAATTGATTATCCAAAATCTTAATCATTTTATCCAGTTGTCCTGTGCAGATGTGGTCTCCTGCAACTGTTATCTATGCATATTTGTTCATACAAATTGCTCCATTTCATGAGAATGTATTTTGTTTTGCTTGTTTTTTAGGAAAGAAATAACATTTCCCTTAATGTATTCATTCACATATTCCTTTTGCATTTTTCATTTCATTTACAACTTGGTAATAGTAGTTCAGTTTTCACTGACATTTTTATAGCTGCTATGACAACATTCCTGTTTTGCATGATACATGCATAATGGRCAATGATCACAGTGTTACATTGCTTTCATTCTTTCTTAACTGTGTTAGGATTCCTTACAGCCTCCAAACTCAATTTTCATATGCAGTGATGATTACACCTGTTTAAACATTTTCCTGGTAGTTTCATATTTATTCATAAAGGGAGCAGTTGATAAAACACCTTTTCTGCAATCAGTCTGAGTTTTAAGTGTGATATTTCTTCAAAGTTATCATTAGCAAGCACCTCAATCTAGTCCCAGCCTTTCAACATCAGTTAGGGGTAGCAAAAAAATGCTATTTTTCTGTAAACTTTGCCCTGTGTAGAAATAAATTTTCTGAATGTGTAACTTGGTCTTCATTTTATTAATTCTCTTAACCTTGAAAATTGTTGTATGTTTGTATTTAAAAGTCTGCAGAGATGCTTTCTACCATATTCTCAGATATTTTATATGTGTGTGGCCATACATTTCTAAGTTCACAAAAAAATTTCTTAGCCCCTCCTTGCTCATCTTGTCTGGAAAAGAAAGCAAGTCCTCACCACATGGGGCTTGGGTCCTCTCCGCAGATGGTGAAATGACTCTACATCCTGGTGGAGAGGTCAGCACCCCTCTGTGTCCTACTTTTGAGGAAAAAAACACCAGAATAGTTCTTGGGGGTGGAAGAGGGAACAAACCCACCACCATTTCTAGGTGTAGTCTTCAGACTTCATATAAATAAATGTTTTCAGGACCTTGTTCTTCTCCTCATGTGAATTGTGGGACAAATGTCTGTGTCAGTTGTGTCCTTAAAATTTAGGTGATGATGATTTCTTTATGGGACCTTATTAACAGGTAACAGTTTTACCTGGATAATGTAGATGCTATCCCCATTTCTTCTTTATTTGCCAAATGAATTTATTAGTTTGGAAACATCAGTCACCAGTACTACTGTTTTTGACTGACAGAAAGCTTTGTGACTTTTTCTGAAAAATAGACGATATATGAGAAGTGAATAAGGAACAAAGGAATGAATGTTTGGTGAAGCTGGAAAAACCCATTCTGGGTTAGCTAGGAATTAGCTTTGGCAGAGTTATAAAATACTCTTTTTACCTCTTTGGGAAAATGTAGACAAGGTTCCAAACTGTTTCCAGTCTTAGAAAAATGGGAAAATATATTTAATATCAGTAATCTATAATTAAATTCCTTTTCTGCTGATAAAATTATGGATTTCACTCTTTCTGAATATCTGGTTCAATATTCAGGACTTTTGAGCATTGAAAAATGTTTATTTTTCTTTTTTTGATTGCAGAACAGCCCTCTGGTGAATCAGTAAGGGTACTGGTGTACATATGCTGAACCCTAACTCTAGTTATCAGAGAAAAAAAGGGTTTTTTCATGTTAAAGGTCCAGATTTGTACCTCCTGTTACTTGGTCGACTTCAAAGTGAGACAGTTGGACTGTTGCCTTTAATTATAGTTCAAACTCAACAGCATCCTTAACCATGAGAAAGATTTAATCTGGTCTCCTTAAACAAGAGGTTACCAACTGACATGACCCTTAAAAATTATTTGTTTTGTGATGGCTGGAAGCAAGTCAAATCAAGCACAGCCCTCCCTGGATGCTCTTTTTGGGGTACTGGCATCTTTTTTATTTTATTTGTGGAGGAGAACTTTTCTACGCTGAGGTTCTTTACAAGTGATACCCATGAAGGAAGCCCATGGAAACTTTTTAAACACTTTACCTTTCTTTTTTGTTTCGAGGCTCCTGGCACAGATAAAGCCTTTGCACAACTGGTCTCTGTAGTTCGCGTCATATGTGCTGCTTCCTTGTCACAGACCTTGTTCAATTTATTAGTAACTTTTGACAGCTTTGTGCCTTTTTAAAAATCAGAAGGGTTTTAATTGAATATTTTGACTTGGCAGATTCATTGTGTGCCATTTTTAAAACTAAATTTTTTTAGTTAAAAAAATAAAAAACTTAGATTCTTGTGACAGCCAATAACCACCGTGTGATTGCACAGTAAGCTCAAAAAAAGGGCACTTCTGGTTGTCCCTGTCAGACTTCCTTGCTATAATGTCAATCTCAAAAAACTGGAAAATCATGGTTTTATAAGTGAAAAAAGTTTTGTCCTGCCACAATTGAAGAAGCCCACAGAAATCATGTATGAATACCATGGTCTTCTGAAGACAGAACAGGCCAAAACACCTCACTATAGTTCCACAGTCATCTTTTTCACCCATTTCATAGAATCATAAAATCATTGAGTCCAACCTTGGACCAAACACCACCTTGTCACCCAGCCCGGAGCACTGAGTGCCCTGTCCAGTTGTTTCTTGAACATTTCCAGAGATGGTGACTCCACCACCTCCCTGGGCAGCCCCTTTCAATGCTTAACCAGCCTTTCAGTGAAAAAATTCTTCCTGATGTCCAACCTGAACCTCCRCTGGTGCGGCTTGAGGCCATTTCCTCTTGTCCTCATTTCCCTGTTGCCTGGGAGCAGAGCCTGACYCCCACSTGGCTCCACCCTCCTATCAGGGAGTTTTTMGAGTGTGATAAGGTCACCCCTGAGCTTCCTTTTCTCCAGGCTGAGCCCCCCAGCTCCCTCAGCTGCTCCTCGTATGACTGACTCTCTAGATCCTTCCCCAGCTCTGTTGTCCTTCTCTGGACACGCCCCATCCCCTCAATGTCGTTCTTGACTTGAGGGGCCCAAAACTGGACACGGGACTCAAGGTGTGGCCTCACCAGTGCCCACTATGGGGGGGACAATCACTGCTTTGTGCTTTGTGGTTTGTTCTGCTGGCACAAGCCCAGGGACAGATGGGGTGGATGAGGTGCTGACATCATGGGGAAGAGCTGAGCCTTTTTGCCTCCCGCTTCCTGTAGAAACAGGCCAAAACCAGTTTGGTCCAGTGTTTCCTTCTTTGGCACCTCCTGAATTGGTGGAGAAGACTACAAAAGATGGCACCAGGTAGGAAGTGCACAGCAACCTGCTGACGTGTACATCACTACTTCAGTCAGACACAGCCTACTTGGGATTTAATCCTGCCTGCAGCTGCGCATCATCCGTCATCTGGTGGACAGTTGAGGGCCTTAAAAGTGACCAAATCTTTTGAGCATTGTGTGTGTAACTGGGAAGTGCTTAGATTTTATGATGACTTTATCCTGTTCTGTATTCACAGGGAAGTTTTCTAGCATAGCTCAGGCTAGGCAGAGCCATTGGTTTAGGTTTTGCTCCAGACAGAGGTTGGGTGTTTTAAAGGATCAGCATCAGCTAGCACCGCTGGCGTGTCCTCTGTTATGTTTTGCACGCATCAGCTATCATGTATTATTGGGGTATGGACAAATAGTTCTTAAACCCCATGACTGTGAGTTATATCCAGGAATAAATATTGGCAACAAAAGTTAAATGATGAAACCTCATGCAATGAACAGTAACTGATTCAAGCTGGGCCGGATATAGATAGCTAAAGTTGAAGGGAAGAAAGTATTCCAGTGACATTTTCTCCTTGTTTAGCTTTCTAGTTAAGAAACTCCATTTTTATCCCCCTTTTTCTTAAACAAACAAACAAAAACRACACCAAAAAACCCCAAGCAACTTTTGATTCAGTTTTTTTTKTTAAAATCTGAGATTTGGGGTGAAAAAAGAGAAAAGCAAAGCGAGCTTCCCTACACCTTTAAAATCTTTTTAAACTGGTAGTAGCTGTGCCTTCACTTACATCAGTGAACATCAGTGGAGGGAATTTCCTTTGAAGACTAATTCTAATGTGCCAGAAACTGAAGTCAACAGTGTGTTAAACCTGAATGGTGAACTTTCAAGGGATGGGGAATTTAGATCATGAGATGTTATTTGCTTAGTTTACTTTATGTACCATTTGAAAATCTAGATAGACAATTTTACTTTTTAAAATCTAAGCGTTTTTAATTTTTATATCTTTTGACTTAGTTCAACAAAGAAAAATGTAAAAAATACAATGAAAAAACAATCTATACCTTTTTTTGTAATTACAATAATTTAAAAAAAATGGCCTGCCATTTAAGTCTAGTTTTCTTATAATTTTCTTTTGTCTCTTAAGAAAAAAAAGGAATCATATTGTACTACCCTATAGTTATACAGAAATCCAATACTACAAAGATACTTGAGGTATTGGAAAAGTTAAATATGTTATTAAAGCATTATTAGAAGGAAAGCTAGGTTCTCTTCATGTTTTCACTGAAACTTGTAAGGATTTTTTTTTGTTAGTGTTTAGCGGTTTAATATCCACTGTTGGGGCATCAGGCAGTTATTTCCTGTAAACCATTAACTACTCAGTGGTTTGTGTTTTGTGCAGTAGTAGTCCCTGCAATCTAAGCATCAGTCTGCAATTTTAAAGAAGAGACATTTGTCATGGAGCCTGGGAAGCCAGATTTCAGCTAAGACAAAGGTGTGGCTCTGTTACCTCTAGAACTATGACTTGATACTCTYTTATTATTATGCAAGTGAAAATATTGCGGTTTGATTTTTCCTWCCACTGGAAATACTATTAGGCCATAAATGTACGAGGTGTAATTATATCTGTCTTGCATATTTGTTTTTGTTTGAACGTGACTTACTAGGAAAAGAACTCCAGAGACCCAAAATACGTTTTTTAAATGGCCTAGTCAAAGAGTTTTCCCATTTTCCTAAGGCTTAAACTGGGGAAGTGGCTGCCATTTGCAAGCCAGCAATACAGTAAAAGCACATCATTGTACACAACGTTTTATTTGGACAGCTGTATAAAAATGGCAACACACTGTGAAATCCATTAACAGCAAAACATGTTAAATTCAGCAAAATGCATCTCATGTGGAACACTGAATAAGAAATTATAGTCTGAGTTTTACTAGCTGGTTATCAGAGTTTGTCTTGAATGAAGAAAATTGAATTTTTTCCATGTGTCTGTCTGTAATAACAGTGAATGCTGTACAGTGGGTTTTGAAACTAGTGTGCACCTGTAAATTCTTGCCCCACAGACTCTTATGCAAGGTTTTTGCAAATCTAAATACCCCTGAGGAACCTAAGGGGGAGCGGGGTTCACTCAGGCAAGTAGCTCTTACTGCATGTTGGGTCCCGCTCGTACTCGCTTGCATTACTGGGTTCAGAAACATTTGTAGGGGTAAGTTTTAGGGGATGGAGTAATAAGAGCTCAAATTGGGAATAAATGGATCCTTCCCCCCTTGTCTCCCTGCTGTGCCAGTGAGGACTGCAGTCTTGCCAGCCAGGAGTAGGTCCTTTGCCTCATAAAGGATTTCTTTCTGTGGGTGGATTTTGCAGTGCTGCATGTGTAAGACTTTTCACGGTTAATCAATAGCATTTAAAAATTCAAAACCCCTCTCCAAAGTATTTTGCATTTCCATTGTTCGTACTGTTTAACTAGGAGATGTTGCTCATCAAGATAGGATGCCATTAAGTATTCTGGTAGAGAAAGAAAAAATGAGTTTACTCTTGCCTGGTAGAAAATGAAACAGCCATGTTAACTTTAGCTCTAATCATGAGATTAAAAGTCTAATGGGGAATTATATCATTTTCACTCTTCAAAGCCAGCATCAGTGACCTTTGGAGAGTTTTAACTTTAACAGCCTAATGATTTCTCTTTTAGAAGATGGAAAAAACAGTCTTTTCCTTGACAAGGAAATGAAAAGTGGATGAAAAAGGCAAGCACAAGTAACCGTCCGCCGGAGCAGGCTAAATGACTTTTAGTCATATTCCATACAACTTGTGAGAGATTGTTTCCAGGCTTTATTATGCAAGCCACTGCCTGCTCTGAAGGGAGAAAAGTAAATGTAAGGCAGAGCCATGGGGCTGGGGGACAGTGTGGGGACAGCCGCAGTCCTCCACTCTGCTGGCCCGTGGTGGTGGCAGCTCTGACCAGCGCGGCTGCGTGTGCACGCCACTCATCCTGAGCAGGTTTGCTGTTGTGTGGAGCTTGTTTCCTGTGTAAGAGCACTGGAATTTCTTGTTTCAGTTCCTGTTTGCCGCGTTTGTGAGCTCGGGCTGTTGCTCTTTTGCCAAGCTGGCAGCTCGCGGGGGGAACTTCCTGCGCAGGGGATGTAAAAGCGATTCTCTGATTCTTCCTCTGCAGCCATTGGGAGATAAAAGCCAGGACATCAGGGACTGCAAAGAGGGAGCCAAATTATATTTATAATATTAAAGTGAGTGCATTTGTGGTTTTGCCATTCTCCAGGGTTTTTCATAAGTAGAAAAACATGAATTAGCATTTTCCATTTCCATATATTGACTGGAAAAATAGCCTGCTCTCAATTAAGACCTATAGCTTTTGGGATGTATGCAACAATTTTATAAAATATTTACAGCAAGATTTGCATTTTACATGGTATTACAGTTTTTCTTGTGTTTAGTAGAGAGGACTTAGGCCTAAGAGAGGAAATTCATCCAGCGTACCAAAAGGGAAATATATCTAAAATTAGATTGTTAGTATTCACAACAAGGAATGTCCAGCGCTGACTGTTACCTCCAGTAATTACGGAAGGTCACTTTGCCCCCCAGCTATTTGTTACAGCCACTGTAAGGACCCTGCTCCCTGTGCAGAGCTATCACTATCCCTTTAAAACTGCCTTTGGAAGCGATTGGAGCCTTGTGCTAGACAGATAAGTAGAACATTTTTTACCAAATGTAAATGCGCACTGTAAAGAACATAGCTATTTCCTGGATAATTTGCAGTTGTATATTTTATGTTAATTTCACCGAAAATATTGCACCCCTGCCAGGTTTAGTAGAGGCTCACTGTGATATGAATAATTTCTAGCGAATCTTTTTTTTTTCTTCATTTAAGATTTGGCACCTTTTTAAGATTTTAATAATAGCAACAAGGAGGAAGATTTAGAACAAGTGAAACATTAGAGCCAGAGAAATTCACATTGAGAGCTAATGTAAAATAGCAAGAATAATTACATGGAAAACAGTTTCCACAGATGTTTTTCCTTGTAATGTAATAACTATTTACTAAACTGTTTATTTTAGGCCCTTGGTTTACAATAAAATATTTATACATGCTCTGCTGTAATAAAAAAATATTGACAAAATACTATAGAGATTTTTAAAAGACAATTAGTATTTCCCTGTCTGGAAAGTGAACACAAGAGGAGCAGCACCAGCCCTTGCCATGCTGTCTGAGAGGAGATCCATGGTTAGCAGAGCATCCGTTGTGGGCTTGTCTGTGGTAACAGGGAGGCTCTGGACCTGTGGCAATCCAGAGGGTAACTTACTGAACAGCATGAAAGCCAACACTCTAAAGCCTGTGGAAACACTCTTTTCCACTTCTTTGCAGTACGAAAAACTTTATTCCATTCCTGAGTTATTATACAATAAAGTTATGTCTTGTCTAAGCAAAATGTGCCTGTTTTAGGAGCAGGTTTAAAGTTCAAGATACCAGAATCCTGAATCTTGTTCTTTAAAAACAGTGTGGGACAGTGACATCTCTGAAGTACTGCCTGTGGCATGTTTAAAGCTATTGCTTTATCCTGACTGAGCCATATCTGTCATACACCTAATTCATGAAGCTCCTCATGTGCCTGTGGAGTCTGTACACTGTTACACAGGGACTACCTGCACCTATGCAGATCTAGCAGTGCCTTAGGGTGCTGAAATCATAAATTCAGCAATACCGAAAGGTCTACAGATTCTACTTGCCACACATAATCTTAAAATGTCTATTATTCTATTCATGAATATATAGAAGAAACTTTATTTTGAGGTGTCTGTGGCTTTACCTTTTAAAATCTTGAACACAGGATAGTATCCTATAAGACACTTCAGTTCCTCTGCCTGCCAGTTTCATAATAAAGAATTTATTTTATTTCTTCAGAAGTTATTGTACATCCTTTACTTAACTCCAGAGTGCTGGCACACAGTAACTTTAAAAAGAGGCCTCCAGGACAAAAGAGAAAATACCTTTAATTTCATGGATACAGACCTCATTGTCTGTGTGCATTTGAGCACCACCAGCATGTTAGAGGAACCTGAAGTCTGAGTAAAGACTGCATGGCTGGATCTGAACAGCCAACGTTTGGGAAGCAGGATGGTTTCAATATCTAGATATGAATCCATATTTAGCAGTTCAGGCTCTACTTTCAAGTAGGCAATTCCCTAGAGTTTCCAGGCTGGCAAGTTGTGAGCTTTATCATTGCAGAAGAAACAGAGTAGCTGCCTTGTGGAATGATTTGAAAAATGAATTTAAAATATACCTATGAACCTCCCTTATTGGTGAAACTAATAACACTCACCTGTTTAAAAATCAGTGGGGTGATTAACTACAGAGATTTTTGTCATGCTGGGTTCTAACATGCGCAAAAAAAGAACAGGGCAGAGCAGAAAACAGCAAAGATTAGAACTAAAACTGAACAAAAGAGGGAGCTAAGAAATCTAAAATGTTCAGTTTTAAGGCACAATAATCATGGTTACCAGATGCTTTTTGTTGTAAACAGACTTTTTTCCATGGTTGACTCTTACAAAGAGGCCAATGCACATGAGAGGTTTGTGGGCCTTGTACCATCGTGCCATATGAAACCATCACATCCCATTCCCATGGTTTGCCCTTGTAGAACCTAGCCACAGCAGCTTTTTGAGAATTGAAAATTGGCTTTCCCTATGAAAGTCTAGATAATTTAATATCAAAATTTCAATAAGAAAAATCGATGGTGTTGTATGTGCCATATTTTCTGTAAGTTACAACAAAGTTGCATTCTTGGCTTTTAGCCTTTCCTACTTCCCTGCCCGTGCAATATTGACACGGAGCAGAGTGCTGCCAGGTTATGCAATTATTTCAGTGCAACTCCTTTTGAGTCATTGGTAGGGTCCAAAGCTAGCATTAAGGAAAACAAAGGAATTTGTGCTTGGAAGTCAGCATTGCTCTGTACACAAGAATTTCTTTATTTTTCAGGGACTATGTTATTGTGTAAGCTAATGATTTTGTTTTTAAGTTATATTCTCAGGGGCACGGACATCCAGGATAATCGAGGATGTACTTTTAATACCGATCCTGCAATGTTAGGTCTCTGGTGGAAAAATGGGCTTGAGCCTTGGATTAACCCCTGCTTGGCAGAATTGTTGATTTCCTGGTGCTGAATATATTTGTAAATTGATACATATTACCTATGTGTAAATTASTTCCAATGAAAGTAAATTAGCCAGTTCTCTTCCCACATGCATTTTAAAATGCCACTTAGTGTTTATCACAGTAGAAGCCATTATCTCTGGTAGTAATTTTGAAAAATAAGTACATCTGCCAGGGTTCTGCCCTTCGTTGTCTGAGCCCAGCTCACCTGCTTGGCCCTTCCTGCTTCCCCCAGCTCTGCCACCAGGCTGGGGCTCCTCTCCCCGGGAAAGCTCAGCTCACAAATCTCTCTCCAGCCCAAATCAGATGTCTTTTCGACTAAAAAGTAGTACTGCATGGGTATGTAAACCAGAAATGTGGGATGCAATATCTGCTCCGYGGGTCTGACAGAAGAGGAGGGCATCTTTTAGAATTTTGAATTGCCTTTTTTTGTCTGTGGAGAGGAGTTAAGAAATTATGCACTTAAATTGGGTAATGTTATTGGTAATTCTGCATGGAAAAGTATTTTAGGAGAGGTAGATTAAGGAGCAGAGCAAGAAAGCACATGTAGAGGAAAACTGTGGAAGGAGTTCTTTTGAAAATCCATGTGGTATGAGTTATAATGCAGATCCTTTCAAACAGTCTCCAAAAGCATTCACCTAGTATCCCTACCATGTCCCTGCATGTAATGAAACAACTGGCAGAGAGCATTATTTTAATAAAGCATTGGCTGTTAGTGTCTCCTATACTGGATCAGGAAAAGAGTTCAGAGGAACAGATATCAGTGAAGAATCTGTCTCCAATTTTCCCTTGGAACTGCACTTCTAGGGCTTTTAAAGGTTTATGTATTTAACAGTGCAAATCTTCATTTTAGATTTTCATTTGCTGCTTGGGATTTTTATTAATTTTGCAGTGTTCATTTAAGTTGATCCAGCCCTTTATATCATTTCCAGCTTGAAATATTAGTTCAGAGATAAGCTCTGTTATTAAATGCTTAATCTTGAACACTTGTCTTATTTGGTAAGAATTATCTCTGAGAAGTAGGCAAAGAGAAGTTGATTGCTGTGGTTTTAAAGCAGCTGTAACTGGAGTAGCTCAAGTAGTAGTTTACAAAGGTTGGCATCCCTTCAGTTTGCCATCGCAGCAGCTGGACTTCATTAAGTGCTGGTGTTAATTACTGGGAGAGTGTTGGTTCAGTATGTGAGCAGCAACACTTGGGGTGACACACAAAGTAGGAAAAGGGTCACCTTGAAATAGAAGCTTTAAAAAAAGACAAAACAGACAAAGTAGGGCTGCCATTAATTTTGTAACTGCCTTTAATTCAAAAATTTTCAGCAAATAGTGAAATAAGCACTACTGTGCAGCAGTGAGGAATGGCTTGTGTCTGCCATTGAGGAGGCAGGAATGGAGGCAAGTGCTGGGGAACTTGCCCCATAAGAAAGGAAGATGTTAACGTCGTATTTTCTGTGCGTGTTGTGTGAAAGAAAAGGAAAATTCTTTCTGTATTCTCCAGAGTTTTCAAGCCATATGCAGTATAGTTTGAGGAGGAAATATTAATAATTTCTTATACTGTAAATAGTATTCTATGGAGAAAACCTGTTAAGGGTTTGTATCTAAGGAATGTTTAGGAGATGAATGTCATGGAGAAAAATATAAAACATGTGGTAGCATAAAACAAGTATTGCTTGGACATGTTGTGTCCTAAAGCTGATGGCATTCAGACAAAGTGGGCCAAGACCAGCCCTGGTGTAAGCAGATAGTGGTGCACCCAGCCCAATATCCCACCATGAGCTTAAGCAAGAGCATATTTTTATCTGTATCTTTCACCTGGCAATTGTCTGGATGCAGGAGCCAGGTGCCCGGGCTGGAAAGGGTGTGTGTGAGGATGTTGGAGGAGAATTAGGTTATTACATTTCCTCCTTAATTCTTCATCAGGGCTGCCGCCTGTATTTTCTACGGAAAAATCAATGCATTCTGATTCTGTAATTTCCCATGGTGCCTCGCCGGGCGCGCGGCGTGCCGTGGGAGGTGACATATCCGGTCATGGCAGCTTGAACTCTTTTTTCCAGTGAAAGAATTCATTGGAATTTCACAACCTTTGCATGCTTTTGTGAAAACACTCATTTGTGTTTGCGCCAACCTGCTAATGGCGGATGCCGGGGCTCGCGAATCCCACCTACATTCGGTGCTCGTTATGGCATGGAATGTGCCGTTAATAATGCATCTGTGAAACTCAGCTGCGAGGGAGCCAAGTAATTATCCCACCGTAGCGTTCCCTGCTTCAGTGTCATCACAACTGGGGCTTCATTAAAAGTCCTAACAGTAGAGATGTTGTGTGGTGCAGCCTGTATATATATTTTTTCATTTAAATTATCAGCAATGCCATGGCTCAGAGGTAATTTGACTTTTTGAAACCGTGGAGCCCCTGTGAATTTCCTTCCTCCTCTCCCTCTCGCTGCCGCACCAGCTGATCAGCCCCAGAAGAACAAAAGGTTTATCTGAAGCTATGAAGCATATATTCACCAGCTTCTGGCGTCTAGATAAAAAAAAAAAAAATCAAAGTACTCCATTGAACATGTTAATACTGAGCAAAATGCACACAGCCAGACACTAAACCTTTACAGGGATTTAGGCATTTGAAAAGTGATACTCTGATCAGGTCTTGAGTTAGTTTCCKTAGCATAAACTAAAGCAGAATCTTAAAATAATATAGGTTTTTAAATAAATGGAAAGCTTAACATTCCCCCCACCCCCCTTTTGTTTTATTTCTTTGTCTGGTTTCTGTCAGTCAGGCAGTAACAAAATCTTGAGCAAAGGTATGCTATAATGGAAGTATTTTCCCTTTTTAATATCATGCCCTTCCAACAGAAAATACAGTATGAACCTCTGGCATAAAAATAAACGGGCATGAAGAACAAAAGCATCTGTAGCTCCTTACAGGTCTCAGAGGAAGTTTGGGATGCTTCTAAAAATTATTATTCTGGTACCTCATTTCTCCTTGTTGTTCGATGGGGGTTTTTTTACTGCCACTGGCTTTCCGTTTTACCATCTCGCTCTTGGGGAGTTTGGGTGTAATGGGAGCCCTGCCAGCACCAAGCAGGACACTTTGCTGTGGTCATAGTGATTGCAGGGTTTGTCTGGACTTCTCCTCACCAGCCTGATGTTGCTGGTGGCTTCTCCGGCCCCTCGGCAGCACAGGGCCTTAGGGAAGCATTGGGAGCATTGCAGAGAAGGGGAGGGGATCCYCTTGCACTCAGGCACTCACGAGTGGCAGGGGATGGCCAAGAACTGTGCCTGTGTAGCCATCTTCTGCGATTTTGTCTGGATCTGTTAGTCTGTGCTGGAGGTATT